>JAWZYV010011938.1:0-336416 GCA_038373885.1 Cheiracanthium punctorium | reverse complement strand
AAAGCTGAACCAAAACCCCGTGACAGTATATAGAACATTGTAAAACTAAAATTTAAAAAAAAACCCTGTTAAATTCTTTTTAAAAGCATTTTCTTAAATTCATGTTAAATATTTTTTGCAATTCCCCTAAAGAACTCTTGAGCAATGTGACAGAGGCGTTTAAAAGTTTAATGTTAAGAGAATCTTCACGCACGGGTGATTTGTGAAACGTAAATTAATTTCATTTAAGTAATATTCCACAATAATTTTTTTTTCAGGGTTTCCCGCAAGTACCCTACAGAGGGTGTTCACACACTTTTGTAACGATTTTGCAAAGATATAAATAGAAATAAATATAAGAATTTTATTTTCTAATGTGTTCAGTCTGATAGCCCTTTCTTTGAACCATCATATTACATCTTGATTTCAAAGATGAAAGTCCTTTTCTTAAAACATCAAGGCTGATATTGTTCCACTCCTCCATCACAATCTTGTAGTAATATAATCTTTTGTAGTAATATATGAATGCATCTTGTGTTTGCGTGATTATGGCAACGCTATACTAGGGCAATCTGCCAAGGATGGGGGGGGGGTGCCTAGGTAGGAGAACTTTCTAAGGGGTTCTAAAGCGTATTCACGTTACATCTGGAAAAAACCTACCAAAAATCCAGACTGTTAGATCGACAGCTGCTCGATGGGACCCGATCCCGGGACCTTCACTCTTCGGCCGTCTACCATTTTCAGTGACATAACTACTGTGCGATGGTAAGGCTATAAATGTATCTTAAAGTAGAAATATAATTCAACTCATCTTCGTTTAGAAATATCTTTAATTTTATATTTCAATTCCATTCATTATCACTGAAAAATAACGTTCAATAAATACTTGTCACACATTTTTGTTTTCATGCCTTTTAAGATGCAATTTATTCCAGGAAAAATTCATGTATATGTAAAAAAAAAAAGTTACTATTGCATCTGTTTGTTCATCTTAAAATACACTGGAATAAAATAAACTAGAAGTTTCTGTAGAAAATTTTACTTAATTGAAGTTTTAGACGTATTTCGTATTTTGTGTGTATTAAGAAAATACGTGTATTTTGTATTTTTTCAATTTAGAAAGCATTTTGCATTTTGTAATTGTAATTTTTTGTGTTTGAATAAATGTAATTTGTATTTTGCATCGAAAATACATTTTTTTATGTATTTTGCCCAACTCTGCTTCTGTAGCTGCTTTCAAAGAGCATTGCAGAGCAAGCAGTAATTATTTTTATTTCCAACGGAGGGGAGAGTATGAGGGAGCGTCCTCTAAGTGAAACTATACTCTCCCTCTCTAAACAGCGGGGGATGAGGGGGAGAAAAGCAATAAACTTTAGATTTACCATTGCCGATCTCTGGGAAGATAGGCATTCGGTTTGTTTTTTCAGTTTTTTATTAATATCTTCTAAAAGTAATTCGATTTGCGAAATTAGCTTAGCAGGTTCCTCGGAATTTTTCGAATCTGTGGGGGCACCTTAGTCGAAACTCAAATCCCTACGGTTTAGGAGGAGTTAGGTCACCAGGCTTTGACAGCGCCAGCGGCGGCGACAGCGGCTTTTACTTTTTTTTTGGAATAGAGAGATAACACAGATCCCTTTTATATTACATTCATGTTCATGCCATCGAGAATTCTAAAATGTAACTTGTTTTTCAATAATATTAGAGATGATTGTGAGATACTTCTGTCAACTGGCTTGCCCCTTTGACAGTTCAATAGCAACCCCTCCCGTTACTGACAGATTAGGACAATAGAGCCAGTGGTTACCAACGATCATTCTTAACTTGAAGTCAAAAAGATCCCGAAAATGGATTTTTAGGTTACTGTAATGGAATGAAAATGTATCATCTTGTATCAACGTATTGATTTTAAAAAATTGTTTCCACTGCTTTTTTTTTCTTTTTTTTAAAACCTTCTTTGTGTGTTTTCTTAGTAGCAATTTTTCAGATCTCTAAATGTAAGGCTGTTTAGATTTAACAGAATTTCTTTCTTTAGCTCAAGAAGAGAAAATAAAACAGTTTTAGTGCATATTTATTTCAGGCACAAGTTTGTACATTTCACGAATTTTGAAACTGAAATAGCAGAAAAAGAATTCTTGTTTAATAATTTCGAACTACTATGTATTCCACGAATTTTCAGAAAAAATTGCAGTGAATAGCACTAAATATTACTAAAAATGTTATTGTAAGCATTTCATAAGAAAGTATGTGACTTTTACAAAATGCATAGCAAAAGTGAGCTAATTCAACTGATTTGAGACGAGAGAGAGTACGTCGCACGTTATTTCAAACAAACTTTTTTTCGAAAGGCGGGCCTTAACAATGGCTTGGCCACCACTAAGGACGGAGTTGTTGGTCACTTTATTATGGAGGCACCTACTAGGTGAACCAATGTTGCCCCCCTGACGGACACAATTACATCCACCCAGTCACGGATCAAACCTCGACCGGCGGGAGTTGAACCCGAAACCGTAGTAAGGTGCTTTATCCACCATACAAGCTGGTCGGAATTCAAACACAAACTAATTTATACACATTAGTCATTAATTAAATATCTCCTGATTAAACTATTTTAATTAATTATCCAAAATGGTACTGTGCAAAACTCTAAACATTCATCTACTTTCAAAAAATTATTGCAATACGCTACAAAATAGATATTCCATGTCTTTCTAAGATGTTGATAATATTCAACGTGTTGGATATGTGAATTGAAAATATCGAATATTTTAACTTGTATTTGAGCACCTCGTGAAATATTCTTTTAATATATTAACTCGACAAAATGTAATAAACGTAAATTTTATTTAAAAAGTGATAATGGATATAACTGCTTTGAAAATGTGAAACTTAAACATTTACTATAAAGAAATGCATAAAAATGACTGTATAAATAAACTGTTTATCTTTCGCATACTTGTTTGCTTTAAAGTATAGCAAAAATTTGCTTAATTTGTTCACCATTAAAAATCAAGCTAAATGGTCAAATTAGACCAAAAAATAGGCGTGAAGTTACAAAAATTCCCACCCAGCTGAAAGTTGGTAGGATTGTTCAAAACACCATCATAAATGAAATCTAAAAAGTCCTCATCGATCCGATACCTGGAAAAAAATTTACACGGGGTCAAAGGTCAAACTGACGAAAATACCGTTTTGACTGTCTCTAAATTTACTTTTAAGAATTTTTGCGATGCATCTCATCGTACGCTAGCATGCACGTCCATATAAATGCATATACAACCCATTTTGACCTTCCGCGAGTCTATTTCGACCGGTTTTTGCATGCCGTCTGTACGTACGTATGTACATATGTATGTAACTCACATACCTCAAAAACTATAGGTCGTAGAATCTTGAAACTTTATATTTAGGATTGTTGTAACATCTAGTTGCACACCTTCCCTTTTGGTCCCGATCGACTGGATTAGTTTATCTACAGAACCGCCCAAAAGATTCTAAATACATTACGCTCTATGGGCAGAAATTCATTAAAGCGTATTTTAGAGGTATTAGGCTACTTCAAACGACTCAGAAGTGATATATGCTGATAAGGGTTACAAAATGAATTTCTCCATCGAAAATTGTGTCTTTATCATTTATAGTTCTGCTACAGGCACACTCAAAAGATTTCCAACGCGTTACGGTGAAGGACAGTTTTCGGGACATTCATCCGTTTCAAGCACAATACCGTCCTACCAAGTTAGGTAATCATCCAACTACCGTCACGTGCTTCTCTCAAAAATTATACCGATTTGGTGTACGTGTGTATGTATTTAACTCCCATATCTCAAAAACTATTAGTAGTAGAATGTTGAAATTTCATGCATAAGATTGTTGCGACATCTAGTTCTGCATCTCGATTTTTGGTTCCAATCTATCGTAGAGTTCATTTACTGGACCACTCAAAAGAATTTCAATACATTAATGTCTACGGACATGCCGACCAGATTGTAATGGTGTATAAAGCATACCCTACTACGGTTTCGGGTTCAACTCCCGTCGGTCGGGGTTCGATCCCCGACTGGGCGTGGATATCATTGTGCCCGTCCCTTCATAGGGGGCAACGTTGTTCCACCTACTAGGTGCCCGCATAATAAAGTGACCAACAACTCCAGCCTTAGTAGTGGCCACTGCTTCTAAAGCAGAGGCCTGCCATTTGAAAAAAAAAATGTCTACGGACATCTTCAATATATTACATCTGTAGTCAGTTACTATTGGTTCATGCCCAAATTCTCGCCATTTGTCATCGACTTTTAATTATAGAATGTTGAAATTTTGTATTTAGAAATATTGTAACATCTAGCCGTGCATCTCTTTCTTTATTGCAATCGACTGGGTAATTTATTTACAGGATCTATATCTTTTATTATTCAATAGTTTCAAATTAAACAGAATCACAACAGAACCGTGGAATAGACCTACCGGGGAAACCACATTAAAACAAACGCACGAAGTACACTACCTCAAATGTGGCGTGTAAACGTGTGCATATTATGACGATCACAACTCTTCCAACTTTTTGAATTGTTATATCACAAAAACTGCGGCTCTTAAGAAAAAAAGTCTTTAGACATTATTTATAGATAATTATCTGATATACAATTTTTGTCTGAACTAATTTTATGATAAAACTTACCGTTTTGCTGAAAATCGCGAAAAACCCGTTTTTGTGACCTTTGACCCCGTGTAAATTTTTTTCCAGGTGTCGGATCGATGAGGACTTTTCAGATTTCATTTATGATGGTGTTTTGAACAATCCTACCAACTTTCAGCTGGGTGTGAATTTTTGTAACCTCGGATGTCTAAATTGACCGGACTAAAAATAAAGAATCATGAGAGTATTCACTACTTTATTCAATTCCTACAATTAGGTCACACTCTCCCTATACATATCTTGTTCAAATTTTCAATCGTTAATAAAATACTTTTTTATTCATCCACTCAAGTTCAAATACATTTTTCAAAACTTGTAGTGGATGACACTGGATGTTAATACAGTTTTGGTCCCAATCAACTCGATCATTTATCTACAGGACCGCCCAAAAGATTCTATATGCATTACGCTCTATGGGCCGAAATTCATTAAACTCGCATATCTCAAAAACTATTAGACGTAGAATGTTGAAGCTTTATATTCATGATTGCTGTAATATCTAGTTATGCACCCGCCGTTTCGGTCCCATTCGACTGGATAGTTTATCTACAGGGCCGCCGAAAAGATTTTAAATACATTACGCTCTATGGGCAGAAATTCATTAAAGCGTATTTTAGAGGTATTAGGCTAGTTCAAACGACTCAGAAGTGATATATGCTGTGAAGGGTTATAAAATGAATTTTTCCATCCAAGAAAGTGTCTTTATCATTTATAGTGCTGCTACAGGAACACTCAAAAGATTTCCAACGCTTTACGGTCAATGGCAGTTTTAGCGACATTCATCCATTTCAAGTACAATACCATCCTACCATAATAGCCCGACCTCGGACACGTGTCTCCCTCAAGAATTACACCAAAAGTCGCCAAGCTTTGTGACTTTGTTGTTGTGTGTGATTATGGCAACGCTACACTAGGGCGATCTGCCAAGGGGAGGTGCCTTGGTAGGAGGACTTTCTAAAGGGTTCTAACGCGTATTTACGTTACATCTGGAGAAAACCTACCAAAACTCCACACTGTTAGATCGACAGCCGCGCGATGGGACCCGCGCGGGACCTTCACACTTCGGCCATCTACTATTTTCAGTGGCATAACCACTGTGCCATGGTGAGGCAACTTGGTGACTTTTGTACGTGTGTATGTATTTTACTCTCAAATCTCAAAAACTACTAGTCGTAGAATGTTGAGATTTCATATATAAGATTGTTGTAACATCTAGTTGCGCATTTCGATTTTTATTCCAATCTACTGGAGAGTTTATTTACAGGACCGCCCAAAAGAATTTCAATACATTATTGTCTATGGGCATCTTCAAAATATTACATCTGTAGTCAGTCATTGATTGGTCCATGCCTAAAATCTCGCCATTTGTCATCGACCTTGGCGAGTGTTACCAAAATATCGCCAAATTTGGCGATAGTCAGTCATTTGGTCCATGTCCAAAATATCGCCATTTTTCTTCGTCCTTGGCGAGTTTTGGCGAAATATCGCCAAATTTGACGATAGTCATCATTGTTCTGTCCATGCCCCAAACCTCGCCATTTGTCGTCGACCTTGGCGAATTTTGCCGAAATACTACCAAATTTGGCGCCAAAAATTTTTTCGCATAACTCTAAAACTTTTAACCGTAGAATGTTGAAATTTTGTACATATTTAGAACTATTGTACCATCTAACTGTACTGTGAATCTCTATTTTTTCAATTCCTACTATTAGTTCACACTCTCCCTATACATATTTATATATCTTATTCAAATTTTCAGTCGTTAATAAAATACTTTTTATTCATCCACTCAAATAGTTTTGCAAATATTAATTCATTAATTAAATGTAATTAATTAAATTTAATAAAAAGTAAATATAACTAAATTAAACTAAAACTTTTCTTTGTTGACCTAAGTAGGAATTGACTTAATTTTTTTTTATATATTACTTGTTTTTCCTTCAAGTTACATTAAGGCGACCATATTTCAAAACAGTATTTTGGGGACAAATCAAGCATTGTCCTCGATCCAAGGAAAACTTGGGGACACTAGAAAATATTTTTGGGGACTTATTCGAGGACACAACATATTACCATGACTTTGATACTTAAAAATGAACTCTAATAGCTCTTTATATCAATTGTGTATTCTTATTTCTAATACATTAATGAAATTATTTCATTCATTTATAAATATTTATTTAAACCAAAATATGAAAGGAACATCATGTTGAAATATTGCAATTTATTCAAAATTTAACTCTTGGAATAGTATTTGTATTTTTCGCCACTGCGAACATCCCCCACTAATCTAACATTTTGTTTCTGATTGAAATGTAAACGCATCATTTCGCGAATCTTTGAAAAGCGAAAGTACTACAAAAGTAGTTTTTCTTTTAAATATTTCAAAATGAAAATTGGCCTAAAAATTGGATTGTTTCTTATCTTAAAAATTCTCCGACGAATGAATCAGGAGTCCCCGAAAGGGGAGGGTCACTAGCTCCCTGACAGGGGGCACGTGCCCCCCCACTGGATCCCCTGCTGGCACCTATTTTGATTATTAGAATAATTATTCAAATTAATGAACATTAATTCGTTAAAACAGAAAAAGATTAAAATTTACCCTTGCCATGGGTATACTAAACCAAACCCTAATAATACGAACCAGTGGCGTAGCGAGAATTTTTTCATGGGGGGGGGTACGACTACTGCAACTCACATTTGTGTATAAGTGTGTGTGATATGGGAGCGAAAAATATGCATTTTGTATGGCAAAAAATTCCTCATCGGAGGGGGGGGGTGACCCCTATGCCCCCTTAGCTACGCCACTGACACGAACATACGTATACGTATTAAAAAATAAAAACTTTGTGAAAAAAACACACATAAAATGTAACTTATAATACGTTACGATCGTTTCGACCAAAAATTCTTTCGGTCTTCATCAGACAAAGACCTTCGTCTCGCGCAGTGGCGTAGCCAGGATTTTATTTCGGGGTGGGCTGGGTATCAAACTTAAAGCTAAAGTTCAATTGTAAGCTAAATATCAAATTGTAAGCTTAATATTGCAAGCTTAATTATAAGTAAGCTTAATTGTAAGTAAATTGTGCCATTTCGGGGCGGGGGACAGCAGCCCCCCCTCTGGCTATGCCCCTGCGTCTCGGACTTTTTCTGATGAAGACCGAAAGAATTTTTTGGTCGAAACGATCGTAACTATTATAAGTTACATTTTATGTGTGTTTTTTTCACAAAGTTTTTATTTATTTTATCGTTTAACCCCAGTATTTTGAGTGTTTTTTACGTTTAGGGAGAATGCTGTATTAATATATTAAAATATGTAGTAGTTACGAAAAACAAGTCTTTAAAAAGTATTACAGTCTTCTGAAGATTCAAATAAAACATAAATTAATATATTTATTTATTATTAATTTATTGCATGTAGAAGAAGCTCCTAAAATCATTAACCAACTACGAATTTCTTAAATTTTTTTTCAATATGTGCATGGTTGAAGAAACGTTTCAAAATATTTATAGATAAAGATACATTCTGTATAAACAAAAAAATTTAAAAAAAATTAAAAATGAAGCATTTTTGACAGTTTTTGTTATTAGAATACTAAATTAAAGTTAGTATTATAGCTTTATTAGGAACAGGAACAAGTTAAATTACAACATGCTTAGAATGCTCACTACATGACAGGGTTGCCAGATCAAAATCTATGAAAATAGCCAAACGGCTTCTGAAAATTAGCCAAACCAGCGATTGCAGCGCCATCTTTCGGATTTTTAATAAAGCTTTGCTGAATATGAAATTAGAATAGAGTATGATGAGTTTTTTTTTTTACATAAGAGGAGGGGAGAGGCGACTTTCTCTCAAAATCTATTGATTTAAAACAATTGTTTAAAAATTTAAAGAGAAACTTATATTTTCTGCTCTTGAATTCCGCACATGCTCAACCCTCAAATAAAAACAAAGTCGGTCATGCGGTAAGGCAAACGAGCAAAACAGGTACCTATTAATTACTCAAGAATCTCTCATACAATACAATAACAGGGTGTCTACCGCTCCGGAAAGTCTGGAAAAAGCCGGGAAATTGGAAAATGGGTACGGAAAGTCTGGAAAAAAACGGGAAATTGGATAATGGGTCCAGAAAATTTACCAAAAGAATCTTTTTTTTTTTTTTTTTTTTTTTTACCCTTTCTCACTAATTGTCAGACTGAAACCGGAAGCAACTGCAACGCATTTTTGGGACCGCGAAAGCATCAAGCGATGTGTTTGTATAAGGATGGGAAAATGGGGGCTCATCCATCGTGAGGGAAGAGTAAAAGACAAATTAGCTTACTTGGTAACTTATAGCTTAGGACCGTATTTTCAAGAACAGTTAGTTAATTCTATCAGAAAGTGCGACTGCTTCTGTTTCTCAATTGATGAAAGCTTAATCCTGTATAGCTCAGTTAAAATTGATTTCAAGAAGTTGTACAAAATATGCAAATATAAAGACAAGAGAGGGGCATTGTGCAATTTCCCAAAGTAAATTGCATTGGTCAGGAATTTTTTTCTTGGATTTTTTTTCCTATTATTCCTGGGACCTCCCAAAAGTCAGGAAATTATCTTCCAGAAATTTGGTAGACACCCTGAATAAATACGTATGGCCCGAGAAATTCTCGGCTATTCTAAAGAGGCATATTTGGCATCTACCTCGAGCGGGAAAAAACCTACGCTACGCCACTGCCTTTCTCTCAGTGTCAGTGTTGGAGTTGGTTGTGCTAACTGATTTTCTTTCCTGCTAAGGCTGAAAAGTTTGAATTGAAAATTTCTGCCAAAAACTTATCGAGTCAAAAATGCTAAAATAACCAAAGTAGATAATATTAGCCAATGTCTTGCAACCTCGATAAAAATAGCCAAAAATTAGCCAAAACCGGGTTGGCTAATTTCCTTATAAATTTTCTAGCCAAGCGTGATCAAAAATAGCCAAATTGGCTAATATTAGCCAAACCTGGCAACGCTGCTACATGACAAGAACAAGAACAAGAACAACTGTTGCCACACAAGTAAAAATAAAAATTAAGAGGGCCTATGTTCCGAATCCGGTGCCCCTTGGTTCTGGCGACATCGTGAGCGATGTTCAACGTTAGTAAAGTACCCTGCCGATGGTAGTTTGACTGGCAACCATAAAGAAATGTGTAGAGCTTGGCAACGTTTTTTTTAGAGGAATGATAATGCGTGAAATATTGTAAATTGGATAATTTAGAACTATTGAAAGAAGCGAAATTTCTTGCACTTTCGGGCATGCGTAATAGTTGTTTTTTAATCTAGCTACTGTGTATGTGTGACGTAAGCAGATGAATGTAACGAATTCGCTTGCTCAATTTGACGTCACTAAGCTGTTAATTTGCGTTTTACGCATGCGTTATTGTTATTTTTCGTTTTTTTCCTGTTCTTTCGTCTACTATCCCAATTTGCTTCAACTTGTACTAATGTTTTTTTTCGGTCTCGCAGAGGGGCCCGCGTTAGTATATTTTCGAATGTATGTATCGATGAATGTAACGAATTCGCTCGCTCAATTTGACGTCATTAATCTGTTAATTTGCGTTTTGCGCATGCGTTATTGTTATTTTTCGTTTTTTCCTGTTTCGTCTACTATTCTAATTTGCTTCAACTTGTACTAATGTTTTTTTTTGGGTCTCGCAGAGGGGGCCGCGTTAGCATATTTTCGAGGGGGCCCTTTTGAGGCGGTGGCCGGACCCACTGAAGTTTTTTTTTTGGTCTCGCAGAGGGGTCCGCTTTAGCATATTTTCGAGAAGGCCCCCTTGAGGCGATGGCTGGACCCACTGATGTTTTTTTGGGGTCTCGCAGAGGGGCCCACGATAGCATATTTTCGAGGGGGCCCTTTTGAGGCGGTGGCCGGACCCACTGATGTTCTTTTGGGGTCTCGCAGAGGGGCCCGCCCGGACCCACTGATGTTTTTTTTGGGGTCTCGCAGAGTGGCTCGCGCCCCCTCCGAGAAAAATGTTTTTACACTACATAAATGGGGCTTTTACCAATATTTAGCAGGCTTTATACTAGATAAAATGAATATTCACTATTTGCGCCCCCCTCCGAAAGAGTTTCTGCTTCCGCCCTTGGAGAACATATGTAAAGCTGACGTCATAAACTTGAAAATCGTCTGGATTTTTTATCACATGTTGGTCTGGAAAATCGTTTTTATTTTTTTAATCAGAATCTGAGTGGCAATTCTGATAATTAAACGCGGTGCATTTGAAGTATAGAATTTTCATTTAGTGTTAATTGCATGAAGATTGAAGTTTGGTGTTCTTTGATTCTGAGTCGAATAAGTTTGTGTTGACTTTTCCTTGTGTTTTTGATTCCGTTTTACGGACCCTTTAACGTAAGTTAGTGAGCGTCTCGGGGAATTTCTTCGTTAGTATGGATGTGTGGAATATAGAATGGGGGGGGGGTGAAAGTGAGGTAAGTGCTTCTTTAATTGTACTTTTTCTAATGTTTTGCTGTGGATTTGACTGTTTTATATAGTGTCATTTACTTAGAATTTGTGTTTCTTTGTAAAATTTTAGTGGTATATACTAGTGTTTGTTCGTCACAAGACGGCGATAGCCGTTGGAGCTTGGCGGTCGCCAGGGAGGCTTGGCGCCATGGCTGGAGCTTGGCGCCAAGGTCTGTTGCGCTCGCACTTGGCGATCGCCAAGCTCCAGCGGCTATCGCCGTGTTTACATGAGGGGCACCGTCTTGTATGATTTTACCATTAAGAGTTTAAGTGTTGCCATAACAATATACATTTGTAAGAACAGAATTAATATTTAATACTCCCTCCAATTCTGTTATTACTTACTTGGGAGTTACAAAAAAAAAAAAAAATTAAGAAAATTGAAACACTCTTGGTTTACATATAGCCAAAATAACAACAAAAAATACAAAGATATCGACTTAGCGTTTAACAAGAATGTTTAACAGAGTTCTAAGTTTTTCAAATTTGTGCCTAGGCAAGGCCTTTGTAAAAAGATCAGCTAATTGTTCACTACTGGGAACATACTCAATGTTTACAGTGTTATCTTGATACTTTTCTCGTATAAAGTGGAATTTCACATCAATATGTTTACTACGCTTGTGGTACACATGGTTTTTAACCAGCTTAATTGCACTTTGATTGTCTATGTGCAGAGTAACACCTTTATCACAAAATGATGTTTCATTTATGTCGCACAGCAACTGGAGAAGCCACATAACTTCTTTCACAGCAGTAGATGCCGCTATATATTCAGATTCTGTTGTTGATGTTGATACAGAAGTTTGCCTACTTGTGCACCATGTAATAGCACCACTTGATAGCATGAAAACATATCCACTAGTAGATCTTCTGGTGTCTATGTCACCAGCGAAATCTGCATCAGAATAACCTACAAGATAAGGATTTTCTGATCCAGACATATAATGAATTCCATGATGTGGTGTTCCCTTCAAATATTTCATTATTCTCTTGACAGCATTCCAATGTACTTGGCTGTAATTGTTTTGGAATCTGCTTACAAGATTTACAGCATATGTAATATCAGGACGTGTGGTAGATGACAGGAACATTAAACATCCAACTGCTTCACGATATGGCACATCACTTTCTTCTGAAATTATATCTGATTCTGATGACAGTATAACATTAGGGTCTGAGGGAACATTAACTGGATTACAATTTTCGAGGTTGAACTGCTTTAAAATTTTCTTAATGTATGCTTGTGAATGGATAAAAATTGAACCATCTTTGTTTTGATCTATCTCGATCCCAACAAAACAACCTGACTTACAAACAGTGGCTTCAAAGTTTTCATTCATATTTTTCATAATGTCATCCAAGATCCCTTCATCTTCGCAAAGTAAGAGAACATCATCAACATACAGAGTAAGTAGAACCTTCTTACCTTGTATTGTATGACATTATGAAAAATATATAAAATCTATTTAAAAAGACACCATGAAATAGAAAAGGGTCAGCCATACTTTGCTTAAATCCAAATTTCAGCAAGAAATCTGAAAACTTCTGGTTCCAACACCATGAGGACTGCTTTAAACCGTACAAAGATTTTCTTAACTTACAAACCAAATCTGTACCAACAGCTAGACCTGGAGGCGGTTGCATGTATAATTCCTCATCAATTTCACCATGTAAGAAAGCAGTTTTTATGTCACATTGCATTATTTTAAAGTTCCGTTGATCAGCAATTGCCAGAATGGTTCGTATTGTGTCATATCTGGAAGTTGGGGAGAATGTTTCATTAAAATCAACTCCCTCCACTTGTGAGAACCCTTTAGCACACAGGCGAGCTTTAAAACGGTCTATCTTTCCATTAGGCATAGTACTTAATGTTGAACACCCACTTTGAACCAATTACATTTTTTTCTTTTGGGCATTGTACCAATTGCCAGGTGTTGTTTTTCTGCAGGGAGTCCAGCTCTTCTTTTATTGCGTCTATCCACTCCCTGGACTGGTGTGAGTTAATTGCCTCTTCATATGTCTTTGGAATTTCAGCAATATTTACATCATAACGTCTAGGAATTCTTAAATTTTGCCTGGGTCTGAAATTGTATGGTTGAACTTCCTCCTCATCATCATCTGGATTCTGTGATGCATTTTCTGAAATTGCTTGATTCATATTCGAGTCCATTTCATTTTCTAAATCGGTGGCATTATCTTGACATTGAAAATTACTAATTGAAATTGTCTCTTGTGAAAAACTAACTGATGTATCTGAGCACTCATCAAACATGACATTCCTCAAGATTTTTATTGTTTTTGTGACTGGATCAAAGAGTCGATAATTTGTCGAATTTCTCTCATATCCCACGAAAATTGTTTTGTTACTTTTTGGCATTAGCTTCTTACGCAATTGATCAGGCACATGCATATAAGCTTCTGAACTGAAGGTTCTTAAGTGTTTTAGAGATACCTGTTTACCTGTCCACAGTTCATGTGGTGTAAATCCAGGTGACTGACTAGTTGGTGTACGATTTAGAATGTACACAGCTGTATTAACTGCTTCACCCCATAAAAACAAAGGTAACTTCTTGCTGTATAGCATTGATCGAGCACTTTCCATTATAGTTCTCATATTCCTTTCAGCTCTTCCATTCTGCTGTGGTGTGTAAGGAGCAGTGGTTTCAAGTTCTATGCCTTTCTTATGGAGAAAATCTTTGAAGTTATGGTTGATAAATTCTCCACCATTATCTACTCTGAGGACTTTTATTCTTGTAGAATGCTTGTTTTCACAAAGAGACACAAAGGTTTTGAAGTGTTCTAATGCATCACTCTTATGTTTCAAGAATGCAGAAAAAATATAACCACTAAAGTCATCTTTAAAAATTACAAAATAATTCGCACCACCTAGTGATGTAGTTGACATTGGACCACACAAATCACTATAGATTAATTCACCAGGTTTATTTGCTTTGTAATTTCTATGACTGAAAGATAATTTATGTTGTTTGCCATACTGACAACCTTCACAAAAGAATTTATCAGCATTTGAAAAATCTACATTATCAATAATTCCCTTTTCACTTAACTCTTTAAGGGCTTTAAGATTTATGTGACCAACTCTCTCATGCCACAGTTTAATGCTATCTGTAGCAGCTGCATTAGCTTCAATTGGTTTTAGTGTTTTAAACAACATCTGATACAAATTATTTGATGTACGGACTGCTGTACCAATAACTTCATTCCTATCATTATATATGTGTGCTTGGTCATTCATTTTTACTATTTTCATTCCTTTTCCAGTAATTACACCTTCAGAGAAAAGATTCTTCTTCAGGTCTGGAATGTAGAGAACATTTTGCATTTCACCTTCTATCCACTTACCATTGATCAATTTCAAAATAATTACATCTCCCTTACCCTTTATAGGAAGCTCGAGATTATTACCAAGACGAATGGTTTCATTTCCATTCATTTCTTTGAAATTATTAAGATAGTTCAGATTGTAAGTCATGTGAGCAGAAGCACCACTGTCCATTGTCCAATGGTCTTCAGTAGAATTTAGCGATTCTTGGACTTCTGCACTAAATGCATTGTGAGTACTGTTACTACCTTCCTGTTCATGGTTTTGATTATTCATCTTTCCACTTGGTCTGGAACGACAGTCTCGTGCAAAATGTCCCTTTTTGTGACAGGAATAACATGTTAACTTTGATTTATCAACACTTTTCTTTTGGTTATTGTATTTTGTTTCAGCCTGGTATTTTTTATTGGAATGATTCCCACCTCTGTTCATACCTCTTGGTTTGTTTTTATTGAAGCTTGCTGACGATGCTAAGAATGCAGTTTCCTCTTGTTCGATTTGATCTAAGGATATTTCTTCATCGATGAGTCTTGCTGTGAGATTTGAGACAGTTTGTCTACTTTCATCCATAGACAACCAAGCTTGTCTAAAATTTCGATATTTTTGTGGCAAAGTTCCTAATATTTTCGTCACTATCGTAGCATCACTTATACTTTCACGAGCATCTTTTATTTGATGAGCAAGGTTTTCAACTTTAGCAATATGTTGTGCAACAGTTTCATTGGAATCCATTTTTAGCTGATGGAATTTATCAAGTAGCAGCATTTTATTGAAGTCTGATCTCTGTTTAAAGATTGAGTCCAGTTTATCCATTACTTCCTTAGATGACTCACAACTTTCTATTAAATTTATTTGTGTCAATTCCATAGCAGAGGAGATTGTATTCATTGCTATTGCATCATCTTTTTCCCATTTCTCAATTTTTGTAGCATCATCTTCTGGTTTTGTTCTTGTCCCATTTGATACTGTGAAAACACCTTTTGCTTTTAATGCACAGTTTATTTGGAACTTCCATTGTGAGTAATTTTTACCATTGAACTTGTTTATTGAGGATATCTCAATGCTAGACATATTGAACTAGTTAGGCCTAAACTGCAACAGGATTCTTCAATCAACTTTATGCAACATATGCAGTAGAACACATCTACTTATAAAGATTATTTAATAACTTCTAAAATAAACAGAGTAATCCTGGGCCCATAACCTATTAGAATACTAAATTAAAGTTAGTATTATAGCTTTATTAGGAACAGGAACAAGTTAAATTACAACATGCTTAGAATGCTCACTACATGACAAGAACAAGAACAAGAACAACTGTTGCCACACAAGTAAAAATAAAAATTAAGAGTTCAAGTGTTGCCATAACAATATACATTTGTAAGAACAGAATTAATATTTAATATTAGTGCCCTTTTAATTGTATAAACTGGCCCTTTAAATCGCTCTGTTCTGGTCATAAAACTAGCGCCACGGCGGACAAAATGTCAACTACCGTGCATATGGGCTTTCAGACCCGTTTGGATAGCCGGGGAATATCCCAGTTAGCCATGCTAGTAGTCAGGATAGAGCTCAGTTCAGCGGTATGTAACATAGCGAAACAGTATTTGGCAACGCTAATTGGAGTCGTAGATGTTTACAACATGGTTTACAATTACAATCTATCGTTGTCATAACAACATGCGTTTGTCAATTTGGTCATATTGTTGATAAAATGGGAACAATAATTGGAAAAGCAACATGGAAGCGTTAAATCCAGCAACATATGAAGATGATTTATATTCTGGATACAATGAATTTCACCCATCTCTTGATCCTACTGTGAGTTCTTATTTGCCTTTTACTTTGGTGTACATTTATAGCAGTTTTGTAGACCATAAATATGTCGTTTTACAAGCTAATTGCTTTGTTTATCTTATTGATTTAATGTAGCTTAGAAAAAAGAAATTGCAATGAGAATTTTTGAGTTATTCTCGTTTAATTGTCTGAACTGCTGTATGTAGGCTTGCGAACTTTTAAACGCGGATTTACGGGACTTTCATTATTAAAATACGAACGTGGCTTGAAAAAAAAAAAAAAAAAAACCGGCATCCAGCATATTTATTACAGAAAGGCCAGAAACATAATTAAAACCATATTTAATATTTACATTTTAAATAGTTTTAATGAATATTATGCTTACTACTGTACAATTATACATGCAACATAGTTACCAAAAGTTAAAACTATCAATCGGGCAAACTAATGGAAAATTAACATTTATTATTAGTCTTTTATATATCTTCTTTATAATCAAAACAAATAATGCAAACATTTTCAATTACATTACATTTTTATTTCCATTAATTAATGAAAACCAAACTTTTTGACTTTGGCTTTTAAAAAATAGTTTAAAGAACCCATAAGTTGGTATCGATAATATACTTATAAGATAAACTTAGTCTCAAATCATATTAAACCACTTTTACTGAAATCACAATATTACTTATTTAGAAGCAAAAACTTGAAGCATATAATCACTTCTCCTGAGATCATACTTATTTGGGAAAGAAACTTAATATTTGAAATCATTATAATGTATCAAATTATTTAATTACATGTGTGATGCAGATAATCACATATCTTATTTTTAATTATCAATTGCTTAATTGTTAATTATTTCTAAATTTAATCTGTGTTCAAAATTTATTCTTTGTACTTTCGATTTGGATTTTCTCTTCCCTTCGCCTGTAAAGTTTTTATTTCTGCACCTACCGTATTTAAAAGCAATCTTCCGTTTTCATTTATTTTTCCTTTTTATTTTACTTTTGCATTGGTAAAGCCTAGCATTTTTGTTCTCATGATTTGTTTATGACCATATATGGTATCAAATCTATAAATAACATTGGCTTTCATTTCGGGTTACAATTTAGCTCCAAGATTGTTTGTTTTATCCTGTTGGCGAGACTGGGAGTCAAAAATAATTATATAGAAATATTCTTAACGTCTAATGGCGTCAAGTTAATTTTGCATTTTGTTTGGCATGCCCTTGTGGCGTGTTTTGGTTCTGTACTAACCTCTTGGCTTGTGTTTCTCGTCATCATTCATGCCTTAGCAGTTGTCAAGTGAACCTGCGTTTTTCAAGGGGTCTGCTCAGCCACCGTAGGACTTTATAATTTTAACGTTATGTGTTGATATTAAATAAAATGTGATTGCCACTATAAAGTCTTGTTCTTTCTTCATGGCCTGGGTTTCGCCTTCATAAAAAATATGGGATGCGAACCTGGGAAAAACTTCCCCATAACATGTTCTATAAAAAAAGTAGGACATTTGGTGTTCCGCACATACTTTTCACTGGAAGTGTCCGCTAAAGACCTAGAGAGAGAATGTCCCAGCTCTTGCGGGACAGTTGGCAACCCCAGTTGTATTGGTCTTATCCAGAGCAATTCCTACAGGGGACCAAAGTTTAAGTTACGGTTGCATTTTTCACTTAATGTGAAAAGACTTGTCAAAATGCTAAAATAAAACTAATGGGCTTCTGCGTTTTTGCGAAAATATTCAAAGAAAATTTGGAACGGAAATATAAAAGAGAAAGGGAGATAAAAGTAAAAACTTCCTGTTATAGAATGGTTACAGAATAGTTCTGGGGACAATCATTGATTTTTAACATTGAATTGAAATATAAAGCTTGTACATCTATAATTTTCAAGACTACTGCAAAACAATAGAGGAAAAGGAGATAAGACACTAGTTATTCTAATCACTAACTCATCTAGTTATTCTAATCACTAAAACAAGTATTTGTTTAAATCTGCATTTATAATAATGGGCAATGTTTGATTAGGTAATATCAGTGATTACTGATAATCCATTTTAGTTAATTTACAACTTATTTTAATGAAATTTTGTGAAATAAAACAGTAATGAATTAACAAATGTAAAATTATAGGCTATTCAAGAAGATGAAGCTTTTCAACAAGCTGTCCGTACAAGCTATGGAAAAAGACCTATAGTAAGGCTTTTATTTGGTACTTGCTATGTTTATAAATACTTTTTAATATTCCTTTTGGGATAATACTACATTTCAAGACCATTATATTATACATATTTAGTATAAGTAAATAAGTTTTGCTTTGCGAGTTTTTTTCAAATTAAATAATTAATTACTAACTTAATTTTTTAAAAAATTTTTTGCACTTCATTTCATGTACTTTTTAAAGATATAAATGCTAATATTAATAAATTAAGTAAATTCATTTCTTGGATTTTAATTTTCAATTTATATAATTAATTACTAACTTATTTTTTTTTTAATTTTTTGCACTTCATTTCATCTACCTTTTAAAGAGATAAATGCTAATATTAATAAATTAAGTAAATTCATTTCTTGGATTTTAATTTTTTAATTTCTCTCTCGCATTCCCTTTAAAAATTTAATTATTACATTAAATGGAGACTAATTAAAAACTTAAATTATAACAGATTTTTTTTTAAATTTCAGTTTTTATCTAGCTTATATATATGTCTATTTAGCAAAATTGAAGTTCACAAATAGAAATCCGTGAATGTATTGTATTATCAGGGATGTTAATTCTGCGCCGAGCTGCGCCGAAACACAAATTCTTGCGCCGAACTGCGCTTTTAGCCGATTTTTGCGCCGGTCTGCGCCGAATACGTCATTTTGACTCTTTCAGGGTGCGCTGAAACACAAATATTGCGCAGAACTGCGCTTTTAGCCGATTTTTGCGCCGGTCTGTGCCGAATACGTCATTTTGATTCTTTGTTAAATTTTTGCCACGCTCATTTATCTTTTAAAGCTCGTATGGAAAGCTAGTTAGCAGTAAAGGAAGATTCAAACTGCGTACGAAAGCTGCATTCCGAAGCCATTCTACCCGCCCCGGATCGGACCAGTCAGGCTTTGTTAGTCACCTCAATCAGGGCCGGCCAGATAGGCAAACAAGTAATCATCGCAAAGGGCACCGTTTTTTGTTTATGAAGGGGCACGATTTCCAACTTAAAATCATAAAAGCAATTTTGCAAAAAGTAAAAGGGACGTCTTTTTCTACGTTTGCAGGGTGGAGTGGGTGTCATGTACCGCAGGGCCGCCCCTGATCTAAACCAGACCGGTCCGTAAAGAAAACAGTATATTACGGTGACGTCCCAGCCCTAAAAAATCACGGTTTATGACCCGGCCCGTAGCAAGAATGAAAATTGGAAGCATGACCGATTTAGAAATCAGAATCTAGGCTGTCTGAATTAATAGAATATTTCATTTCAAAATAATCCGGAAATGCGCTGCCAGTGGTGTAGTCGCGGGGGGTAGAGATCTGTGCGGGCCCAGGCTTTTGCAGCACGATTCATTCAAGGCACGGGCTGACCTCAGCATTTTCTAGAATGGACCGGAACAAGCGTATACTCTTAAAGACGGTCCTCTGCACTTGCAAAATTGAGCCTTTCCGGAAATTTTTGCTCTCCTAAAATTTGGACAAGACCAAACGATTGGCTTGTGATTCCCCCACCCCCCCCTTCCTTAAATCATGATTAATATACGAACTGGACCGGGTCTGAATTTTTTATTTTGATTAAATGCCGGGCCGGGCTAGACATTTTCGGCCCGTGAAGATCATGAGCGGGGAGATGCCGTCTCACTACTTTTTCATTCGAGCTTATGTCAGCAAAAGTAAGCATTCTTCACTTTTCATCATGGACGCATGATTTTTGAGTCTTCAGTTGCGAGTGTTCCTAAACCTTTTTTCTTAAAACTACACCACTGTTTTTCTTTTTGTGTGTGTGCAGGCTCTACGAGAGGGAGCAGACAGGGGTGGGGGGGCAGACGGGGTGATGCCCCTGTGCCCGTGTTCAGCAAAAGTGCGTCCGCAAATTTTTCAGAATGTGTTACAAATTTCATTTATAGATCCGTAATTAAAATCTTTATTTTAAAATAGACTAAATTTTGAATACATAATTCTGGAATGATATAAACGGCATAAATGTTAATTCTACCATTTAAATATTAGTATTTTTACAACCTTCGAACATGCATTAAAAGTATCATTGCATATAAGAAATACTTCCCTCCCACTCTCTTTCCATTTAGCATTTATATGAAAACCATTAAAAAGAGCAGTTTCACACACACACACACAAAAATTCCTTCCGTCCATGTAAATCCATGTATTGTTTTTATCAAGTTGCTGATAGCATAGCCTGTATACACCCTTTTCTTTTCCAGAGCTTTCCTAAAGTGCTTTCAAATAGTGTTTTGCTTTTAGCAAATGGTGTTTGCTTGCAAACTTTGCTTTTCTTGTATGCATTTATTGTGTTCCTAAATCTTCAATTTTATGCTCCAAAATCATGCTAATTCTGATCTCGAATCTTAGTTTTCCTCTCGGAAACTATTTTTTTGTGCTCCCGAGGTGCTCCCAAATGGAATTTTTCTGCTCCCGAGGTGCTCCCAAATGAAATTTTTTCTGCTCCCGAGGTGCTCCCAAATCGAGTGATGGAGTTAACATCCCTGTATTATCCATACAAATTTTCAACCACTGTAGTCATAGCTTTTTAAAAATAATTTTATGCAAAAGTGTGTAAAAATACGATACTGAGAAAATCAAGTTTAAAGATTTGATTTTCATTATTTTCTTTAAAGTGCACATTTTCTTATTCTACATGCCCTAAAATGAGTTTCATAATTTATTTAACTAAGCATGCACAAACAGAAAATAAAATATTAAATAATATAATCCTGAAAAAGCATAAACTAACTGTAATTTTTGAGTAGAAACTGGAAATGTAATTTAATAGGTTTTAATGCCATAAAAAAGGGAGGTTAAATAGTTTTTGTTTTGACTAATTTTTATGTAGAAATCAAAATCTGAAATCTAAACACTTGATATATAAATTATATACCAAATTTTCATTTTGAATGGTAGTTATTAAATAGCTCATTATTATATGTATTTAGATTGATTTTCATTAAAATTACTAATGAATTATGTATACTAGTTTACAATTGTCAATTTTAATTTATATTCATAGCCTACAGCCAAAGTTCCAGGAACATCCCGATTAACTGCATCAAGAGGTGGTACAGGAGTAAGTGAATTTTTTTCAATGCATTTAAAAAATCTTTCAGCCATTATATATTTATTTAAATAAATGAAAATTAAAAATTGCAATTTTAAGTGAACTTGTTTTACAGTTTTAGTTTTAACTTTTCCAGTTTAATGACAATTGTCTTTGCTAATATAATTGAATAAATAATTTTAGAATTCATGATTTTACTGCATTTATGCAAAGTGTATTTTTAGATTTAAAATATTTTTTATTAGTAAGAATAATTTGTAACTACAATTGTACGAAGAATTTGACATTTTTATGTAATTTGAGGCAAATGAATCTTGTAAACTTTTCAGCAATTAGATTTAAAACTTTTATATAATTTAAGAATAACTATAAAACAAATTAAAAATTAACATAACAGCTTTTATATAATAGTGGGGACGTTCGATGGTTCCATCATCATCTGGATTATCTACAGTCAGTTCTCAAGACAGTCTCACTCGTCCTATGACTGCTGTTCGTGGTGCTGGTTTTACTTCATCTGGGCACAGAGGTAGGATTTTCAAATTTTAAACTAAAATCTGTCTTAAGCAAATAAATCTGCCCTTTATGGAAATAATTTGTTGCCCTTTATTCTATTGCTTGAACCAAAATGCTCCTGTATTCAGTGGACAACTGGCATTTGTGAAAAAATATTTTAATGCATTTTGGTTTTGTTTTGTTTGAGACAAGTTTTACTGTTTCTTTCATGAATTATCTCTCTATTCTAAAAAAAAGTAAAGGCCGCTGGCGCTGTCAAAGCTTGTTGGCCTATCTCCTCCTAAACCATGGGGATTTGAGTTTCGACAAAGGTGCCCACAGATTCGAAAAATTCTGAGGAACCTGCTAAGCTGACTTAAATTTCGAAAATCGAATTATTTTAAAAGATATTAATAAAAAACTGAAAAAATAAACATAATGCTTGCCATATTTGGCATAAAATCATTCATTCCTTTGTAACAAAGCGTTTCCAAGTATCTAGAATTGCGTGTAATTTACAAACATGAGTTAGAATTACGCCCATTTTATGCCAAAATAAAAACTATATGAAATAAGTAACTCAAAATGTGTTACACAAAGTTGACAATTTTCAAATAGTAAGTTCGCTTAGACAACAGGAGTTTAGAATGAGCGATTATTCGTTTTTCCAAAAGAGAATAACTAATATCCTGAAAATTAAAAATAATTAAAATGCAGATTATTTTCAAACCGGTTCGGTCTGGATTATTTGCTACCAGTAGAAATATTTGGCGGCGTTAACTATGCCATTATAGCAGTTATAGTACACTTTGGATATTTGCTAGCGCGACAAGATGGTATAATTCATGGTGCTAAGTATGCCAATCTGCAAGGGATTATGTAAATGAAAATATGGATAATGGTTTTCTGGTAACCTTAAATGAACAGTAATTATAGGTTGTGAGCATGTGTAAATCGCAAAATAATGAAAAGTCGCCATTGGTGGCAAGCTATCCTATCTGTTCCGTAGCTTTTATCTTCTAACAAAAATTGTATGAAATATCACTTAACTGCTACTTCAGTGGTTACATGTTATTGTGGTTTAATTAATTAAGGTATAGATAGTTTACAATTTTTGGAATTGTTTTATAATATTTTTCTTAAATAGCTTTCATTTATTAAATAATTAAGGAAACTAAAAAAGACGTAGAACTTTTACATTTGGACATATGTGATTGAATTTATGAACAATGCATGTAAAAATTTTAAAGCATTTTAACTTAGAATTAAGCTAAATTCTCCCCTGAAGATCCCAGTTTATTTTATTCAGATATTATAAGGTAAAAAACAAAAGCAGTTACAATAGTTGTGCTAAAGCAAACCTACCATGCTTCTTCTTCTTCTTCTTTTTTTTTTTAATGATACCTTTTAAAACTTTATTTGTCTAGTAATAAGTTCTGAAACCGACCATTTCTAAGAAATTGCATTGATACTCAAAACATAATAAAAACAGTATCATTTTAACCTGTGAGCAATGTGTGTTAGTTTGGTTCAAGATAATTTATAAAAATGTCATAGTGTGTAAAATAAACCTCTACATATATATTTATTACTTATTGATTTCAGTTAAACATTTGAATCTGAGTACTTAGCTTAATCAATTTTACGATAAAATTTAAGCTATACCTTAAAGTGAGTTTTAAATTTATAGTAGTTTTAAATGTTCTGTATATTATCGTAGTTTTCATCTTTCATAACTGGTATTTCACCTTAACTTTTTCATTTCCATCTGCAGACAAAATTTGGATAAAGTTTCCGTTAAAAATTGCCCAACAGTTTTCAAAATCATCTAGAATTTGATACATCTCATCCTATTATGCATGGGCATATATAAGGGGGAGGGGGTCTGGACTCCACCCTTAGCCTATGCGAAAATGCTAGTTGAGGCCGAATATCCACCTGTAAGCTCTATATTTTAATGGGTAATAGAAAAATTATACAATGAAAAAATTACTATTAAAAGACTAAAAATTTATAATGCAACTGAAATTTTTTACAAGTTATTTAAAGTAAAATTGACTGTCATTAAAATTTTACAGTAAGAATGGATCCCCCCTCCCCCTAATAGCTGGATTGTAATAGATATAGTTGCATGCAATTACTTGTACCTGTCGATCTAATGATCTAGAGTTGAGTTTTCTCCACATAAAACGGGAATACGCATTAGAACCTTTAAAAAGTCCTCTGCCTAAGGCATATTCTTTTTCGCAGGTAACCTTTGTGTGGCTGTGTCTTAGCCACAATAAACAATAATCCATCCTATAACTGCAGAAATAATAACAGTCTTATTTTTCTGTAACTTAGCAACAGTTCAAATTGTTTATAAATTTCCTTAAAAATTCTAATAAATTCTACTCAAACATGGTTTCATTTACATTTGTAAATCTAGAAATATTTATAGACCAAACATCATTATGCTCCTTTAAACAGGTTCATGAAAGACTTTTTTTCCTTTCCTGTTAGGTGAATATAAAGAGCACAAGAGATCTTAGCACTTCTTCAGTTTACACGTCTCATAAATTACATCAAGAGGGAAGGGGGAAGTGAATATCCGCAATTTTATCCTTTTCATTTTGTACAGCCCACCTGAGAAATCTGTGGTGTTATGTTTAATTTAATGTCAGAATACAAAATGTATTTTCAGTGTTTTGAAAATACAAAATACATTGAAAATATATTTTAAAATACATTTTCAAAATACTTTGCTTTTTATTAGGGAAAATATAAAGTACAAGATACAAATGTATTTCGAAAATGTAATTCTACATGTACTTGCGATACTGCCCAAATCTGGTTTTTATATACTAAAATATGCTGTTTCAAACTTTGAAAGTGAATAAATAATGTATAAAAAAAGTGTGGTACTTCAGTTTTTAGTTTAAAACTATCCTTTAAAATTTTTAAACTCTTGCATACGAAGAATAAACAGAACAGTTACAGGAAAATTTAAATAAATTATATTTTTGTATCTGAACTGTGTTATCAAAATCTGTGTTTCCTACAAATTTTAGTATTTATATGAAAATATTTATTGTTTTTTTAATGCTTTATTTGCAGATATATCAAAATAACTATATGTACTTTTATGTATTAGGTACTACAGGTGTATTTGATCCCTTGAATCAAGCAAAAACTTCTGTATCTCCACTACTAATGAAAGACGAAAACAGGTACTGAAAATTTTTTCTTATTTCTTGATTTTGAAATTTATGCAGAAATAATATTTTAGATTTATACATTAGTTTTTTTTTTTTTTTTAATATTAGTATGTTGGTTTCAATAATGTTACTCACATCAGTGTATTTAAATTTTATAAGCTATATAAAAAATATTTCATAAGAGAAAGAATGAAAAGCTAACTTGAATTTAAACTGATTAATAACTACATTTTCAGCTTAAACAAATGAGAAATTGATATAATTGAACTGATTGGTATTTAACTTATTAGCATTAGTCATTTTTAATAGAATCAGTCATTGAAAAAAGAAGAAAAATGAACTACATAGTAAATCTTTCTAAAATATTCCATCTACTTAAAAATTCAACATATATTTAAAATTTTTAAAATATTCAAAATTTATATTCAGTAATGAGGGCTAGTACATTTGTGCTTCCAATGGGAAAAACTGTTCTTGTAAAAATAACTTTTTCCTCTATCCATATGGTAAAAATAAACTATACTGTATTTTTAAAATGCAACTAAGCTTTTTGAATTTATTGAATACTTAAACCTTAGTTTTAAAATCTAATAATATATGCACAAATTCATTATTAAGAACCATATGAAAGTAATTTTTACAATTTTGCACTATATTAAAGAAATATGCAATGGATGAAGGATTTTATAGCCAAATTTATTACAGAAAAAAGTTTATAGCTTATATAAAACAAATGTTAGACTAGGAAGTAACTGTGTAACTTTGATGTCTTAATCTCGATATCGCAAAAACCTTGATATCCATACATATTATAAAACAAAGTCCCCTCACCGGGTCTGTCTGTCTGAATGCGAGAAACTCAAAAACTACTTAATGGTTTTTGATACAGTTTTTACAAATGGACAGTGTGATTCATGAAGAAGGCTTATTACGGCAATAGTATGCATGTGTATCGAAGAAAAAGGCAATATTTACGCCTTCGCAATATTGTTTTCAGCTTAAAATACATGAAATAACTAAAAATTTGTTTCATATTCAATAAAAGTAGATCAACATGAGATTTATGTTTTAGTTAATTCAAGTGAGATATTGCAAGTGAGACTGATGTTATTTTGATGTCACGAGTTTAAAAATGCAGATTGAAAATCATGAATTTAGAAACCAAATTAAGTTAACAGGCTTTGACAAAAAAATTAGACAACAAGCAAAGTCCTATTAGAGTTGGGGACTTATATTTCACGAGTTCAGTTGATCGCTTTAAATATCAATTTAAATTAATAATGTTGGATGCTAAAATTACGTCATGTGCAAAATAATTTTGTAACTTTTCCCAATTTTGGTTAGCTTGGAATATCTCTTAATTGATCCCCTTTTTATGAGACCAAGGTGGTTATTCACAGCAAATCAGAATCTGGGAATTGATGGAATTATCTGGATATTGCATCTAAGTAAATAGCAAATGCACTCCAAAACAATTTAAAATACACTGTGAAAGTAATTTCTTCTGTCATGGCATTTGTGGAATGTTTTTGGATTCCAGATTCCAATTTGCCCACTCCTAGAATTCAGACTCAGAAAATGAAAGTACATAAATTTAAAATAAATATAACATTAACCTAATGGTGCTTTAAAAGGACTTGCATTTTTAATTCTATTCTTGCTATTTTACTCTTTATTTCCTCCTAATTCCTAATCTGACCTCAAAAAAAAAAAAAAAAAGTTTTCATCCGTTATTGTACTAAACTGCACAGTTGAGATAAAAAATGTAGCGGAATGGTCGATGAGACAATGCACAAATAGTTTCGTCTGCAAGAGTATAACTCTAAACAGTTTGAGAAACAAACTATTAAAGTTCCATAGCGCAAATTGATTTTTTTTCTTTTCAATTTAGATTAGCTATCGTGATGTAAAGTTATGATTGAAACCATTTGGTAGTTTTGCTCTGACTGAATAAACTTTAATTATGTGTGATTGAAAAATGTTTTCTTACTCCTGTATGAAGAACATTTACTCTGCTAGTCTTGAATAAATGTGTTTTCTTTATTTCACCTTGTTATCTCGAAAATTCAATATCTCTTATTTTTCCAGTGTCTCTTTGACTTAAGATATCAAGGTTATAGTGTAGTTTATTCAAAACAAATTCCTCTGTCTGGCCCAGTATATACTCTCTGGATCTTGTCCCATTAAACTCCAACCAACCATCAAAACAAGTTCTTACTTACATATAGATATGTTTTATTTATCACCAAATATTCAAAATCTAAAAAAAATTATACACAATTTAATTAAACAGACTGTGAACTAGTACAGTTAATGAGAGTAAAAATTAAAATAAATGCTACAAAAATAAATGTTCTTTATTATTATTTTTTAATTCAGTAACTTCATAACTATCTAATTTTTAGTATTTCAATACAATTTTAAATGAAAGTAAATCTGAGTGAAAAAATATTTCTCAGCTGCCTACTCTGAATTTTAGATTGTGATTCAGAATGATAATTTGCTAGTAAAAAAATTGATACTTAAAAGAATATTAATTGTAGACAAATTTCATACTTAAAAAGCTCATTTGAATTAATTAGTTTTTTGAATTTGATTCTTGATATGAGCATTTGTAAATATCTGTTTTTACTTACAAATACTTATACAAATGTTTATGTAAGGTAGAAACTTTTAAAATTTAAAATCTGCTGAACTAATTTTTATACCATCACATTAAAAGAAAAACATTGAGTGATAAATTATTATGTTTAACATGCAGTCACATGTTATGCTTAATGCATTACAGAACACTGGTTGAGAATGTTTTCCATATATTGACCAACCCTATAAAAAATATGCATACATCAATTGTTTAAACTACGACAAGTTTTCAATATCATTTCGTGATTGATTGAAAATGCTCTAAGAGAAATATTGGCATACGCACAAGTAATTTAAAAAGTGAACTCTAATTTTTATATCTAATATTTCATAATTTTAAGAAAATTTAATTTCAGCCCTGAAGAGAGGTTAAAGCAGTTAGAAAAAAAAGTCTTAGAATTCTTAGAAGAAAGTTGTATTGCTGCTGATTCTGGAGAGTTAAAACTAGTAAGTTGTTAGAAGAGTTAATATTTTTTTAATGTACTGACCTAGACTAGACTATACTCTATTTATCTGGAATTTACATAAAATTACATTTATCTTAACTTTGATTATAAATTTATTGATTTTTTTACTTATCAGATCTATTACTTTTATCATCTCTGAAGTCAGCAGTTTCTAACTAGTGGGGCATGCCCCCAAGGAGGTTGTGGAGCATTTGCACGGAAAATGAGAAAAAAACGTTTGCATGGGAGGGCACAAGAGAGGGAAAGAGCAATTGATAATGCATGTTTTAAAAAACCATATTATTTATTATTGTTTTTACTCCTAAACATATATATTTTTGCTTAAAATGTGTATTCAAACTTTAGCAATAATATTGTTTTGTAGAAAATGTGACTAAATAAATGCTCATTGTTATCCTAACTAACATTATAAATGCGAAAGTGAGTTTGTTTGTTTGTTACACTTTCACGCCTAAACCACAAAATCGATCATGATAAATTTTGGTCTAGAGATAGACGGGACCCTGGAGACGGCTATAGGTACTCAGAATTTTAGATTTTTAATGACTTTTTAAATTATTAATTAAAAACCATTTTTACGTTGCCATGCTTTACGAGTTTCACCCATATAAAATGATTTATGTTTTGAGCTACCAGAAATGCTTATTACTTCAATGAAGAATCGCATGCATTTGAAAATAATGAAATACCAGTTAAATTATGGCAGTTTTATGCCAAATCGATCTATCTATAATAATAAAAATGAATGTTCTCCAGACAAATTTAAAGTTTGCAGAGCTTTGAAAATTTGAGCATATAAGCCCATGACTTCGGTAATGTGCACCAGAGGTTCAAAATTAAAATTTTTTTATTACTTTTTAAACTATTAATTAAAAACCATTTTTAGGTAGTCATGAGTGGCGAGTTTCACCTGCACAAAAAGATTTATGCTTTTGAAATAAAGCAAAAATTCTATTTGCAGAATTACATGCATTTGAAGAACATTGAACAGACATGGAATTTACATTTGTTTTACACCAAATTAAAAAGCATAAGAAAGAAAAGTCCAAATGCATTTCTTAAAGTTCATAAATTTCCTAATCCTGCCAATAATATAAATGCGTACATTTGTGTGTATGGATGTTTGTGACTGAATCATACAAAAATGGCTGAACGGATTTAGATAAAATTTGGAATGAAGATAGAAAGCTATTTTTGAGTATTACATGCTGAAATTCATGCATGTAGTACAAATAGTTCTTTTACAGGAACACTCAAAATAATTCTAATACATTACACTCTGTGGGTATCTCTGTAACTACAGAACCAATTCTAAAACTTTTTCACGAATAGAAATCTGCACTATTTCTGATTAACATAGGCTAAAATTCATGCAAATAGCATAAATATTTTTTTGTACAAGCACACTCAAAAAAGTTTGCAAATATTGTCATAACTGTCTCTATTCGCCAAATGTTACTAAATCTAAATTTAGTAACTTTGCATACTCTCTTATTTTAAATGAAGAATACAACCATGTATTACACTTAAAATAAGTAAAAAATAAACAGTATTTAAATACATTCACTTTTGTGTCTATAGTCCAAACATATTTGTTATTCACACGTGCTTCATTTCTCTCTGGACCTAATTCTAAAGCCAACATGGACGAAGTCGCGGGTAACAGCTAGTCAGAGTCAGATCAAGCCTATTGGAGGCCCTGACAGTAAAATTTTTGAGGCCCCCCTAAACCCAAGTTCCCTCCATAATTTAGTGTACTAAAGGCACTATTAGTTTTTTTCATGAGGGGGAGTACTGAACGATTTCACTCAACTGCTTTAACAATAAAATTGAACTCAATAAAAACTTGATAAAAGAATTTATAAAACTTATCAAAAAAGAACCTTTGCACAACTGCTTAAGAAAGTATTTTATCTGAACTTTCATCTTGATTTATCTTTTGCAAATTCATCAATAATTTTTGTGATAAAATCAATAATTTTTGCATCTGCCAAATTTCCTGTTCTATATATAATAATAACAAAATATTTAACTGTTCTTCCCTATCATAGATCTTGAATAGTTCTTAATGTTCTTAAATAGTTTCTTTTAAAACTGAAAAAGACCTTTCACCTAAAGCATTTGATATGGATAGAGTTAAAAATATTTTTGAAGTAATTTCTGCATTAGGTAAAGATGATGACATTTCTTGTGCAGCCATATAAATTTCATATGCATTTCTGTCAAGTTCATTGTTTTTCCTAAACATAACTTAAAATGATTTAGCTCATCGACAAAATTTTAAATGTCTATGCCATTTTTGTAAGTATTTTTCAAGTTTTATCCATTTTTTCTTTTCCTCTTTTGATAATTTCTCACCAAAAATATCTATTAATATGCTCTAAACTATTTTCACATGTTTCCATTCTTCTGAATTATTCAGATTCGGTATACTACCAAATGTTAAAATGAATTTACTAAAAAATTTTCTCTGTTACCAAATTCATAACCTGCGTCCTTGTGTTTAGCGGAAAAACACATTCTTTTTTTTTTTTTTTTTTTTTTTTTTTTGGAGTCTGGAATCATGCTCACTGTCGTTATCAAATGATAACCCTGACAGCTCAGATGCTTCTTTTTTGGCTTTCTGAAATTCACCTGTACATTTTAAAATAAAACTTGCGAGTGACCTTATAGGTCAGAGCCTTTCAATAACTTGCTTTCCACTGACTGCAGAAATATTCTGGTAGAATTCATTCTTCCCAGAGTTCTGTTCCAAATAACTACTACTTCTACTAATACTACTACTACTACTTCTACTAATACTAATACTACTACTTCTACTGCTAATACTACTACTTCTACTGCTAAGAATAATAATAATGATTTATAAAAAATTAAAAAAATAACAATAGTTTGTTTTATTAATCAATTAAAACTTACCAATGGTCTAGACATGTTTGTAGATATTGAGATATTAACGATTTTGGGTTTATTTGTAGTACTACTACACCATCTAAGTTACTCTTTGTTAGTGTGTGTGTGTGTGTGGGGGGGGGATCACAATGTTAAAAGGTTATGAACCACTGTCTTAGGTCATTATTTGTAACAGTGCTATCTGTGACATTTTGCTAATAAATATGGATTTTGCATTTCTTATTTTTAGGCTTTAGATAAAGCCAAAGAAGCTGCTAGTAAAGAACGTGCATTAACAAGACAAAGAGATCAATTAGCATTAGAAGTAACTCCAAATATGGACCTTACATTTTCAGTAAGTACTGTCGTTTCTTGAAGAGGGAAATTCTAAATTAATTGCATTCATATAATTGTATTTTTAGTATTAATAATAATGATAATGATTTGAAAAACTCATCTTGCTTACTTAGAAAATGCACCATAAGGGCAAAATAGTATTATTTCTCATGCTTCTTGTTATCATTTGTTGAATCTTCATAATCTCTGCTTGTTATGCAAATTTAAACCAAAGTTTTTGTTTTTGGCACTTTAAATAACACTTAAAAAAAAAAAACTTTTTTTATGATCGATTTGATGTAGTTTGGTAGGAAATTATATAGTACACTTTACTTCTATAGAAAGTGCCATTGGTTGTAAGATTATTCATATGAATCAAACTTAGCATGTGCAATTGACATATTTCTATTACTGGAGTATATATATTTTTTTAGTGTTTCTACTAATTTCAGTTAAGCCCAGTCGCTGCTGCTATATCACAGATAAGCTTTTATGCATAATAGGTTTATAAACCAAACAAATTATTAAATATATATTCAAAATAATTCATTATTAATAATTAAAGCAGAGAATCTGAATAAAATCATTAGTTTTAGCATCTGTGGTTAGAAATTTAATGAATACTTTTCATAATTTAAAAGTGTTTATTACCTAGTGCATGAAGACTATATTTAAGACCATACTCATTTCAATTGACAGTATTTGTTTGATTCTGTTCTATCATCCCTCTTTTTTTTAATTATTTTATCCATCATTATATAAAATGCATGAAAATTCTATATGTCATTTTTTACTCTTTGCCTTTTACAGGTTTTATTAAACTTAGCAACACAGTATGGCAATAATGAAATGTATGGAGAGGCTATGAATACATATCAAATAATTATAAAAAATAGATCCTTCAGTAATGCTGGTAAGAAAATTTTAATTTTTTGCTTTTAAGAAAGACTAATAATATGCTTTTAAAAGTATGATTTCCATAGAATTCTTTGTTTGCAGGACGTTTAAAAACCAATATGGGCAACTTATGTTTTCACCAAGGAAATTATCCCAAAGCAATAAAATTTTATAGAATGGCTTTAGATCAAGTGCCTAATACTCATAGAGATATGAGGTAAAATCTTATTTCTTCTTTATACCACCATATTTTATTTTAATCTGGAAAGTATAGTGAAAAATACTTACAGTAGACAATGTTGATAAAATTTTTTATCATAATTCACCAGCATTTGTTTTGTTTTTTAAATACTAACATTATAGTTATAGTGCTTACAAATTTTAACTTAAAATAATGATTAATGTAGTCAAAGCATTAAGGTGCACTCCCCCCCTCCCATTGCCTCATTTCATTAGTCTTGGAAATTTTGTCATGTAGCATGCCTAGTATTTGAATTCTATAATAAAAATTTAATGAGACAAATAACTTATACTTGTCTAAAAATATTTTTAAAAATCCAGTTTTATTGTATTAAAATGTATGTTATTATTATTTGTTTTCGTGATCAATGCCTATTGAGCAAAACATGCATTTAAATACAAGCATTTCGAATTAATTACAAATATTTTTTTATTTTAAAATGAGCTGTTAAAAGTAATAACCAAAACATATCTTGACTCCTTAAATAAATTTAAACCTATATTAGTATAAACTATTTAAGTATTGCTTGAAAATGACATTCTATAATGGGAAAATGCATTAATGAGAATTTTAAACTGTATTTAAAAACATAAACAATGTACTAAAATAAACACATTTCCATTGTAATATTATTAATGCCCTTCCCCCCCCCCCACCTCAAAGTTAGACAGTAAAATTTTATGGGTGCATTTTGTCATTGCTATCCTATCTTATATCAATTAAATCAAAATAAATACCTTTTTCAAAGGTTTGTGTACTAATTGTATTTCATAATAACCAAACTACTTTTCAAAAACATAAAATGTATGATAAAAAAAAAGTCATTAATGATTATAATTGTATTTTATTTTAAAATGATGCAAGTTATCTAATCTTTTAAGTCATCCATATTTATTCAGTTAATCATTTTATAGTGATTAATAATTAACTGGTATGTGAAATAATTTTCCCAGCCTTTTTTTTTTTTTTTTTTTTTTTACATGCTGGAAGTAAAAAGTATTTGATTCATTTTGTTCTATTATCTTCCCATTTTTTTCTTAGAGTTCTGAGCCAGCCTTTATATAAATATTTAAGAATCTTGTTACAGAGAAAACATTTTATTACTATTATCTATTTACTTATTTTGGAGGGAAATAAATGTATAATAACATTTATAAATAAAAAGATAAATTATTTTTGAAAAATTTAAAAATTTTAAATACATCAATGTTATGAAAAAGAATTTTGATTTATTAGTTATGCAAAAGGTATAAACATGTATTGTAAATATTTAATAATTTGACATATATGTATTTGTGTGTATAACAGATTTTTGTGAAAGTATATGCATTATTTTTCAACATTTTACTGTTACAAACTTTTGCTTATTTTTATTATTTTTTCCATGCAAAAATGAATATATATAAATAAACAGTGTGTCCGAAAAACATTGACACAGGCTTTTATTTCTTATATATTAGTCTTAGATATATATATATATGAGACGTCAGATATTTCAAGTAAGCTTCAGAGTTAAGGCAGGTAATATGGTTTATTGAACATTACAATTAAGTCACAATTTAGAATGAGAAGAGGGGAGGGGAGACGGGTACAAGAATCAGCATGGACTCATTAAGCAGTTCTAGTGGCAGAAGTCCCTCGATTTTCGATGTGCGGGAGTATTTACGCTTACCACACCACGTGGTCTGCGAAGACACAACTCCTCCTCTCTCTTATCTCTGATCGAACCACACACATTTACCAACATGACCCACATCCGGGCCTACAAGGGCGTGAGGACACGTGTACATCTAAAGAACTCAGAATCGACGGCCTGATGTCTGGCAAATAACAAAATAAATAAAACATAGCTCCAGAGCGCACGTGGCAAGTATGACAGGAAAGTAAAACTTACAGTGAAAGTACCCGCTTGAACAATACCCAAACTAGTAAAACCCAAATTACCTTTTTATACATTACAATATCCCCCCCGGCAAAAGAAGTCTGACGAGCAATATCATTGAGGTGGCCAGTCTCTCACTTGCGAGTCAGACGTCCTTGCAATCTAATCTTAAAACTGCGAACTAATCTAATTTTCAAGTTTAGACACCTTAAATTTTGTGACTAGAATTCTGGTGTTATGCTGTACAACACTTGAGAGGTAGGATGCAGTTTCTAAAAATTGACAAAACATAATGATGCAATAGTACGAAAATCTTACAATAAAAATAAAACAATGAGTGCGCATAAATTTTTTCAAAATATCACAAGTAAAATATTTACAACCTAGGTGGGATACAATAATACTGTATAACAATATAGTAATATAATTAAACAAAATGGAATAAACATGGCTGACATTCATTTTCTTTGGCAAATACTTATGGCTTTGGCTTTCATGGCATATAAAGTGAATGGAATGAAAATAACTTGGCAAAATAGTTGGCAAAATGGAGTAAATTTATTTAGTGTAAAGGCAATGTAAAAAAAAATGTAAAAATGTGCGTAGTGTGTAGAAAATTTCGAAAACCATAGCTGTGAAACAGCAGTACCGTCACACAGGTATGGGGTATAGTAAATACCACTTGTAGGCATTTTAAGTTTGCCCAAACTTTAAACTCTCCATAGTATGACAACAAAAATGGGTTCAAATGATCCCGAAAAAGGAAGACAATTGTCAACTACGAAAGAGAAAACTTGGCCATTGCCTCATAGCTTCCAAAAAAGGGGAAGAAATGACTCAATAGACAGTTGGGAAAAACTGGGGAATTATTGAGAGGAAGTCCCAGCCTAGTCTAAGCCTAGCTTCATTTATTGTTTGCATAATATCTATAAAATATACAAAGAAAAAAGGTGCAGTTTTACTTACACCGCACACACTCGGACTTGGGGACTTCTTCAATGACTAAGAGAAGCGGGTGACAGAGAAAGGTTGGTAGAAGCATAAAAGAAAAAAGGATAGACGATAGACTTTATGTCGAGTATTCAGGGTTCCAAACCCAACACTTAGAAATTTTGAATACATTTTTTTTTTTTCTTTTTCTATTTTTCTTTTTTTTTCTTTTTTTCTTTTTTTTTTTTTAAGGATCAATTATTGTTAATTAAATTTAATCACCTTCGTGGGCTAGCTTTAATTTGTCAGGAGGGTAATAAGGTCTTAATTTAGAAGAGTGAACTATTTCCGTAGGTTTCTTAGTATGGTAATTAGGTTTATCAATTTCGAATGTAACTGAAGAACATTTGTTTACAATTGAATAAGGACCTGAAAAAGTAGGAGATAATTTACGTGTATTTGGGTAGTTAAATTCTTCATAAATTACAAGATCTCCTAGTTCGAAATTAGCTTCTATGAATTTATTGTCATATCTAATTTTATTTTTATTATGAAATTCTATTGTCCTTTCTTTTGCTAATTTTCGAGCTTCATCAACAGGAGGATAGGTATTTTCCGAAATAGGTGAGTCATATGGCAATTTTCCAAACATTAAATACATGGGTGTAAACTTCGTTACTGAATGAGGTGTGTTATTATATTCACTAATAACCTGCTCTAGTAACTTAGTCCAAGGAATTTTAGAAGGTGAAGAGTTAACTTTACATTTTAATCTAGTAACTATGGATTGATTTACCCTCTCTACTTTTCCATTTGTCTGTGGATGATGAGCTGAAGTTAATAGTTGTTTAGTATTGTAGTTCTTGAGGAATTTTTTAAAACGCGAATATTGTGATCTTGTATATCTGGGATATTATAAAAGGTAACCATGTATAATTAGAAATATTCAACATGGATTAACATTTAACCTATATTTATTGCATTTACTATTTACAATTGAATATTACATGCGCGCATTCTAGAATCCAGCATCTTGAGCGCGAATCGACAACAACATAGATAATAGAAGGTAAAGTAGAGTGAAAACATGACATGCGATACTAGCGCCATACAGTTTATGGAAGAAAACCCAACAGTCTCCCCCACTTATTTTTGAAAATTAACAATTATCTGTACACGACAAAGTCCTTGAAACGAGCAGGTAACTGTCTTTTCCTTTGTGGCCTAGTTGGGGCATCACGTCTGGGGGACATGGGAAGTTGAGGCTCTGAACTGTCTGGGGAACATGGAGAGCTCTGGATTGGTCTGGACGGTCTTGGGACGTCGAACGACTGAACAGGACCAAATGAGACGGACTTCTTAGGAACCAGTGTTGCTCTAAGTTGATTTACATGTCTCTTTAGAAGACGACCGGAGTATAAGACAATGAGGTAATGACGTGAACCAAGTCTCTTCTTCACTTCTCCAAACTTCCAGGTATTTTTATTATTAACGAATACTCGAACTTGGACTCTCTCCCCCACTTTAAAAGATCTTTCCGGATTACTGGAAACTTTTGATGCAGTTGGGTGATACGGGAATATTGAATTCAAGCGGATTCGAAACTGTCTTTTAAAATATAATTCAGCTGGTGACTGTCCGCATGCAAGAGGTGTTGCTCTGTACCGGAATAGTATGTTTTGAATCGTTGTTCGAATTGCAGTCTTATCTAAGAAAGAAGCCTTTAACTTTTGGTTCAGGGTTTGAACATTTCTTTCTGCAAGGCCATTCGTTGCAGGGTGTCCTGGAGCGATGAATTTCTGAAATATTCCTCTATTGGAACAATATCCCCGAAACTCTTCACTTTGGAAAATTGAAGCATTATCGGATACCATTACCTGTGGATATCCATGAAAGCAAAAAATTTTCTCGAGTAGCAAAATAGTACTGGAGCTAGTAGGAGCATCTTTAAGGACTTCGACTTCTGCCCATTTAGATTTGGCATCAACACACACCAAACAGTAGCAATCTTCGAATGGACCAGCGTAATCTATATGGATTCGGTCCCAGTTATTGGTTGGGAGATCCCATGGGTGGACAGTTACTTTAGGTGGATTCGACTTCGTCAATGCGCAACTTTCACAACCCTTGACTAATGCTTCTATATCCCGATCAATGCCTGGCCAATATACATATTTGCGTGCGAGCTGTTTCATTTTGGTGATTCCCAAATGGGTTTCGTGAAGTTCTTCTAGTATTCTCGAACGTAACGTTTTAGGAATCACAACTCTGTCCTTTCGGAAAAGAATACCATCTAGCAACGTGAACTCTGAATCTTCAGATTTGTTTCGTAGGCTCTGGATAACTACATTTAGCTCTGTATCTTTGCTGGTTTCGGATTGAATTTTCATTGAAGTAATGTCTTCGTTTGAAATTTGAAAAACATTTTCGGCGCATACCTGATTTGCTTCTTCTCCTATATATTCATCTACTGTAGAACCTGGAATTTTGATGGATGCTCTAGACAAGCAGTCAACATTTTGATTCTCTGCACCTTTCTTGAATTTCACTGCGTAATCGAAACTGGATAAATATGAAGCGTAGCTCAGCAATCTGGCTGATGTCATGCGTGGAAGTGCCTTGTTCGGGTGAAAAATCCTTGTTAATGGTTCATTGTCAGTTACTAGGGTGAAATGTTTTCCGAAAACGTAGTTGTAGAAGTGGGTGACACCAAAAATGATGGCCAATGCTTCTCGATCCAACTGGCTGTAATTTTGCTCCGAAATTGTGAGTGCACGAGAGGCATATGCAATAGGTCTTTCTACACTATTAACAGGATGACTTAGCACAGCTGCAACTCCCGTAGGACTGGCATCCGTCGTCAGGAACAGAGGTAAACTCGGGTCGAAAGGTATAAGCACCCGATCACTGCTGAGTTCACTTTTCAATTTCAGAAATGACGATTCACAACGGGCAGTCCATTTCCAAGTTTCATCTTTTCGTAGCAACCGTCGAAGTGGATAAGAAATTGTTGAAAAATCTGGTATGAAACGGGAGTAGTAAGTCACAAGTCCTAAAAATCGTTTAATTTCTTCGGCATTAGTTGGACGTGGCATTTCTTGCACAGCTCGAACCTTTTCAGGAGACTTGCTAATCTTGTTATGTTCTATAACATGCCCGAGGTATTCAATTTTTTCTTTGAAAAAGGAACACTTCTGTTTGTTAAGATGTAGGTTGAATTCGGACAGTCTTTGCAAACAAGATTCTAAGTTTTTAGAACATTCTTCGAAAGTTTCACCGTGAATAATTATGTCGTCAAAGTAAGCTTCCGTTTTCGATAAACCCTGTAGAATTTGTGTGAGGATCCTATTGAATTCGGATGGGGCTGTCTTGATACCAAAACTCAGTCGATGCATTCTGTAAGTCCCACGATGAGTTGATATTGTCTGGATATGGCTACTTTCTTCATCAACACAGAGATGCAGATAAGCTTTATACAAGTCGAGTTTGCAAAAAAATTTTGAATTTCGTAAACTATGGAGGACTTCATCTATTCTTCTCACTGGATGATTTGCTTGAATAAGGCGTTCGTTGACTCCACATTTATAATCGACACATAGGCGAACACCACCATTTGGTTTAGGAATTACAACCAATGGAGAACCCCAATCACTAGCAGGAACTAAGCTGATGACACCATCTGCTTCAAGTGCATCTAACTCTTTGTCGACTCGATCCCTCAGTGTGTAAGGGACATCGCGTTCTTTCGTAAAAACAGGTTTTGCTCCTTCTCGAAGTTGAAGCGAAACTTTGAATTTGGGTACACAACCAACTCGTTCTTCAAATATATGTGCAAATTTATCCAAAAGTAAATTTATAGGATCAATTTGAGACACTGCAGATCTTTCTATTGAAATATTTGAAATATCGGCGTCAAGCTGTTGAAGATCAATTTTTAAGGCTCTAATCCATTGACGACCAAGAATAGCAGCGCATCCCTCTGGGACTATGTGCAATTCACCTGTGATATTCTTGTCTCGAAATGTAACATTAACAGTAACTTTTCCTAGTGGGTGGATAATATTTCCTGAATATGTTCGAAAAGCGATTCTAGAATTTTCTAAAGGCATATTTAAGTTTAATTTCTTGAAATCAGTTATAGAAAGTAGTGAAAATTTGGCACCAGAATCTACTTCAAAAGGCTGTAATTTTCCATTGAGTTGGACAGAGACTATATATTTATCAGAGTCCTGGGATATGTCGAATAAGTCTATAACGTGAAATTCATTTGTACAAGCAATAGGACGTATGGCATTTACGCTGAAATTGAAATCGTGATCTTGAACATAGGATGCGACAGTATGAACAGAAGATTTTGAATTGGAAATTATGGGCTTGTTCGATGCTTTCAGCAGAGTTGAAATGCACACCTTACTCACATGACCGCTTTTTTTGCACGAGTCACACCTCAGCTTTGACCTATGAGTTCGACAGTCCTTGACCTTGTGATTATTTTTCCCGCAACGAATGCATAAATTTTCTATCCCTAGAGCTTTATAATCGATTTGCTGACGTTTTGAACTAGATCGTGAACTTGAACGTTTTCTTTGGTGTGACGTACTGGACAATTTATGGGTTTCGAAAGTATCAGAAAACGATAGACGTGATGGAGTTTTCTGAGTCAATTCTTTGCTTTCGATTTTAGACGCCTCAAGGGCAATTGCCTTTGAAAGGATATCGTCGAAAGAGGTCACATCTGACTGCAAAATTTGTTCTCGCAGCCAGTCACCTCTTAGTCCCCTAATAAACTGGGCTCGAAGAAAGACATCAGCAATAGAAACCGAATTGTCGCAATCGCATTTAACCGAAAACTCACATTCCACCAAGTCTCTTTGTAAAGCGGCAACAAATTCAGAAATAGTTTGGTGTTCTGCTTGATAAACGTTAAGGAAATAATGCTGTGAAACTACAACATTCTTTTTGGGAATAAGCATCTGTTTCAGAGATTTCACCAGGTCTTCATACGATAAGGACTTAACAGGTTTCTCTGGACCAAGAAAAGCAGCGAGATTGTTGTAATGCGTAGGGCCTATAGACACGCACAGGAGTTGAGCGATTTTCTCTTTATTTGTAACACCTTTCATTAAACAATAATTGTCGAAACGTTCTAAGTAGCATTTGAACTTTTCGCGTTTAGGTTCAAAACTTTCAAACGGGGAAACATTAATTAAATTGTCCGATGATTCAGAAGAATTCGGTTTTGAAAAATATTTTTCCATTTGTGTTAACATAGTTTGCTGTTGTTCTGCGAACGCCGTCATAAATTCTTTAAATTGTTCTGAATTCATTTTGAAGAAAGAAAAGTAAAAATTGAAAGTCACAGTACCTGGTTCAAAAGTTATTCCCACTCGCAGAAGAATTTTTAGAAGACTGAGAACAGAAATGCTTCTTGTTTACGCAGAAGACAATATTTGAAGGAATCGAAAGTAATATTTTTTAAACTCGTCGCCAAAACTATTGTGATCTTGTATATCTGGGATATTATAAAAGGTAACCATGTATAATTAGAAATATTCAACATGGATTAACATTTAACCTATATTTATTGCATTTACTATTTACAATTGAATATTACATGCGCTCGTTCTAGAATCCAGCATCTTGAGCGCGAATCGACAACAACATAGATAATAGAAGGTAAAGTAGAGTGAAAACATGACATGCGATACTAGCGCCATACAGTTTATGGAAGAAAACCCAACAGCGAAGCAGTAAAAGCTGCATTTCTATCACTAAGTATCTTTTGAGGAACTTGAATGTTGAATATTTGTTTTAGACAGTTTACATAGGTTTCAGTAGTGACACTTTTCGAAGGAAAGGCCCAAACATATCTTGTAGCATGGTCAATTATTAGATGTAGATATTTTTTTGTTGAATTGTAATAGTTGAAACCTCCTACAGTATTAATAGAAAGACATTCAAAGGGTTTATCAGTAGCAGGTACAGCCTGTAACAAACCAAATTTCTTCTGTTTAGGTTTTTTCTTAAATTGGCAAGTCGAACAATGTTTAACATAATTGGAAATATCTTGAGTCATATGAGGCCAATAATAGGAAGGTGAAATTATACGTAACATTTTTTGAACACCAGGATGGCCAAAATTTTCATGTGCATTTTTCATTAAAGTTTTTCTTAAGCTCATAGGCACCACTATTTTTTTTAATCCTTTCTTATTTATGGTAATTAAATCATTAATGACTTTATATTTAGGACCATGCATATTTTCTGCTAATTGTTGATTTTTAATTTCTTCAGCATCTAACAATAAAACCGAAGGTTGAATTAGTTGGAGATGTTGAGAAGGAGGAATCCTTGATAACATATCAGCTTCGACATTTGTTGAGTCCTTTAGGTACTTTATTTCATAGTCAAACATACTTAATTTAAGGGACCAGCGGAATAATCTTCCTCTTAAATTTTTGACATTTTTTAACCAAACCAATGCCGCGTGGTCAGTATGAATGACGAATTTTTGACCGTGAAGGTAATGATAAAATTTATCAAGGGCATCAACGATACCCAAACATTCTAATTCAGTTATAGTGTAATTCTTTTCATATGATCGAAGCGATCTCGAATGATATGCAATCGGGTGCAAGATACCTGAGGCATCCGGCTGCTTCAACACAGCTCCAACTGAACAATTTGCTGCATCAATAAATACATGGATAGGTAATTTAACGTCGTATAATTGTAACACAGGTTTAGATATCAATGTTTTTTAAGGTTTCAAAACTTTTCTGACAGTTTGTTGACCAATCCCATTTAGCGTTTTTCTTTAACAAATCATTTAAAGGACGTCTTCATTTTGCATACCGATCAATAAATCTGTTATAAACATTTACAGAACCAAGAAACCTCTGCAGTTCCTTTACGTCAGTAGGTGGCTTCAAATTTTTGATAATTTCAATATTAGCATTATCTGGAGTAATTTGACCTTGTTTAACCTCATACCCCAAAAATTTTATAGTGTCCTTAGCAAAGTTACATTTAGATAATTTCAATTTAATATTTTCCTGCAAACAAATTTGGAAAATAGTTTCTAAATGCTGCATATGCTCTTCCATAGAAGAAGAAAACACCATTATGTCATCAAAATAATTATAGGCAAATTTAATTTGTCTCTGTTAAATATAGCAGGCAGTTGTTAAATATAGCCTCTGTTAAATATAGCAGGCCCTGTCTTAATGCCAAATGGCAAGACCTGGAACGTATAGAGACCTGTATTAGTTACAAAGGCTAGTTTTTCAGTATCTTGAGGGTGGATGGGCACATGCCAAAATCCAGACGCCAAATCAAGAGTTGAGAATATTTTCGCCCCACTTAGTTTATCTAATAAGCTGTCAATACGTGGCAAAGGCTCGGCATCATTTTTTACTATATTATTTAATTTACGATAATCCACACACAGTCTAGTTTTGGTACCCTCGTCGCGTTTATACGCTAAAGTGATGGGTGCAGCATAGGGGCTATTGCTTTCCTTAATTAAACCAGCTTTTAATAATTGTTCAATCTGAGAATTAATTTTGTCTTCCTCTTTAGGAGAGGTTCAATAAGGCCTGAGGCAAACAGGTAGGTCAGAAGTTAAATTTATACGTTGAGGTTCTACATTAATACGACCAATATCATATTTATTTTTTGCAAAGATTTTCTCATATTTATTTAATAATTCCTCTAATTTTGGATTGATAGCTTTATAAACAGTCTGAGGGGGAACGCTTTCCTCAGAGGCTTTGCTATCGGTTGAAGAACTGGGTTGATTTAAATGTAGAGACATAGGTAAGGCATCATAATTGTATAAAGGCAATCTAACATTATTTTGAAAAACACATAAATTCACACAATCAATATATAAACAAAACTTTTTACACTCTGGTAAACCCAATATGGCATATGGCAGGCTTGAATATACTATAAAAAATTTTACACACTGAGTAATGTTTCCAATTTCTAAATTAACATAACACACTGTATCAAGTATCAGCAGTCCATCTGCCTGAGTAACATTTAAAGGTGAGACTCTCTGTACTTCTAAATTAAATCATCCAACAAAACTTTGCGGCAAGACAGAGAGTGTAGAGCCAGTGTCTATGACACAGGGAACACTTAAAAATTCAAAATTGTCAATTTTGGGTTGAGTTAATTTTTTCCTTAGGTACCCGGGTACAGTAAATAGTCATAAATTCTCTTCTCGCGAGGTCTCAGTACCATTATTTTGTGAATTTAAAATAGTGGTGTTCGAAGTCATATTCGGGTGAGCCATAATTGGTGTCGCATATGGGTATGTCGCAATTTGGTTGTTACTTTTAAAGGGACAAGTATGCATCCAATGGAAAGCATTGCTTATCCCTAGCCCCTCACATTTTCTACATGGAGTTCTAGGTAGTGTGCTTTCTTGATAATTGACATTATTTTGATGGTGTAAACTTTGAGATAGGGTCGAAAACGGGGCCAATTATTTATTTGGGTTCACCCTTGGGTTGAATTATGAATTGGTTGATGCCAATTTGGTCGGTTATAAACAGGAGCATGGTAGGGTCTATAATTCCGAAGCTTGGGTGTAAAGTAACTAGGATTTTGTGCATTATTGGGCGAGGAGGTAAAGCTTGCCTGTTGGGGCGGTTCGTGAATTTTAATTAATTTTGACGCTACTTTAAGCCACTCGGTGGCACTACTGGGTGGTTGCAGGGTTAAAAGAGCTCTCACATTACTAGGAAGACCATTGGTCAATCCTTCTAATATTATATTATTAGGTAGCCCCAATTTTCTACCTATTTCTAAGTTTTCATGAAAATAAGTTATAGGATTTGAAATTTTTTCTAGTTTTAAATTTGTAAAATCCATGAAAGTAAACACGGTACATGAAATATATTTTTCTCTCAGTATTTCAATCAATTTTTGCCAATTATTACAATTTGCAATATTATTTATGTATGTTGTTAAGGCAGACAACTTAAGAAATTTTCCTATATTTTGAAATTTCCAGTCTTCATCTTTATTTTGTTGTAAACAACACTGTTCGTAATATGCTATCCAACTTTCAAAACTCATATTATCTTCAAAATTAAGGGGGGCAATAAACTCATCACTTTTTTGCAGGGACATAGTGGCAATAGTTTGTGTATTTTCTTTACTATCTAACGACATGCTGAAATTTTTTTCTAAATTTTTACCTGAACGGAGAAGCATTTAATAATTGCATTCAGAATTTTTATTTAGCAGCATTAATAATAATACTGCAATAAATTTACAAAATCTTACCTTAATGAAAATACTATACTAATGGGAAAAATGCAGATATATCAAATTTTTTTTTTTTTTTTTTTTTTTTTTCATCAACACTAAAATAGCCCTTTAAAATAACATACACACAATTAATAACCATTTAAATATAATACTCTAATGTTCACTTCAACTCTGAAAATATAATTTGCTTACTTCACTTAATCAATATCCACAAGTTGGAATCGTCATTCTTCAAGAATAAACAAAACACACACACAAAAAAAATATCTTCTCTCACAAGTTCAATGCAGGCAGGAGGAGTTTCGGTCAACAAATTGTACGCACAAAAACAAAAATATTCGGCACGGAGAAAAGGGGCCCTGTTTTAGGGCAACGAATGCAGTAAATTTTGTCGCACCGCCGCGCCGTAATGATGACAGGAGTTTCTCTTAGTTTGTGGCGAACGTGCGGAAAAAAAAAAAAAAAAAAAAAAAAAAAGATGAATTAGGAGGCGCAGATTTCGGTATGATGAGTGCTGCAGAAATACCGCATAGGCTGTTCATCAATGCAGACGTTCTTCCATTTCGGCATTAACGGCGTAGAACGTACAAGACGTTCTGTGAAGTACTTCAGAAGATAACCTGACTCATCAGTTTGTGTTGAAATCTCCCAGAGCAGGGCTCGACGAAGTTGGCCGGCGGAGAGCGGACTCAAGGAAAAGGCCATCGGCTGGTCGGCGAAGAGGCGCGCTGCATCTCCTGCGAACGATGGGCGATGAACCCGTCTCCTGGATTATTGAGCGTTAATTTTTTTACGATTTAAAATTTTTAATTGGCACACAAGCAATAATCCTGCCGGCTATTTGAGACGTCAGATATTTCAAGTAAGCTTCAGAGTTAAGGCAGGTAATATGGTTTATTGAACATTACAATTAAGTTACAATTTAGAATGAGAAGAGGGGAGGGGAGACGGGTACAAGAATCAGCGTGGACTCATTAAGCAGTTCTAGTGGCAGAAGTCCCTCGATTTTCGATGTGCGGGAGTATTTACGCTTACCACACCACGTGGTCTGCGAAGACACAACTCCTCCTCTCTCTTATCTCTGATCGAACCACACACATTTACCGTAATTTCCGGCTTATAATCTGCAGCAATTGATAATCCGCAGGTGCTTTTTTTCAAGTAGAAGAAAAATATTTCTTTAGATAATCCGCAGCGGTAGATTATCCGCGGATAATATGGCGATGCTTTGCCGAAATTGGTGATTATTATCTATGTATAGTAAAACCGCATTATTAATATTAGAATTGGCTTACTGTAAAACATTTCCTACTAAAAATCTATTGTTAAGAATGAGAATTATCAAACATACTTGGACAGTCTTTTGTAAATTTAAATCACAATTGATACACAATTTTTAAGCTAGGCATTTTACCTTTAAGCACTAAGAACTGTATTATGAAATAAATAAAAAATAAAAAAGCGAAGATTTCTTTCGGAACAAACAAAACAAAATGTATGGTAGCATGCAGAATACTTATCGCACATTTTGTAACATCGTAATTATTTAGTCAAGTGACATTATTATAAGAAAAACAAAACTAAAATGAGACCTACATTTTTACTGGAATAATATATATATCCATATATTGACAGCAAATATTGAATAAGTAATTAATACAGCCAATACTCAGCAAAATTTACGTTTAATATTTTGATTAACAGGCTTAAATCTTTTTCAGTGTCTAAATCTACTGGAAAAAAGAAATTAACTTTTGTTTTGTTTTTATAAATAAGATTTTTTACTGTAAAAGCTGGAGGTTTCAGGAAAAATTTCAGTAGACAGTACGCAGCGATGCATAATACGCACTGGATAAATTTTCATCTTTTTTAGTGGATAATCCGCGGATTATAAGCCGGAAATTACGGTACCAACATGACCCGCATCCAGGCCTACAAGGGCGTGAGGACACGTGTACATCTAAAGAACTCAGAATCGATGGCCTGATGTCTGGCAAATAACAAAATAAATAAAACATAGCTCCAGAGCGCACATAGCAAGTATGACAGGAAAGTAAAACTTACAGTGAAAGTACCCGCTTGAACAATATACCCAAACTAGTAAAACCCAAATTACCTTTTTATACATTACATATATACAATAAATTAAAAAGTCACATAAAGAAGCTTAGAGAATTTTATAGTATGATTAAAATTCTCTGGAAATTAAATTTGAGTAAATTCAAAAATAAAATGTTTATACTACCTTTTTACAAAAAAAAAAAATCTAATCTAGAGTGACTCCACTCAACTTTCCGAACACTTACGATTAAGATCATCACCAAGCATTTAAATAAATTTTAATCGATGAATAATTCAAACATATATACCAAACTGAAGCTCAATTGAATGTACCGTTTAAACGCTAACGCACCTTCAAGAATTTCCACCCATAGGCCATAATGTAAAAGAAATCTTTGTTGTAGCCCTGTAGAAAAACTAAAAGTCCTATACAGACCAAAATCAATAGTGGTCATGCGACGGTGGTTTATAACATATATACCCAATTTGAGCTCAATCGAGTGCCCCGTTTAGGAGCTACTGTGTTCACACACATACACACAAACACACATACATACACACACACACATCTCGTAAAAATAGCATAGCAGAAGACCTCAAAACGTGTAAATACACCAAAATCTCAAAGTCGAATTTTTTCAGTATAACAATACTTTCCTTACATGGTATATGTTCGGAAAGTAAAAAAAAAAAAAAAAAAAATTCAATTAGTAAAATTTGCCCCATGCATTAATAAAGTGATGTACAAAACTTGGAAATTTTATTCTAAAAAGGGTACTTGCGTATTATCCAGGCGGTCATTCCTGCCAAACTATTTTTTCGTCAAATGTGCTGGCAAACTGTTGCCAATTGTATTCCAAACCATGAACAATTTCATGTGCCGGAATTTATCTTGGTGAAAAATCTCTGGTCTTGGCTGACTGCCGGGATAATACATAAGTACCCTAAAAAGTGTCAGAGATATGAAAATAAATATATGCTTAAACTATATTTTAGTGGCTCTTGAATAGAAAAAAAAAAACACTAAATAATTACATTTCAGGGGTTGTGCAGAAATTATGAAAGAGAAGAATAATTTCACAAATATGTAATACTTCTGCTGATATTGATATTGTACATCCCCTCACTAACTTTTTATATCAACTTATTAATACATGGGGTTTACAACTTGGGATTTTTTTTGCATGAGGCCTGTATAAAAATTTAAATTTTGTATTTATTAATATTTAATCTCCCCAAAACTTTACCATAAATTTTTTACCTTTTTTATATAACTTATTGTATGTGTTTATGATCAATATTTAAGGAATAAAGCCTAGATCAGATTTTCTGGGACACCCTGTAAATATATGTAAAAGTTTTGATATTTTAAGTAACTGTTATCTTTCTTAAACATTCAAAACAAATTTATTTGAAACAGTTGAACTTATAACCGTATATAAAATGGATGTAATGCATATGTTGTCTGTATTATAAACATAATGCATGAATTATATTTTATAATAAAGCGATTTTTACTGTTTTTTTTTTATGTCTTGTTTTCTATAGGATAAAAATCATGAAAAATATTGGTTTAGCATTTGTAAAGTTAGGACAATACACCGATGCCATTACTTCATATGAATATATAATGGCAGAAAAGGCTGATTTTAGGACAGCTCTGCATCTACTTCTTTGCCATCATGCTTTAGGCGATAAAGAAAAAATGAAAAAGAGCTTTGCTAAACTGTTAGATATTGTTTTGGATCATGTTGAAGATGAAGACAAATATACAATATCATCTGTAAGATTACATACATTACTCATTTCTTTATTTTGATGGAATGGGAAGATTATGAATTTATTTTTTTAAGTGATAGTCTTTATTTAAATCAATCATGTTAAAACTTTTTAATATCAGAATATGTAATTTTTATTAAATCCAAAACTACTATTCTGATACTATATTGTAAAGATTAAAAAAAAAAAAAATTCTTTACAATATACTTCCATTAATTCTTCCTTTAAGGCAGTGGTTCCCGAACGTTTTCGAGTTGCCGCATCCTTTTTCAACTAAATATTTTCCAAGGTGCCCTACTCTTTGTAAAATTTTGATTAGTATGAGATAAAAAAATAAAGCTCATGTATCTTCATTATTTAGTGTTTACTTTTACTTTATTAATAATAAATTCATAATTAATGCGATGGATGAGCCTGCAAACCGCTACACGTTTTCTCAAATCATGAAATTAAACTGGACTATATTACCCTCCTTTGTTTTTCCATGTTGATTTAGATCTGTACTTGCTTTTTATTACAGGGACAGCCGAAAACCTAGCTTTGCATGAGTACTATGTCGAAAATCGAATTAAAATATGCTGAGCCTTATCACTCAAGTGGATATTCATCTTTTATTTAAATCCAAAATTTTGTCAATTCTATATTTTCAAACTTTTGTCACAAGACAATTTGATAAGATTCTCTTCTTCAGAAGTAAATTCAGATGGAATACTGGAGTTAAATTTATCTTGAATCTTGCAAACTTATGGAGATTTTCATTTTGAAAGTATTTTTCAAACCAGATAATTAACTGAGATAAGTGTTTTTCAAATGTGATTTTGATAACTTCAGAAAGATCAAGTTCAATTGATGTCAAAAGTTGCTGCAATATTAAAAAACAATGTTTGCCTGCACAATCTAAAAGCCACAGTATTGATGGCTCGTGCTCACAAAAACATTCTATACAGGTGACTTTACTTTAGAAAATCTTCAGGATTTGTCTTTGTACGAACCACACAAAAAAATCTGGGTATTTTTGGCCTCTCATTTTGTTTAGGTTGGCCAAAATTTTGGTTCAATTAATTATAAAATCTTTGCATGGCGCCCCTGTGAAAAAGCCATGGTGCTCCGGGGCTCCGAGGCACACTACTTGGGAATCACTGCTTTAAGTGATGAAATATTAATAGTAATGGAAGTAACCACAGTTTAAGAAAAAAATATTCATAGTAATTTAATACATATATTAAAAAAAAGTTTTTTTAATTGAATCGTCCATTTCAAAAACCAGTCAAATGACAAATTGTTGATATTGAGTAAAGCAAAGAAAACTTCCTAGCAACCTGAAGAATGTTTTTAGAAAAATTGATATTTTCCCCCATGAAATTTAGCTCTTTGTGTAACTGCTTGATAAACATAATTTTTTAAAAATCTATATTGACAGATATGTAACAAATAATAATAAGTTTGCACTTGACTGGTTTCTGAACAAACAACCATTACTATTTTAAATGTCATATGAAATATTCTAATTTCATTAGGGAATTCAAAGGTAAAATGAAAAAAGAACTTTTTAAAGAGTTTAATATTATTGTCATAGATACATATTTGTTCTGGAATGACTATTCGTCATCATACACTCGCTCTACAGCACATTGTACTTCCATTGAAGGCCACTGAAAAATTTTATCATAAAACTCTTCCTATCCAAACAAGTTGGATTTTAGAGCTTGTAAATCTTGTATTTTTTATACATTTATTGGAATCTACTACTTAACCTTCTCCTTTAAACCCTAGCATTTCAAACAACATTACGCTTGTAGGTCTCTCTTGACAACTCCATGTCTTCGCTTCAGAGCAGGTTCTTCATTAGAATTAGATATGATTACTAGTACAATGTAATCACCCCAAAATACAAATTCAGCATAAACAATCGGTTATTAAACTGGAGTGATAAACAAGAACAACAATGTTATCACACACCAAAAGACTACTGAAGAATGCAAATCAGACACAGCTGTGAATCACAAGCAGGATTGCCAAATCATTGACCCAGAGCAACACCAAAAATCATGCTGTTTCAAGCAGAAACCAATCAATCGCTGTCATTTGACTTCTTTCTGCTCTAAACTAGGATTACTCGGCTTTTCTTCACTATCACATGGGGGAAGCTTTAGACTTCTTTGTGCCTTAAACGATGTATTTCCCTTTACCAAACAGCAATCGACAAAGGTCTCGATTTCGGATTTGTTGTTGCTTGACTGTTTTTTTTTTAAATAAATGATTCAATTATGCAACCAAAATTTTTTTTTTTTAAATTAAGCTCTGATTGCTTTGATTTCATTTGATTATTATTTTAAACTTTAAATATTTTAATAGTGGCACTTTTTTTCTGCTTGTTGATGTAAATAATTTTTAAAGTTTTTTCCTTACAAATTATGTAATTTTTTAATATAATTGCTAGATATGAAACATAGTCTGTAGTGTAATTCCATGTTAAATTGACCAATGTCTGTGCTCAACCATATTTGATTTTCATGAAATTTTTTTATAAATGAGTGTGGCATTCATCATGATTTGATCATCATGATACATTTTTGTATTAAAAAGAAGTTTTATGTATGATAGAGTACTAGAATATATAATGTAAACAAAATCAATAATGTTCAATGATGTATGAGAGATGAGATTGTATATGTAAGAGACAGAAAAATATTTAATGAGTAAGTAAAAAGAAAAATTAGTTTGATTCTTTCATCTTGTGCATTTTTTTATGCCAATAATACATTTTTAAACTATGCAGAAAATTCTATTATTTCATCTACTTTCATTAAGAAAAGTTATGCTATTTTGGCAATTATTTTATGTTTGTAAGGCCACTAATGCTACAAATTTCACCTCCTAATAATGGTGGACAGCATGCAACTGTCAGGAAATATTTTTTAAATTACATTATTTGCCCACTTTTGCTATAATGAACAAAAAGCTATATCTCAGAAACAAAGATTTTTAAAATTTGAATTAAGGCTTTTTTTTTTTTTTTTTTTTTTTTTTGAGTTTGGAAAGATGTATCACTTATAAAATTTCATGTTGCTAGGAAATAGATTATATATATATATTATAGTGGTCAATTTGGCATGAAATCACCCAGTATTAATAAATTACAAGCTAATAAAATCCATGCAGTAAGCATTTAATAAGTAAAATTAATTTTATTTCTCGGTCTCTAAAGGATGATCCACAAACAAATCTAATTGTTGAAGCTATCAAAAATGATTCTCTCCGAAAAATTGAAAGACAGAGGTAAGTTAAATTTATGCATCTATTAAATTTATAGAATCTCTTAAACATGCTCACTTTGAAAATAAGAGTTACCAGATTATAATTTATGTTTACATCTTACACACAGTGAGAGGATGCTCTAATTAAGGTTTCCCGTGGGTGACATAAATTCTAGTTGCAACACTGCTTTCTGTAGTAAAGCTATTGAAGTAATAAATTAATGTTTAGTCCAAAGGGAAACTATTATTACAGTTTATATTAATTTTCCAGAGGACTGTTTCTATCATCATCAGTCTTTATGTTCTTTTGCAAAGATCTGGGAATTTCAAAACCTAATAATTTTATCATTACAAAAAAGCTTTATCTGTTCTAGATTTTGATCAACTAATTCATTTAACATTTTAAAAGTTATATATAAGATTAAAATAATTTTGCCTTAATTACACTAAAAATTGAATAACTTACATTTTTCCCCGTTCAGTGTATGTAACAATTGCATAAAAAATTTAATAAACTGTCTTTTCATGTAAAATTAGTCTTTAAGTATTTCATAAATATAATGGTAATTACATGGGAAAATTTTACTATAAAGATAGGAACTGTTATACTAAAACATGCATTAAAACAATAATCAATTAACTTCTAGCTTGGTGCCAAATATTTTATACAGTGTAGAATGCATTGAGTTTTCCTAATAATATTATATAAAAAATCTTATTATTAAAATTCTGTGTAAATTGGCTTTTCTTTATGTGCACAAATTGGGACATCAATCCTGAATGATAGCATAGGTAATTTTTGTGTCCTTAATTGTGGATGCAGTGTCTGAAAGGGTTAAACATATAAATCTGTCTTTTATTTTTAGGAAGCAAGAAGCTGAATGGACGATTCTTACAGCAGCTAAACTAATTGCACCCGTTATTGCTGAGTCTTTTGCTGCTGGATATGAATGGTTTGTACAGTGGATGAGATTTAAATTTTTTTCTATTCTGTTGTATTATTAAAAAATGCATTTTTATTATCTATTTATTGTGTCTTGATTATTTTTGTCTTTACTTTCTAGCATCTATTATAAGATTAATTTTTTATATTCATTTATCTTTAAGTAAATAATTCAATATTGAAATCAATAAAAAATATTTCTAATTACCCAGTTATATATTTTAAATTTCAACCATATACTATATAAAGGGTCAAGTCTTTTTTAAGGCATTTGTGCCTTATGCAACAAACTTTAGAAAATATATTTTTTTCCCTTTATACCAGACTTAAGGGCATTACACCATTACTATAATATACTGTTAATTCACTACCCTCCCAAATGCAATGGAAAGCTGTAAAAAAAAAAAAAAAAAAAAAAAAAAAACCAGAGGTGTTACTGACTGACATGGGATTTTAAAGGAAAAAAAGCTTAATATCCCACTAATGCATCCCCCCTCCCTCCCCCAAACCATCTGCCCCGCAAACATGTTTAAAAGTCCTAAAAAATTGGAGGGGACACTTACTCTATAATAACAGAGAAAGATGCATAATGTACGTGGGAGGTATGTCTATTACCAGTCATTTCAAAATTTGCATTTTTGTATGATTTATGGAAAGATGGAAACATTATGCACTTGCTTAGTATTAAATATTAAAAGGAAGGAGGCATCTGTTGGTGATGTGCTACAGCCATCCTGACTGCAGGATTGGATCTCATCCCTCCCCATGCCACTCCATGTTTTTTATAGACAAACATTACATATATCACTATTACACTTTACCAAAATCATAATCCTTTCTTACACAGCTTATAAAAAAGACTTTCATTTGTATGAATATGTAGCTACTAATGTACTATTTTATTTTTTAGTAATTTTACATTAGGGGATTTCTTTATTACTTTATTATTATTATTATTGCTTTTTTGTTTACCTATTGTATAGATACACTATTATATACTTAAGCTTTTATTTATTTTCACATGTATTATTTATATTTTCGTAGTTGTTTACAAACCAGTTCAATAAGGTTTAAAAATACTGAAATTTCTAATGTCAAGTATTCAGTCTAAATCTAGACGAATACCAAATACATCGTAAACTTACCAAATAAGCCTAGAACCTAGTATTTACCAAGCACTCAGTACATCTCTAGAAAAGAGTACTATGCACCAGAGACTTTCTGTCAGAGAAGAAGAAAATGGGACACAATGTAAGAAGATAGCTCTTAAAGTGGTTTATGACTATTAGTTTCAGTGAAGAGGACTTCAACAAACTTATATTTGTAACCAACCTAGAATTGTAAACACTTTACAAAAGGTACAGTTGTATTGCCCATGTTTTGAACATTGTTCTAAGCATTTGATTCAAAATTTCTCCAGGAAGAAGGATCTTTATTTTTTGAAACTTTCATTGGAAGCAAAGATGTAGAAACATATTTAAAACAGAGTGGGAATATGAAACTGCTTCCATAGGTAACTTAACAGGAAGTACACATCCATTAGAGTAGCCAATTGGATATGGTACTTTCTGTGCATGATCAATTTAGGAAAATTGAAAGCTTATTACATGAGAAGCATGAATCACATAGGATCAAATACATAAGTCTTGTTACTCTTAATGATAATGTAGTTTTATTACAGCCATTTAAATATGCCACATAAGATTTGGAAGCAGACACTTCTCCTATCTTCTACAAAGTACTATTATGGTATCACACACTTGTACAAACCCAAGCATGTGAGGACTCTTTTACGATTTCCTTAATGCAAGGCCTAATGAAAAGAATTCAACTTACTTAGAAAAAAAAAACAAAAAACAAAAAAAAAAAAAAGTTGCCACTTTTTTGTGCCCTCATTTCAGACATTTGCACATGCTTTCTTAAGGAGAAAGAAGTGAAATTCTCCAATACGTCCAAGCGACATCCAAACGAAATTCGTTCAAGTCAAATTGAAATTGAAACCATAACCAACACTAATTCTTCAAGTACTAGAATGATAGATAGAGACCCTGAAGTTGAGCCACTACTCAGAAAGATTTAAAAAGATTTATTTGGTCCGTGGGAAGATAAGGGAAAAGCAGAAAACATTTTACAAGAGAAATAGAAGATTATTTGGAAATAGAAGACATCGATGATGATAATAGCTTATTTTGGTGGAAGAGAAACGGAACACTTTTTCAAATTTGAGCAACCTTACAAGAAAAATTTTATGCATCCCAGCTTCCAGTGCAACAAGCAAAATAATTTTCAGCAAAGCAGGCCAGATATTAGAAGAAAGAAGAACTACTGTAAAGTAGGACATATTAGATTCTCTTTTATTTTTGCAGGATAATTTGTAATAGTTTGGCACAGTGGATATTACTTCTTGACTTCTGTAAGAATTATTTCTCTCTGCTCCCCACACTTTTAAAACAACTTTATTAAAAAAAAAAAAAAAAATCTGGTCACCTTTACTTTCACTTTTTAAGGTTTGACTGAATTGAATTAATATAATCCTTAAAATTTACTTTTTTGTTTTAAATTTTTTATTTTAAAAACTAATAAAAATAATTCTGTTATAAGTACTTTGAATTTTGCACAAATATATTAGTAGTATCATTCAAGTTTTTTTTTTTTTTTTTTTTTTTTTTTTCCATGTACTTTAGATTGAAATGGTTATTGCAGGAATATTCATTCATTCGTTTTACAGTATTTTAATATTTGGAAATAATATGTTAAAGCTGTTTCTATTAATGCATCTAACATGTAAAAAAAAAAAAAAAAAAAAAAAAAAGAATTATCAAACTGTTTCATCTTCATGAAATGTATTTTTATGGAAGCAGGTGAACATTTTGCTGAGATTTTTGAAAAATCTTCATGTTTAGTTTTAATTAGCAGCTGAAATTTCCACATTTTCTACTTTATGAATTAACATCTAATAATAAAACCACTTACAGATATATGCATACTCTACAAACCCAAGCATGTGAGGACTCTTTTACGATTTCCTTAATGCAAGGCCTAATGAAAAGAATTCAACTTACTTAGGAAAAAAAAAAAAAAAAAAAAAAAAAAAAAGTTGCCACTTTTTTGTGCCCTCATTTCAGACATTTGCACATGCTTTCTTAAGGAGAAAGAAGTGAAATTCTCCAATACGTCCAAGCGACATCCAAACGAAATTCGTTCAAGTCAAATTGAAATTGAAACCATAACCAACACTAATTCTTCAAGTACTAGAATGATAGATAGAGACCCTGAAGTTGAGCCACTACTCAGAAAGATTTAAAAAGATTTATTTGGTCCGTGGGAAGATAAGGGAAAAGCAGAAAACATTTTACAAGAGAAATAGAAGATTATTTGGAAATAGAAGACATCGATGATGATAATAGCTTATTTTGGTGGAAGAGAAACGGAACACTTTTTCAAATTTGAGCAACCTTACAAGAAAAATTTTATGCATCCCAGCTTCCAGTGCAACAAGCAAAATAATTTTCAGCAAAGCAGGCCAGATATTAGAAGAAAGAAGAACTACTGTAAAGTAGGATATATTAGATTCTCTTTTATTTTTGCAGGATAATTTGTAATAGTTTGGCACAGTGGATATTACTTCTTGACTTCTGTAAGAATTATTTCTCTCTGCTCCCCACACTTTTAAAACAACTTTATTAAAAAAAAAAAAAAAAATCTGGTCACCTTTACTTTCACTTTTTAAGGTTTGACTGAATTGAATTAATATAATCCTTAAAATTTACTTTTTTGTTTAAATTTTTTATTTTAAAAACTAATAAAAATAATTCTGTTATAAGTACTTTGAATTTTGCACAAATATATTAGTAGTATCATTCAAGTTTTTTTTTTTTTTTTTTTTTTTCATGTACTTTAGATTGAAATGGTTATTGCAGGAATATTCATTCATTCGTTTTACAGTATTTTAATATTTGGAAATAATATGTTAAAGCTGTTTCTATTAATGCATCTAACATGTAAAAAAAAAAAAAAAAAAAAAAAAAAAGAATTATCAAACTGTTTCATCTTCATGAAATGTATTTTTATGGAAGCAGGTGAACATTTTGCTGAGATTTTTGAAAAATCTTCATGTTTAGTTTTAATTAGCAGCTGAAATTTCCACATTTTCTACTTTATGAATTAACATCTAATAAAAAAATCCACTTTACAGAATAATATGCATATCTATCTATCTATATATGTCTGAAAAACACTTATTTATCAATTTATTTGGCCATCTTTATGATTTTTGAAATTTCTGGAATTTTCTAACTTTTACTTTGCAACTTTGTACAGGCCAGGAAGGGCGGAGAGGTTTGTTTCAAATTTATTATAGGCCTCGCCAAGCTTACAAATTATTGAATCATTGGTTTCAGACCGTGCTTAAGTTTCAGGTCTGTGTGAGTCTCTGGCCTAACCTAGCTTTTCTGTTATAGTTTTGGTGGTTTGCAGGTGAGAAAATACTACAATAATTTCTCAGAGAAATTAGGTAGATGGATAATTCTTTGGGGGCAGAAAGACCTCCCTTCTTATTTTTAAATGGATCTTTTTAAATGGATCTAATTCCACCGATTACAACACAGTCGTACGGCAACACATCATTGCAAGACGTGATGTCAAATTTCATTGTTCGTTTACGCCACCTCATTGTTTCAAACGGTGAACACTTTGAAAAAATTGTATTCTGATTGCAGACAGCTTCACTTTATTTTATTTTATTTTATTTTTTTTTAGACTCCTTTCAGAGAAAGAGTTTTCAGCGCAGAGCACCATCTGTTGACGATTTTCGTAACTAAATTTTCTAAACTTTTGTGCACCATTTTTACAGTTTTGCTAATAAACATACAGCTTACAACATAATTCTATCGATCTTTGTTGTAGAGATACTTAATTTTGAAATCAGGGCTTATTCGCTGATCACCTTGTATCTTGAGTATGTAACTATTTGCAACACGTAATTATTTGTGATAAATAAGTAGTTTTTTTTTTTTTTCTAATTTCTGTTAGGTGTGTTGATCAAATAAAACTGTCTCCTTATGCTGATTTGGCAAATGATCTGGAGATTAATAAAGCAGTTACATATCTGAGAAAACGAGAATTCAATCAAGTATGTTATGTGTCAGCTTTAATTCTCATTAAAATTATTTTTATCTCATTCATTTTTTGTAAAATTATTATCTTATATTATGTGTTTTAACATTTACTATGTACCAACATTTATTGGTATTTTTAAAGATTTTAATGGGTTTTTCTTGTAGGCAATCGAAACATTAAAAGCTTTTGAAAGAAAGGAAACTAAAGTAGCCAGTACTGCTGCTACTAATCTTGCATTTCTCTATTACTTAGTGAGTCATTTTTTTTTATTGTTTCTATTTTTAGAATTATATATTTTATTTAATTATGTAACATATAGATCAAATGCTACTAATAAACAAAATAAATAAATAAAAAGGATGAAAGCATTTGACTGTCATAAAATACAATTCTTTTTCTCCATACTGTTGTCATACTTATTACTCACTTTTTTAAATAGTACCTATGCTAAGTTCCCAAAAATTTTACTATAATTAGAATCACTGCTTGTACAGTCTTGAAAGATACATATAATGAGCTAAAATGCTAATGAGGGAAATGTGATACCAACAAGACTATTTATTAAAACTTTTAAATAACACCCTTAAATTTCTTTTACAAAGATACATTATTATATATTCCATTGGCCTGCAAGTTTCATGAACATTTTTCAAGTGGAACCTTGCACAAAATGTTTTGACAATACTGCACTAATTTAACTCTATTCTACAAAATTAATACATCTTTATTTATATCAATATAAAGCCCATCTTGTGGCTCAGTAGACGTGTACAAGCTTGTCCATATTCGACCCAACTATGATCTCCATCAGGGCTGTATTGCAGTCATTATCTTTATGAAATGAGTAAATGCAATGCAAATTGTGACAGTGCATCTTGCATTTGTTGGGTTGCCCTTTGTAGTTATTTGGAATTTTCACCATTATACAGTTAAACCCCATAATAGCAAACCCAGTATGTAATGAATGAAATTTTTGTCCTGCCATTTTCCTATTGCATTTCTTAATGGTTTGGATATAGCAAACCATCTGATGTAGTGAGCAAAAACTTAGTCACTTGAAGTTTCTTATATCGATGTTCGACTGTATATGCAAATATTTATCAGTTTCCTGTGAAAATACCTCCTTTAAAGAACTTAACCACTCTTCCCAAGGAGGGTAAGCTACCCTTTTTATGGTGTATTGTGTCAATATTGGAAACAGTTTACATGAGTACTAGCAGTGTTGCCCGTGCAATGGAAGAGAAATGCCCATTAACCTTAAATATAGATTATAAAGGAAAAGAATGTCAATCCTCCCACTGCAGTGATAAGAAAAGGACATGGAACTTTTCACTGCAACGGAAAAAAATGAACACAGCACCTGAAAGCGTACAGAGGTTGCTGGGAATTGGACGTGGCTAGGCTGGAATGTGAATCCTCCCACTGCAATGATAAAAAAAGGACATGGGACTTCCTGCTGCAATAACAACAACAACACAAAAAAAATGAATATGGCACCTGATTGTGTACAGATTTGGTATGAGATTGTAAAGGGAAGGAATATGAGTCCGCCTGCTGCAATGATAAAAAGGGAAATGGGATTCTCGCTGCAACAAAAAAAAAAAGAAAAGAACAGGGGACTTACCAGCATACAGAGGTTACCGGAAATTGGGCGTGACTAGTCTTCTCTCCTTCTACCTGCTGTGTTCTAATAGTCATTTATCACTAATATCTATGCACCTCATAAACTAATTATTTCAAATGCAGTAAGAACCACTGGACGCAAATCCTTGGGCATATATATAGTAGATAAAAACTTAAAATAGCAATAGACGAATTAAAAATCCAGATTTGTTTTCATGTAATGTTTGAAGTGGATTTGTTTTCATGTAAGTTCGAAGTGGATCGTTATTAGAGCCTCATAAAATATTTAATTTATTTATAAATATTTTATCAGGTTCTAATTATTTAGTAACTATTTTCTCGAGGAATTGATAATTCATATAAAATACTATCATCAAATTCTTCGGAACTCATATCTCCTAATGCAGCGATTTCTAATAAATCCTCCATGTTAGTTTATATCTGAGACGAACGACGTGCCCATGTGCTGTACTGTTCTCTCTTTCACCCTGCCTGAAGTCAGAAGAAAATTCCTACCCCCTTCTGCGGGATTGGGATTCCTGTTTGAAATGCACAGAAAAAAACCTGGAAAATGAAAAACCCCAGTGGCCGAAAACTGAACAAAGCAAAATAACCCAAAAACTACTAATCCAATTCATTTCATTTTTTCAACATTAGTTTTCTTTTGTCCTATTTAGTCAGTGTGCCAAGTATGGTCCTGATCCGACAAACGGTGTCTATGCCTACATTGAACAAACAGACAAGATTCCTCTTATATATATAGATTATTTTATACTAATGAGATTCTCTTTGTATGCCAGCTGAATTTTCTGGTATTGTAATGGATATCATTTTATTTTAGCAAGGAGATATTGGTCAAGCAGAAAAATGTGCTGATCAAGCCGTAATAGCTGACAGATATAATGCAGGAGGTAATCTTATATATCTAATTCATTTTTTCTGAGAAAATTATATTTTTATGTACACATTGAGTTATATTTTTATTTTAACCTTTTGAAGCAATTGGCAAGAGTGAGACAAAAAATACAATTTCTGTGTATGAACATTATACAGTAGAGTCTTGCTTATCCAACATAAAGGGGCCGGCCCAATGTCGGATAAGCAAAAATGTCAGATAATAGGGAGGAGTCAAGAAAAAGCTTCTTAAACGTTTAGCTACATAGTCTGTTGGAACACATAATACATACATACATATGTTATATTACACATTACTGTCTTGTAATATAATCGTGCTCTACAAATATAAGAAAACAATGGAAAAAATGAATTGTGAAAACGAACCTACAATTACAGAATAATCTATTGTCTGAATTTGTGAGTGCCATATGTTACCCTTAAAGTTCAGTCCTGTGAGGATTTAAAGAAATTTCTTATGGTAGTCTGTTTTCCTGATGCAGTGACATTGTGGTGTTTAAAACCACGGTCGTAAAAAAAAAAAAAAAAAAAAAAATTGCAAAAGTAAATTTAGATTTTTAAAGTCTAGACAAATTCAAGAAAGTTAAACCATGCGTTGTGTTATGCAAAAAGGTAGATAGATAACCCATAAGCTCTTTCCCTTGCCAGAAGTGTGTGAATGAAGAATTAAGTGAAATAAACACAGAGACATACTATTGATCATCAAATACAGTTTTATTTTAACAACATAACAATAACAAAAAAATAGCAGCTATGCATCATCTAGAGGTAGTTACTGATTAAAGAAATTTCAGCACTGTGGTTTATAGCTTGAACATCCTTATAACAAAAATTTGGGTACCCAATTTTTATGTAAACAAAAGAAAATGAAAAGATAATTTCTGCATTTTAAGTGAAAAAAAAAAAAAAAAAAAAAAAAACCTATCATTACCCTCCCAAAAAACTGAAATTAACTGGTCTAAAAAGACCCCCTTACAGTCCTAGTGCCAAGCCTACTCAGTGCTTCACTCCAAAGGCCCGTTCAAACCCCACATCTTAAAACCCGATTTAGCTAAAAAAAATTTTTTAAGAGATCAAACAATTTTAATAAACCGAAAAATTCACAAATATAAAAAAAAGAAGAAAGCATCATTGGCATATAAAAAGGGTGATCAGAACATGATTTACAAAAAATTTACCCACAATAGAAAAGGTTAACACATAAAACTCTGGCAGTCACAATTAAGCTTTAGTTTTAAAAAAAGAACTTTGATGACAAACATATTTTACAAACTGAAAAAATTTCACAATTTAGACAAAAGGAACAGTGCGCATTTAAAGAAATGGTAATCTGATCATGTGGAAAAAATAACACTTAATTTTTGGCATATTTTTTTAGCTTTAGTTGATTTCAATGGAGAGAAAAGAAACAAAACGGTGCAATCTTCACAGAAGGAATAAGCCAGTTCTAGTCCAACAAGTACAAGCACTTTACCGATGTGGTGGAAAAACGTGCTGACAGGACAGAGCTCCTATAGCCAAAACTTAAAGAAAGAGGTAAAGGTATTATCTCACCCATAGAACAGCAGCTGTAAACGGAGCAGGAATGGCGGTGGACTGTAGCCGGGAGTAGGTCTGTCAGATCACAGGGAAATCATCTGAACTGGCATGGGCGCTTAGAACTGGCCCTGGGATTTGGGCACGTCGCGGATTTCATTCTAAGGACTGAGGATGAGTCATCTTCCTCGGTATGGCGAGGAGATGGATGCACAAGAGTAAAAAAAAAAAGTGGTCGAAGAACGGTGCTATCTAGGACTAACTTGAAAAAGGGGAATTCCGCCTGAAGCTTAACAGGCCCATCAACGTGATGGATCTGCATTGCTTCCGGTGATCAAAAAAAGGCTTTTTTTTTTTTTTTAAAGGAAAGAAGCTAGGCCCTCTGGCCCGTTAATAGCTCACTACATCTTGCAAACTGAAGCACCAGAGCAGCCTTTTTGCCGCACAGAAAGAGCTGATCAAATTAAAGCGGGAGCTGTTTTTACACTCGTCCTCACACCACCCAAGCTGGCCTCCGAATGACGCTTCCTCCTAGCTCGCCCCGCACTTCACAGTCACCAAGTACACGGGGACCAATCAGAGTGCGCCATCTCAGCTGCGAAAATTCTAGAAGGAACATCCCCCCCCCCCTTAATGGTGGGAAGAAAGAGCAAAGATGGTGGAAAAGAAACGATCTTGACCGAGAAGAAAAAGTGGCGAGGCTGAAGCAAAGCGGCCATTTTGAATGAGAAGAAATCACTTAATTGATCACAAAATGCTTTAAAATAGTTATGAAATTTCCTAAAATTTTAGCGGGAGATAGCTAATCGTCCGAGACAACCCTGGGAAAAATTAGGAGCAGAAATTTAAATCGGATGGTAAAAATAATTAAAAACCGGACTCAAACAAAAGATGGAAAATATTTTTGCAGAAAGTGAGTTAGGCTATTGAAAAAAAAAAAAAAAGTAATAGTTAGCAGAAAAATCGGCAGAAGTTGCATGACAGTTAAATTTACACCTCCGGAGAGGGAAAACAAAGGCAGAATTAATTTAAGGTAAAAAGGGGTAATTATTTAGGAAAACCAAAAATAAAAAGTGGGTAATTAGTAGTAATTTAAAGAAACAAGCTATTGGCATATAAAAGAAGAGTCGCCCAGACCATTATATCTCCTGGCAAAAGGTACTTAAATTAAACTTCTATATTAATTACTAACATTAGACAAAAAACAATTGACAGTTAATACAATTAAAATAAAAAGTTACTGCATTGAATTATTAAAACATAATTACCCCCCCCCCCCAAAAAAAAAAAAAAAAAAAAAAAATACAACAGCGTAACCAAAGGAGGATAGGGGAGGGGTCATAACCCCCATGAGGAATTTTTTGCCATACAAAAATGTATATTCTTCCCTCCCTTATCACACACGTATACATATATGTGAGTTGCAGTAGTCGTAAACCCCCATGAAAAATTTCTGGCTACGCTACTGTCCAGATGAGTGCCGTTTCTTCGCTGCCAAATCTCGCCATCTTTGCAGCATCATTATTTAAATTCCTGTAGCTCTTGTTGCTCAATGTATTGAATTGCCGTCTTTAGAGCCTTCAACTCAATTTGTCAATCATGTCTCGCTCTTCATAAATTTCATCTATCACTGTAGATAGTAGCTTCCCGCAGTAGTTCTTTTTAATCACTCAACGCCTTTTATTCGACGTCAGATAATACAGAATGTCAGATAAATGAAGGTCGGATAAGCGAGACTCTACTGTGTATACTTTATATACATTTATAATGCATGGCTTGAAAGAAAAAGTTTAATAATTGTGTGCTATTTTAATAATTGGTTCTTTTGTCTTTCTTTCATAATGAAATATTATATTAATGTAATTCTACTATACCTTTGAAATATAAAATCAATCTAAAATTATTCAGTAAATGTTTTATATGCAAGATTTCTGTCAACTTGCAACATTTTGTATTGAACTTTGTTTTGAAACTCATTTGAAAAATGAAGTTATTAGAAATTTTGAGTGTTGAAGTAGGATTTAAAGTAAGTATTCAGCAAATCTGTTATGAAAGCAGATTTCTGCTATTTCTTTGCAAATCTGTTATCAAATGTTCTTATTGGAATATTCTACTTAATTTATGACAAGATCCAATAGATCCAATTATGTTACTTGAAATTTTAAAACAAATTATACACTAATTTGAAACAAATAAATCTTGTTTCAGATCAAATTTAAAAAATTTCTTTAAAGAGTATAAGTGCATTAAACGATTTGCTTTATGGATTTTACCCATCTTTTAACTTGTTCTGCTCTTCAGGACAAGCACTTTTCTGTGGACAATTTTTATTACAGATCTGAACTGTACTGGCTGCAAGAGAGAGGCTGTGATCAATAGACTCTTCTTAGGTGTACGAAAAAAAAGTGTTAATGCATTTCTTAGTAGAAACAGAAATCGATGAGCATCTACATCCAGTTCAGCTGCATTTTTATTTCATAGAACAACAATTACTACATATAACAATACTAATTGTGGTTAGTAATACATTATAGCTTACTATCATATTTATTCTAGTGTTAAAGCTTTCACAATCTGAAGTTTTCATATTCCTCTGATAACTTGAAATTGCTGGAAAATGTCCAGGTTACTGGAAATAGTAGGAATATTACACACTTTTTAGTGTGAAATCATACACCTTAAACCAATAAAGTTTTTTTTTTTTTTTTTTTTTTTTTTTAACATCTAGAATTACAATAAAGCTCACAGGTCCTTATGATCAATGAAGTATATCACTCCTTTACTATTGGTATGAAAGTAATCTTATTTCAAATACGTAATAGAAAAAAAAAAAAAAACCATGATTTTACAATATGTGTAACTTAAATTTTTATCTCACAAAATCTTCACATACACTACATAATCAAAAGTAGAGAGATCCTTTGAATTGTAGCCAATTTTAAAAAAAATTTAATGAGGGAGGGATGTAAAAAATGCATTTGAACTCACACTTTTACATGAGGATTCAGTCTCAAGCAAAATTTGAGGATTAACAAAAAATGAATAAGAAAAAACATCTTGTACCATCATATAATATCTCAACAAATATTTTTTTTTAACCTTCTAAGCATCTTGGAAATGGGCAAATAATGTAAAGTTGTTTTCACAGTAAAATTTTTGAGCAGCTTTAATGTTATATATGTACGGAAAGTTCGCCGCCTCTCACCGTAATAATTGCAGTGAGGTCAGTTGAGGTTAATCTGGATCTCTATTATTTTTCAGACTTGATTGGAGGAGGGCTGGCGACCTACCGACACACAATCAGCGTGTTTTACAAGCAGTTACTTTATTGCGAAAGTCCTCGCAAATTTCTCACTCTTCACCTACATACCCCCTAGTTTCTCAACTTGTCGCTAGACGCAAAGGGCGTTGCCCTTTCTCTGATTGGTTCTCAAAAGTGATGTCATTTACTTTCAACAAAGTATGAAAAATAATAAAGATCCAGTTTAACCTCAATGAGCTTCAACTGCAATTATTTTAGTGAGAGGCAAAGTCATCACCAAGTGACCGGACTGGTAGACATTACAGAGCAGGAAACAGGTGCTGTCCTTTAAGAGAGCAAGTCACTGGTCCTTACAGTATGCACTAGTCCATCAAGTTTCTCCGGATAGCAGAAAAATGACAGGTTTTGCCACACGCACTAATTATCTTGCACAGCTTGATGTAAAGAAAGTTTGCCACCTCTCTTGGTGATGACTTCACCTCTCACCAAAATAATTGCAGTCAAAGCTCGTCGAGGTTAATCTGTATTATTTTTCATACTGTGTTGAAGAAGGTCCGGTGACCTACTGACACATAATCTGCATGTTTTATGGGCAGTTACTTTAGCAAAAGTCCTCGCGAATTTCTTACTCCTGACCTACATACCAACTAGCTTCTCAACTTGTTACCAGGAAAAAAGGGCGTTACCCTTTCTTTGATTGGTTCTCTAAAGTGATGTCATTTACTTATTTAGCCCAAGAATTTTAGGTCAGACAACTGCAAACTCCTGCAAATTTAGCTTTATTTGCACTTTTGATTCTTAAGTGCTCTCAAAAATTGTCTATGAAAGTAATATTTGTCTGTCCGAGAAACAAACCTTACAGTGAAGATTTATTATTATTGAAAAATAAGCTCCTAAATTCTCCTTAAAAGCCTTAATATCAAATTTTTATGATACTTGAGTTTTATAAATAATTTAAATTACAGATGCATTGTTGCAGTGAAAAGTGCAATGAAGTGCACGGAATTTCACGTCACAACCGCTTGGAGTTTTAAAAAGGAAGCCAATTTAAAACTACTTCATTATAACTACATCATGTTTTGTATGTCCTGGTACCCAACAATGATTTATGTGCTCAAAAGAATTGAATAGTTCCATTATTTTGTCTCTGACCATATTATCAGAATTTGACTAAATTAATATGGGATGTGTGGTACCACCCCTAAGAGACATCCTTTCCTCTAAACCAGTGGTTCCCAACCTGTTTTTAATCGCGACCCCTTTCAGATTTTTCTAAAATGTTCGCGACCCCCCCACCCTCTTCCATCCATCATGTTTGACTAATAAGACAAAAAAAAAAGAATAATGAAAAAAATATATCTTGAGATTTAAAAATGATTAATCTTTTTATTCCGTACTGATTATTATTAGGATGACTGAGGTTGTATTTGGCTGACAAGTTATGTTATCCTTGGCTGAATAGTATCAAAGCCAACCGCATCTTGGACATCTAATTTATTACTGGCTTTTGTCTTAATCTACAAAAGAGTTTTAAATTCAACTTCACGCATGTAAGTGGATGCAAATGGCACTAACATTTGAAGCGAAAGCTTAGAAATTTTCGGATATGAGTGACGCTTAGCACACCAAAATTGCATTAAAGATTTTTCTTGGTATAAATCACGTGCTGAGGAGTCATTCTGCAAATTCAAAAATTCGTCCTGCGCTTCATCAGGAAGAACGGCGACATCTAAAGATGTGTGAAGTGGATTTCGCACTAGTGCCGCCTGTTGTTCATTGTGAGCTCTGGGATATATTTTGAATTTCAGATATAAGAGCTTCAAGGTGGTTAATAATTTCTCTCCTTAAATTAACTGCAATTTCTATTTACGATACTTCTACCTTAGTGCACACGTTTTCAAAATTGGTTAACACTCCAAGATACACTTTACGACGTCAGTTTTTGTAGATTTGATACAAGCGCCCTGATGAGAAAAAGAATTTTTACTTTACAAAGAGAAAAGGGAGAAAGAGTGTCTCATGGCAGAAAAACGTGGAAATATTTTGCCATTCATTTCCTACAAAATCGGTCTGCAGCGATCCCCCTGAAAAGGCATGGCGACCCACTTGGGGGTCGCGATCCCCCGGTTGGGAACCACTGCTCTAAACAATCATCAAAATTTGCCTACCTCTTAAAAAATTATCACTGAACATACATAAAAAAGAGACATGTAAAAGAACAAACTAATTGATATTCCCTTTCAGTACAAGTAATGTTCAGCAATTTCTCTCCAAATATAAGAGATATCACTAAGCTGGTTTTAGTTTTGGGGACTTATTTATGTATTTATTTACTATTTTTGCACAAACATTGATGACTTTTCACATACCTCTTGTTCTTCAGGCAATGGTTTAAAAACAAGATTTTTTTTCCAAATTTGTGAATGATAATATCATCAGAACTGGATCAAATTAATATGGGGCTACCCCTAAAGTGCTCCCTTTCTAATAAAAAAAAAGCATAATGAAAATTGGTTCACCTGATAAAAAATCATTGCTGAACATACATACATTAAATATATCTATATATTTATATAAGGGATGAATTGATGATCTTCTCCTCTCCTCTCTTTTGAAGGTGGTTAAAAAAACCAGAAACTATCTGAAGCTTTTACATGTTTCACCTGTTGTGAGCGATGTCTGTATGCATTTTTGTTTGTAGACACAGAACATGCATTCATGACAAAATAAACACGTTGATGGTGTATTTAGAAAAAATCATGTGATTTTGGTACATAAATACATATAAATTAATTATGCCATGCTCTTCAAAATTATTAGAACATCTCTTTACAAGCTGTACTATGCACTTTAACAATGCACTTAACAAAACTGTAGTATGCACTTAACAAAAATCTTTGCTTAATAAACCTGTATCAGCTGCAAAACTTTCAGAACAAAATCTTAAAAATCGAAAATTTAACAGGATGTGTCACTCTTAGGAAATTTTTGGTGTGCAATTCCATGTTAAAGAATTTTTTTCAAAAGTTTTATAAAAGGCATCTTTATTTCCTTTATTACAGTGGGTAGTACAGCTTAGGCAGAATCATCCTGAATTTTTTCATGAACCTGGTGCAATTAGTTTATTTTAATTTGTGTACATAGACTGTGAGAGAGATTTTGTTTCTTAGAACTATACCCTTAAACAAATTCAAATCTTTGTCAGTGTATTTTTTTTATTTGAAAAAGTGCTTAAATTTATCTAATTAATTAAATAAAAATCATGCTGTACTTAAATTATTAATATTTTTAAATATTTTTCTGAATAATTAATTAAGTCAAACACTTTTCTTTCTCTGTAGCACTGGTTAACAAAGGGAACTGCTGTTTATCGAAGGGTGAATTAGAAAAAGCAATAGAATTCTACAAGGAAGCTCTTGCTAATGAAGCCAGTTGTGTTGAAGCACTTTACAATCTTGGTGAGTTTCACTTCAAATTTATCAACCAATGGCAGAGTAGAATAAGGCACTGAACATTGAGAGATGGCTGAAGTGTGCAGGTCCAGAGTTCTCCTTTCTCGCATGACTGTCAATCTAATGGTCTAGAGTTTTGGGTAGTTTTCTCCATAGGTAATGTGAATATGCATCAGAACCTCTTGAAAAGGCTTCCCAAGGCATCTCCCTTTTAGGCAAATAGCCTTTTTGTAGTTTTGTCTTGAAATAAAACAAAACAAAAAGGCCACTGCAAATTTGCAATCTATCTGGGGTTCCTTACCTAGTGGTAACCATAGCAGACCACGATCCTTTTAGTTTGCTACTGGTTCTGTTTCTTTGCATTGTTGAAAGGATAATCATACATTTAAATATTTGGGGGCAAAATCTACAATGTTGCTTAGTAAAAAATTTGCAAATATTCTATTTCTTCTCATTTAAGAACTGATTGCAAGCTAAACTTATCTGGCAGGCTGTCTGATCCAGAGGTTTTCTCTTTACCACAAGAAAGACATACTTTTTATTGTAAAGGCAGAAATCTTTAACAAATAAATTTCTTTTAAAATTTGAACCATTTGTATGTAATTTGGATGGTCATATATTTTTGGTGATTATGCTTTTGACAAAGATGTTTATTTATACAATTTTTGTTGCTCTTTAGTTCACCAATCACAAGTTGGTAACTGTAATGTATAAGTTATGAAAAAAGTGCTGCCTACATATAAATATTCAGACAGGTGTCCAGTGTCTGAATGTTTACATGTATTCATATTTATTGTTGCTCAGTGGGGTATGCAAACTTCCTTCAGGGGAGGGGGAGTTATAGACATAACTTTGTGTTAAAATGTGTAATATTTAAGCTAAAAATTGAAAATTTATGGACATTTTGTTAAAAAATTTTTGGCAAGGGGGGTTTGAACACACACACACATCCTTGCACACGCCACTGTTGTTGCTAATATTCTTGATTATTACCCAGATATATTGACACAGATATTATGTAAATTATATTAATGTCAGTATCAAGCACAGAATAGATTAGTATAATAAAAAATATATTAATGTTCCTAGTAGTACGCTAGAACAGCTATGGAATATCCGACCTACTAGTAATCTAAATTAACTTTCTGACAACAAATGAAATTTTTATATTTACTGTTTCATTTTCAATTTCAGTTTACTTTCCTATTTATTAAAAATTTATCCAGATTTCATGTATTGTAATAATTTATGGAAGAAGCATAGCGATGTTTACTAGTATAAAATTTAAAAAATAGTAAGTGTGGTGTTTATGCTATTTTTAATTTTTTTTTAGACAATATTCAATGAAAAATCTTAATTATTTAGTAATAATTGTCTCATAAGATGGCACCACCACCAATCATGTACTTTTTAGCGGTGCATAAACCACGATGTAACAAATCACAATGAGATATCCCCCCCCACCTCCCTGTTGTCCCCTCATTTAAGTAAAAAAAAAAAAAAAAGAAGTCTTTTATATCTACAATTTTGAACTATAATTAAATTTTAATGAAGGTTTTAATATATATATATTGATGGGTTAAAGTTCCTTAAAATGCCACTAAAACGTACTGCCCTCGATTAACTGTACCCGTGTGTTCCAGTGAACTTCCATTGCTCTTAAAATACTGAATCTCGACCAAAACTAATCTATGTTGCACCTGGTGCGAGTTTAGTCATTTTGCGCCCCCTCCTCCAAAAAAATAAATTCATCTATAAGCTATTTGTGTTTTTTTGCCATGCGAGTTTGCCCTGTGAAGAAGCAGGAGCACTGTACCAAATAAACACTGCCTTATGCTATTACTATTGTAAAAACACAACAACAAGTATTTGCATGCTCAGGAAATGCTGAGTGCTTTTAAAATAAATCCCAATGTTATGATTATCAAAAGTAATAAATAAATAGAAACATCAAGAGTATCACACAACATTCAAATTTTAAAATAAACAATTTGCTGAAGCAAGCTCATTACTTAATCAACAGCTGGCCGTGGAAAAAAAAAAATGTTTACTTTTGATTGGAGCCTCTTTTACTTTCTTCCCCTCCTCACACTTCGCTACCACATGCCATTAAAATGAAAGAGCGAAGTGTGAGGAGGGGAAGCAGAAAAAGTAAAAGAGGCTGCAGTGTAACTTTTTGTGAATGCAAGAAGTTCAATCTCAACAACAATCTAACTTGAACAATTAAAAGCAAAAAAATTAATCCCATTTGTTCACTGATCCATTTTTATCAGATATTGTAAAAGTTTATTATTTTGCTTGTGGGACAAATTTTATGTCTAAGCGTGTTAACCTAAATGGGTTTCTTATGCATTTTTAAATTTGTGACATCAAAATTATGTCAATCCCACTTGAAATATTGAAAGGAAAGAAATAAATATTACCTTGTTAGCTATGCTCACAAATTGGACATTTGAGTAGTTTTCTGTCAGGGGAGCAGGTGAATTTTCAGAATGTTGCCCAAGGAATGCAATCCCGATCCCGCTGGAATGGGATCCTGTTGGATCCCACACAAATATTTGCAGGATTAAGACTCCAATCCTGCAGCATTATAACTGAGAAATAAGTTATTTTTGTTGCAATTTCATGCTACCTTCACAATTATTAACTGACCAAAAATTTTTGCATATTTATTTATTATATTTGATAATACATGAATCAATCACTACAACTTTTAATTTAAAGTTTTAATTTTTTAAACTATCTTTCAATGGGAGTCTGGATCAAACATTGTAATCTAAATCTTTTGCTAACTTTCCAATCTCCAAATGAGCTGAAATATTTCATACTAATTTATCTCTTAGCAAACAATCATGAATCAACTCTAAAAAGTTTTCATTTAAGGTTTTAATCTTTTTAATTCATGCTTTTAATTATTTTACTAAAACTAAATCAAGACTGGGAACCATTCATCGAACTTGTTCCATTTTTTACTTTCTTTTTTCAGCAACTAATGGTAAGTATGTTAATGAACCTGTAAATTTCATATTTTTGTAAATTATCTTCTTTAAATAAAATTAAACTTCATATTAAAATTTCTTTCCTTTTCTTATTTCTCTCTGTAATCAGTTGTTAAATTAATTCTAAGCATGAGGGAAATAGTCAACTAATGTTTGTCAAGCAATGTTCTCGTGGGATCCAGCATTACAGCCAGATCAATAAATCTTAATCCCAAAATCCTGCAAAAGCAAAAACAGCAAGAGATTGCATTCTCAAATCATCAGCACCCTAGAAAAAGGTGATGAAACCAAACAGAAGGTGATGAGAAGATGAAGAACCATTGATCATGGGTGCCCATACCTATGGGATGGGAAAAGCCATAGTACCCCCCCCCCCTCCCCTTAGCTGCCATATTGTTGTGATTTATATACTTACTGATATAACGCAGAAGTGCTTCAACACTAAATATTGTATCTTTCTGGGGCAGGACCCTTGATTTTTCCCCCTACAAACGATCATATGGGCACGCATGCCAGTGATGTCTTTAAAAGGTGAACTCCAGTTAACCATGTGCGGTTCCTTCACGGTTTCATGAAAAATAAATAAATAAAACTTTTTATCAAGTGCTTTTGTATTCTTTATCAAAATCAGATCAAGACTAGGAAGAGAAGTGACTCTTTATGTTGCCTGTTTTACATTCTTCTTTTTTAGCAACTAAGAAATAACTTAGTTCTGAACATCATGAATATAGTTTTCATATTTCTGTAAGTTAAATAAAAGTTAGCAAATAATATTAATTATAATTATTAAAATTAAACTTCATAGTGCCTAAAATCTTACTTTTCCCCCTATTTTTCTCTATTGAAATGAATTCTTAGCTGAATGAAATGACAATCTCATGGGATTAGTTAATCTCCATCTCATAATCCCACAAAACGAAAAACAGTGCGGGATTGCATTCCCTACGATGGCCTTCCCTGCACCGTTATACATATCTGTACAAAATTTCAAACTGATCGGTTGAACAGTGTAAATTTGTATATTGGACCAAAAAAAAAAAAAAAAAAAAAAAAAAAAAATGTTCTAGAAACGAACCTTCACATTTATTAAATATTTGATTTACTTAAATTATTTTTAAAATTATGGTTTTTTAGATTTAAGTGCATAGTTCACATTTCCTTTTTAAGCTTTGTAAAATATTATGTCTGCATTTGAGAATAATTACAGTTTCTGGGTTAACTATATGTTAATTAAAAAATATTTTCATTTATTTATTTAAGGATTGACGTATAAAAGACTAAATAATGCAGAAGATGCTTTAGAGTCATTTTACAAACTACATGGTATTGTTCGCAATCATCCTCTAGTCATTTATCAAATAGCCAGTTTGTATCCTTTTTCACAATTATATTACTATCACATATTACTAAAAAATGCTTCTCTCATTTACATGGAAGTTTAATTTATTTTCTTCTATTTTTACTAAAATGTACATAGCTATTTTGCATTAAGTTTTAAAAAGCTAAAGAAAGTTACCTAAACTTTTTCAACATAAAAAGCTTTCATATGTTTAAACCTATTTGCCATAAAACTTGAAAAGTTTACAGATTATAAAATCTATATTTAGTCTTTTTTCAAGTGAAAAAGAAATAATAATTGGACAAATTTTTAGAAATTTTAAAAGAATATTTTGAACTCCATTTGAGTATGTGAAGTAGCAACTGCACACCAATGTCATTTGTAACTGTTTGGAATTTGTTTTCATAGTAATTGTGACATTCCAATAGCAGTTTTAGTATCAAGTTTAGATAGATTTACAAAGTTTATTACAATTTTTAAAAATGTTCTCAATGCTTCAGAATGCATTTTTTTTTTTTTTTTTTGTGTGTGTGTGTGTGTGTGTGTGTGTGTGTGTGTGTGTGTGATAAAGTGGGGCTGATTTTCTATCATTTTAGTTTTATTCCACTCATTAAGATGGATCTCCCCCCCCCCCCCCCCAATTAAATGAAATATTTTTTTTCTCTTAAAATGGTTAAAAGAAAACGGGATTAAATATAAGAAGACATTCCCAGACTAGTAAATGAGTCTTTTTCTGATACCAATGCAATGATTGATACTTTTAAATCAGAATTGGAGAGTGACAGTAGTGATTATAACATGAAAATATGATCTGACAAAGGAATCGCAGCATGCCTGCCTTTTGGAAATACTTTCCCTTTTCTTTCTCTTTAACGCTGGTATTTTATAATACTGAATTTTTATAATTTTCATTTTTATTCATGTGTTGTATCAAACAAAATGTAATTATTTTCATTATTTTTTGATTTATATTTATTTAAGGTATGTGAAAAATTATAACCAAAAATTCTCTATTATATTATGAAATTAATTCAAATAACTGCCTGAGTGCATCTCTCATAATGAACCAAAAATTGGAACAATTGGACAATAAATTTAATTTACAAGAATTTTTTCTCAAAGTCAGGTTTAGCAGCAACAATTGCCCAGCCCCAAGTCATCCTGTCAGCATGCTGTCCACATAGAATGGTGCATCTTCTACTCCTGCCATCCAGAAAGAGCAGTTGGGCAGCTGATGTGCCCATCATGAAGGGGTTAAAGAAGCATAAAAATAATCTGCATGACTTTAACTCAGTGTGATCATACCAACCTTAAATATTAGTTCTCATTTAAAAGCATTGGTTAGTTGCTATGTTGAGAGATTTACCAGGTAAATCTGTAAAATATATAATATCTATTTTGATATTTTAATTTATCATGGTAAAAAGTACAATTATAACAATTTTGGATAAGCAGGAAATTAGTGAATATAAGGAAGGTTTATGTTAATTGCATTCATTATATTATTAGATAATTTAGCTTGCAATGCTAATAATATTTTTATATTTACTATGTATATAAAGGATGTCCAGTGCTAACAGCGCCCAATGGCTATTTCCTAAACCGTTAGTCAGAAATACATAGTTCCAATTGCAAAAATGCTCTAAATTGTATAATCTATTATATCAGAAACAACCAAAGTCAATAAATCAATTTCTATAAAAATTATGAAACTTACATTTTTATGCGGTCCCCCGGTCCTATCAGTTACATTTAGGAAAATTTTCTTTATACAATTTCATGCACAATTTAAAAAAATCCGCCCTTCTATGACCAAAATTCACTGAGTTATGGAGCAGCAAACATTTTGACTTAAATCACTTTTCCACTTTTAAAAATGCTCCGTTACAGTAAGCCGTTAGGGGGCCATATAAATATTGAAATTTTAAATTATATGTTATAATTTCATTTTCTGGCATAATGCGGAGAAAGAAGCTAAACTTACTAATTCTTAAGCAAAGGGTTATAGTCAGGCTGTGTAAAAATCTATCCGGGATCAGACTTACTAAGTTGTGTATATGTGTAGCATGCAGATGTGTAACACCGAGTGTGCTATGCAAAGTACGGAAGAGTTCTCTACACGTGTGCATATTTGCATTGCAGCTGAAGGAAGCTATACTTTGAGCAAATGTTACACTAACAGGATTTGTAATATTATTTTAAGTTTCTAAAATGCATATATTCGTACTTTAAAATGTTTCATTTTCTAATTTAATGTTTAATGAAGTGTTTCATTATCTTGTTTTTGTATTTCAAGTTATTTAACACCAGTTCATTTGAAAAACTCTTTAAAAAATTCTATTTTCAGCATAAGCTATATTTTTATGTTAATTCATTGGATACACATAGTTAAATGTTAATCTTCTTTATTGCAATCTACAATTGTAAAATAGTTGATGAAATTGTTAATAAATATAACAAGGCTCACAAAACACATTAATTTTTCTAAAATTTTTTAAATAATAAAAATATAATATAATAAAAAAAGAGGCATTTTGTGTACAGCCCCTATTTTGCATCTCGAAAAGTGCTCTAACTTTAAGCAGCTGTAACTAGGCGAATTTTGGTTGTAGAAGGATGAAATATTTTTATTGTGTGTGAAATTATATAAAGAAAGAATTTTTAAAGATAACTGATAGGAATGGGGGACCATATAAAAATTTAAATTTCGTTATATTTATAGGAATTATTTATAGACTTCGATTGTTTCTGATATAACAGATTATACAATTTAACCCTCTGAGCGTCTTGGAAATGGGCAAATAATGTAAAGTTGTTTTCACTGCAAAATTTTCATGCAGCTGTAAAATTATTTAAAAAATAAAATTTTGATAGGAAGATTTGTAATTATTAAAAAGTTAACTCCTAAAATACCCATAAGCTTTAATATCGAAATATATTTTATGATGCCTTGGTGTTGTAAATAATTTAAATTATAGATGCATTGCAGTAAAAACTGGAATGAAGTGAACGGGATTTTACGTCTCAGCCGCTTGGAGGGTTAAAGCATTTTTGCAATTGGAAATATGTGTCGCTGACTAACCATTTAGGAAATAGCAATTGAGCACCGTCTGCACTGGACACCCTGTGTATACATATATATATATGTAAACAGTGGCGGATCTAGGATTGAGTAAAGGGGGGGGGGCTAACTTACTGGGTATTCAATAATTTGGGTACAGTTAACCTTAGGCCCTACAAGAGGGGGGCAGACGGGGCGCCGCCTCTGGGCCCGTGCGAGTTAGAGTGGGTCCGTGTTCATCTAAAGTGCATCCGTGAATTTTCAGAATGTGTTACGAATTTCATTTATAGATCTGTACGTGCATTAAAATCTTTTAATTCTAATAACTCAATTTTGAATACATAGTGAATGTTCTAGAATGATTTAGATGGCAGAAATGTTAATTCTACCATTTAAATATTATTACTTTTTCAACCTTCGAACATGAATTAAAAGTACCATTACATATCAGAAAAACTTCTCCCCCACTCTCTTTCCTTTTAGCATTTTATATGAAAATCATTAAAAGGAGCAGTTTTACAAAAAAAATTCCTTCCTTCCCTCCCCTTTTTTCGAAACTTGTGTGCTTTACGAAAGGGGCCGGGAAGATTTTCGCCTCGCCTTATAAATTTCTCTTGGAGGCCCTGTATCCAAGCTTGGCGACATTTGGCACGATTTTTTACTTGTCGCCTGTATATTTTATTTTTCTGCCTACATATAATATTACATAATCGAATTTCGAGAAGGGTGTGCGAATTTCCGATTAAATAAAATGTTCGAACTTGCTAGGACTTACACTTCATAGGAAAAACAATGTCTGAAAAAATTAATTTAAATCATACCTCTTTCTTCCATAATGATATCATTGTATTCCTTCTAATTATGCACCTATTTACAAACTGCCTGATAGTGATACATGTATATTTTGTGAGTGCTGTTCCTCTTGAAATAGCTTGTTCTGGGGCTTTGCATTTATGATTTTTTCCTGGTGATTTGCGCTTTCACTCTCACTAGACAAATTATCATTTTTCGGAATTTTCATAAAATAATCACCTATATTACGACTCAATGATCGCTTTCTTGAGGTCATAATATTTGCATTTAAATTAAATTATACACACAAACGGAGCTAAATAGAGAACAAATGAATCACACTAACGCTTCATCCGAAAAGAACGTCCAAGCGGCGAAAGCAATTTCAATATGTTAAAATTTTGAAGCCTGCTTAGAAAGGACTACAGTACTTCCAAGAAATTCTTCCACCATTCCTAAACATTCAAAACGGGTCTGCTTTTGTTTAAACAGGAAATGTCCGAAAACCAAATAAGAAAAATTTGCCATAGAAATAGTATTCTTTCATCATACCCCTGAAAATCCAAACGGCGGAACAAAAGAACCTTTCACAATGGTACAGGAGATAGCCACTTGGGATTCCTAGTCACTTGATGTCTATAGGCCTTATTACACGGACAACATTTAGAGCAATTTTGGTTGCAGAAACCAGTTGCTGCAATTCATTCCCGCAAGTTAGGGAGCCCAGATGAGCATGCAGGGTTGCCATACTAAAAAAACCCTGCTGTGTTCACAAACGTCAGAGATTCACCGAATTGGCGGTTGCTAGAGCATGTAATTATAAATAGTATATCGTTGGTTGCTTATACCTCGTGTATCTTCGGATCGGATTGATATTTATTTTTCTTTTCTTCATTCAAATCAATTTCCATGTCGATATTCCATTTCACGGACACTTTTTTTTTCGCAGCGCTCATCCCTTTCACTACGAACGGTATGGCTGAGGCTGACTCTTCCGCCATCTTGTATTGTGACGTAGAAATAGGAAGCCTACGATTTGCTGGATTTCTGGCAACCTGCAATTTTTTCGCCTCTGAACGAAAAAGGTGGAGTTGACTGTTTGCTAGGTAAACGAGGGAAATTTCCCGGAAAGAGGTTTCTGCAACTGGTTGCAGCAACGAAATCGCACAAAAATTCCTTCGCGTAATACGGCTTTTATGATAGATGTACATTGTGCGGGGATGGGGGAGTGTAAGAAAAGGCCTTATACACGAAGGAATTTTCGTGTGATTTGGTTGCTGCAACCAGTTGCAGAAACCTCTTTCCTGCAAATTTCCCTCGGTTACCTAGAAAACACTCAACTCCAACTTTTTTGTTTAGAGGCGAAAATATTGCAGATTGCTGGAATTCCAGTCAATCGTAGTGCTATCTACTTCTACGTTACTAAGGGATGATTAGGGTGTGCGAAGATAAAATGTCCGTGAAGTGAAATACCAACATGGAAGTTGATTTGATTGAAGAAAAGAAAAATAAATAACAATCCGATTCGAAGGTAGACACGAGGTATAAACAACCAACGATATGCTATTTATAATTACAAGCTTTAGCAACCACCAATTCGGAGAATCTCTGGCGTTTGTAAACACAACACAGTTTGTTTACTATAGCAATCCTGCGTGCTCATCTGTGCTCACTGACTTACGGAAATGAATTGCAGCAACCAATCGCTTTAAATTTTGTCCGTGTAATAAGGCGTTAAGGTATCCCACATCAAGTACACATCACTCCAGAATCCGAGACGCGCACCGCACAAGGCAAACGCAAAGACTGTTTATGTTTAACAGTGAATTATATGTGTTATTAACTCCCCTTTTTACGATTTTACAGGGGGTGAATGGACATCATAGCTCAAATACGGTTCTTTGGACTTGCCATTAACCAACTTGCCATAACCCGTTGTTGCTGTTGCTAATGCCCTCTGGCAACCGCGGGAGGTGCCAGATCCCCCATATAGGCAGGCGATGGGCGGAAGGGGTGGCTTCCATTTTAATGAGCCTCAGTGGGAGGAAGTCTGACTCAGCGCGGGGTCCCATCATTTTGAACCCATTCCAGTGGAGGGACCCACCCCCTGAAATTGGCACCCCCAGAGTTATCGTATGACAACTTGGAGGACATTGCAGCCACGACGGATTTTACGTGCACTAGCTCCCATTAGCGTACGCGGTCCCACAGCAGTCGAGCCGAGAGGAAGTTGACCCTCCCAAGCACTGGCCAAGCCGGATGCTGCTTCATTTGCCATGTTCTTATGGGAACGGAGTTTAGCGCCCAGACCACTGCGCTACGCCATAACCCGTTCTAACAATGAGCTATTCTTCGCTATTTGCGTATACTCGGTAAAGGCGAGAACAACTTGGTTACTGATCATCCTTATAAGAAACTGAAATAGGGTGATGTTTCAAGAGCGATTCCTTTGGACTCAGGTTTTGAAAATACCTATAGCCTGGGAACGAAAGAGTTAAAAACTATTGATTGAGGTTAAGTCTAAAAATTATAGTAGTAAATTAATCAGGGTGTCTACCAAATTTCTTAAAGTCAATTTCCGGACTTTTTCCTGACTTTTGGGTGGTCCCGGGAAAAAAATTCCTGACCACTGCATTTTACTTTGAGAAATTGCACTTTGCCCCCTCCCTTGTCTTTATATTTGCGTATTTTGAACAAATTCTTGAAATCAATTTTAACTAAAGTATACAGGATTAAGCTTTCATCCATTGAGAAACAGAAGTAGTCGGACTTTCTGATAGAATTAACTAACTGTTCTTGGAAATACGGTCCTAAACCATAAGTTACAAAGTAAGCTATTTTGTCTTTTACCCTCCCGTCAAGATTGATGCGTCCCCATTTTTCCCTCATACAAACACGTCACTTGCTTGATGCTTTTGCCGTCCGAAAAATGCGTTGCATTTGCTTTCGGTTTCGAGTCTGACAATTAGAGAGAAAGGGTAAAAAAAAAGATTCTTTTGGTGAATTTTCCGGACCTACTATCCAATTTCCCGGTTTTTTCCGGACTTTCCGGACCCATTTTCCAATTTCCCGGCTTTTTCCAGACTTTCCGGATTTTCCGGAGCGGTAGACACCCTGAAAAATTTCAAAATAACGGATTTTAGACACACAGTTTTTAACTAAGCATCAAAACTCTATTCTATCTAGTGTAAATTCAGTTTCAATAGGGGGGGCTATAGCCCCTATAGCCCCCCCCGTAGATCTGCCTCTGTATATGTATATACAGGGTGCTGATTGCTAACGGTCGTATCAGTTATATTTAAAAATTTTGTCTTTATACAATTTTATGCAAAATTAAAAAAAGATTGCCCTTTTATGACCAAAATTCATAGAGTTATGAAGCAGCAAACATTTTGACTTAAGTCACTTTCCCAATGTCCCGTTACAGTAAATCATTAAGGAACTATATAAATATTTAAATTTTAAATCATAGGTTTTAATTTCATTTTTTGGCATAATGTGGAGAAAAAGTAAAACTAATTTTAGACTACTAATCTTTTAAGCAAAGGGTTATAGTCAGGCTGTATAATTTTTCTGTACACAACCCCTATACTGTATTCTGTATACAACCCCTATTTCACAGCTCAGAAAGTGCTCTAACTTTAAGCAGCTATAACTTGGTGAATAGTAGAAAGAATTTATTTTTATTGTGCATGGAATTGTATAAAATTTTTTTTTCTAAATATAACTGATAGGACTGGGAGAATGTATAAAAGTTGAAATTTCACAATTTTTTTTTAGGAATTGATTTATTGACTTGAATTGTGTTTCTGATATAATAGATCATACAGTTTAAAGCATTGTTGCACTTGGAACTATATGTCACTGAATAACGGTTTAGGAAATAGCCATTGAGCACTGTTAGCACTGGACACCCTGAATATATATGTAAATGTATGTATATTATGTTGGATAATTTAACTAAAAAGGTATCATGATAAAGTAATAATAATATATCAGAATTAATTTTTATCCATTGTCATAGATTATCTAATTGGATATACTATGCCACTGAATTTATTATGATGCTATACATTTCAGTTTTATAGTCATGTTATATCATACTGTATTTTAATAGTTTTAAGTATTATAATGCATGTTTTTAGTGACATGCTTTTATTTCTTAACTATTTAAATAGATATGAACAGCTAGAAGATATTGACCAAGCTCTAGAATGGTATATATAGTTAAAATGAATGTCAACTTCTCTCTTGGTTCAGTTCTTTATATTTGATTTTTTTCATATCAATTTCCTTATATTTATGCAATTTTATCATACTATAAAATATATTTAAACATATTACAATACATGATTCATAACACATACTTGTATAAAACATAAACATACCTATACCTTACTTTTCCTTTTACTTTACTACAGTTAAGGAGAAATAAATTAGTGTATTAGCCCTTTGATGGTTATGAACGAGTTCAGCTCGCAATCAAATCGTGCTTCATAATGCGTGCAAATGAGTTCTGCTCGGGAACAAGATTTTGACCGAAACGGTTAGAAAAGAGCATTACTTGTGTAGTGAAATTTTCCCCCAATGCGCACCGACGAGCTGAGCTCGTTCGCCATTATTATTCTACATTGATTATGTTACAAACGAACCCTACTCGCGAAATTTAGTTACTTTTACTGTCTACGGATGGCAGTACGGGTTCCATGATTTTCTTTTCATAATGAAGGGGGAATGGTTTTTTTTTTTTTTTTTTTTTTTTACACCTTGTTCTTTTTATGCATATTTTGGTGCGTTTTTTAGGGCATTTGTAAAGTAAAATGGCTCAAAAGCGAAAGTTAGATATTTATGATGATGATTATGATTGTGATACAGAAAGCTTATCAAGTTTTGAGTCTGATGAAGACTTTGTTCACAGTATATCAAGCTCAGAAGACGATTCAAGTGATGAGGAAGATTTTTTGAGTGTTAGACAGTGGTGTAAAATTGATTCAAGTTCTCACACTCCTAGCCAATTTAGTTTTAGTGATGTGGGCATGAAAGCTTGCGTGACAAATATTCCTGATCCACTAGAGTACTTCGAGCTGCTTTTTACTGATGAAATTGTAAATCATATTGCAGGGCTCCCACCAAATTTTCTATCAAAAAAGGGGGGGGAAAGGGACCATCCCTTTAAGAAAAAGGGACGAAAAAGGAACTATTTAATAAACGGTCATTTTTAAAGGAATAATAAAATTACCTCTGAAATACAACCTGAATTTTAGATCTCCTACTTCTTATGTCCTTTACCCTGAAGTAAACACAATGAAAATATTCTCACATGAATAATATAAAACTTCACTAAACCACTTTTAAGTTTTCATACATTATTTTTGAATTGAATATTTTGAAAGATACAAAATTGACAGTTCCACTGCATAATTTATTCAGTTCCCTAATACACACTTATTGTTCACAAAGAAATAAAATTGAAATTTTTCATTAATCAAATGTGTAACATTCTTCTGGAAATGATTACTAACACACATAATTAGATGAAATCCTGGCTCTTATAGTAACTAAACAAAGCTTAAACTACATTCTTGTAGACTCATACAAAACTCAAACACAATTTGCAGAATAAAAAAAAAAAAAAAAAAACTTCCGCTTTGCACAGCCCTTATTATTAAAGGTCAAAATTAACGGTTGCCACTCGCTGACTGTATTTTTGAAAGTGGAGACTGCAAATTTATGTACCAGTCGCCATAGTTGATTTCCCCACTCTCTTACCTTTTTTTACACAAAGTTTATATTAATTGAAAGTAAAACAGAAACAGGGCATCAAAACAGATGTTGTTGACAGGCGTCAACTAAACTCCAAGATCGATGTCGGCATGGCAGAGAGGGGGAGAGCTGGATCATTGATAAAGGGTATTAGTACCACTTGACCAATTAGCAAAAGTAATCATCTGTTATGGAAATTTTCAAACGGGGATTACGACAATGCGTAAGATTGCGGTTTGAAGCAGACACCTGCACTTGTTTCTTTTTGCAAGGGCTCTCTTTCTGAGAACAAAAATCCGAAGAGTGGCGAGCATTCATTTATAAATTCTTTTCTTGTGATCTATTAATACCAAAAAAATAAAATTAAATAAATAAATATTTCAAGATTTATTCCGGCATAATAAGGCTTATGGCCAGCATAAAGTTGATGACAGCTGTCCGTCGTGGAAAATTAACAATGTTCGTCATGAACAAAGACCAATGGAGTACGCAAATGCAGCCGCGGGGGATTTAAAAATAGGGATACTTTGTTCTCGCAAAAAGGCAATTTTGTGTACCATATAGAAAGTATTCAGAACTGGTTTGGTGCAATCTGAAAATCGTTAAAGTTTATTCCGAAGCGTTCATTTTAGTCAGACACATACATTCAGATCAATGGACATCATGAAGTCGCGCAATTTAACTCGCAAAAAGGCGCTTTTCATTTCTAAATGAATCTGTAATTCCCTAATGGTTTGTAAATATCTTTAATAACTATAGATAATTTGAATTAGGAAGGCCAGATAATGATAATGATTATACTAAGCAATCATTAAAAACAAAAACTTGCAAGTGCATAAAACAGCCAGTTATAAACTACAGAAGCTGCCATTATTTATACTGACAGTTTTCACCAAAAAGCTGAAGTCTAGAATTATGATAGTGAAATAATTATCAAATATAACACCCACATTGTAGGATAGGCGGTGAAGTTATTTTGAATCCCTTTCTTACCCCCAACTGAAAGTTATGTTAGTTTTTTGTTGCTATATTAGGTGAAAATAAACACACCAGAGGTGCCTCTTTTTGAGTTACGCGAACGAAAGAAAACAGATGAAATGAATAAGCGATAACTGTCACTCTCTAATTCTGATAAGCATTCAATTAGGAAAAAAAAAAAGTAACTTATTTTTAAAAGGAAATTTTATCGGGTTTCATTTACAATAAATGTCTGATTGCGTTGCTTGGAATTTTGTGAAGGAACAGTTATACATCGTGTTTAGTTAAGGGTCGTTTCAATCGATCATATTTTTGTTACGGTATCATTTTAATAGAAAGTGTTTCGTAAAGGGGCCCGTAAAACGATCGATAATCTTGACTGCAATGATCCATGTAACGGAAGGGGCAGGGGGAATGGAAAGTTTTCGAGTGAAAACTTGGACATACCAGGGCAAAGGGGGTAAAAAGGGATGCCAACTGCTGAAAGGTTGTCGGGCGCCGTGCTTTTTCAAGAGTCGTGGTAGGGGGGCACTACAAAGAAATACTTTTGACAAACGCAAGGTAGTACTTACATGTTAATTCAAGGAAGGCTAGATGTAGCGTGCACAGATCCGATATTGGTACCGGGACAAAGCCACATATTCCGCCAATCACCATCCTCAGATGAACGTTAGTGTGTTCTGGGTGGTTCTGGAAAAAAGTGTTGCCGGACTGGTTGCTACGATGTAGACGATAGGCCGACCGACCTACGTCACATCGTAGCAACCCGGTAAGCTTTAGCCCTACGCCGCTTAGAAGTGAAGATGAACTAAGGATAATGGTTTAATCAACAATGAAAAAACGGTCATTCTGCCAATTTCAGATCTCTTGGCCGACGCCGACGATACACAATTATTCTTCTTCATTAAAATAAATAAAAAAAAAACAGACCAATATGGATCAAAATAGCCTAAAACGGACCAAAACGGAACCAAAAAACGGACTTTTAGGGAAAAAAGGGACCAAGTGGGAGCCCTGATATTGTTACCGAAACCAGCATTTTTGCTGCTGAAAATTTAAATAAATTTAAGAGCAAAGAACATTCCTGAACTCATCATTGGAGTGAAACTAATGCGAATGAATTGAGAGTATTTTTTACAACATTAATTTTGCAAGATATAATTACGAAACCAACTTTTAGGTAATTACTGTATTTAAATGCTTCATAAAGTTTTACATTAGTTGTACTTACATAGTCCTTCCAATTTAATATTTGTCTTATATTTATAATTAACTATTATTATTTATATAATTGATTATAATCATTTATAATTTACTTTTTAATAATTATCATTTATTAATTATTTTAAAGTACATAAAAACTGTTATTTATGTACTACAAATACTTTAAGAAATTTTTAAAATGCTTTAGGCGAGCTATCTACAGCATCGCCAGAGAAGGGTGACATTTTCGATAGAATGGTGGGGGAAAACAGCTGCCACTTTCGACTACTGTTTACTCGTAATACTGCACCAATTAAGTAAACGAAAACTGCTCATTTCCCTAACTGTCAAAGGGTTAAACAATACTGTTTTTTCCCTTTTTGGGATTTTTTCAAAGGACAGTAGTTTTTATACTTAAAAAATATTTTTACAAAATGTTAAAAAGGATTATTATTTTTTAAGGAAAATAATGACTTTTTTTTGTTGTTATTCTGAACTTTTTTTAAGTGTTGTGTAATATAAATTGCGCTAAAGATTGTTTGAAATGATAAAAATATTAAACATAAAAAATAATTTGATTGCTATTTAAACAATAAAAAAATGACAGAGCAAAAAAGAATTAACTATTGTTTAGTTTTTATTTTGAAACTTCATTTGTGTCTTCAGCTATGATCAGCAGAAATTTTTTCATAATTAATGTAAAAATAGAAATTGGACAAAAACTTCCTAAATGGACAAATTTGAAATATTTTCTGATTAACGTATTGCTCTCAGTGGCATAGCGAGAAATTTTTCATGGGGGGGGGGGGTTACAACTACTGCAATGCATATATATGTATATGTGTGTGGGATTAGAGAGTGAAGAAATCACATTTTGTATGGCAAAAAAATTCTTCATGAGGGAGGATGGAACCCCTCCCCCCCCAATGGCTATGCCACTAGCTCTTGTAATGGAATAATATAATAGTTAAAGCACATTTGCAATAATAAAGTTGGTCAAAAAGACTTAGGAAAGTGTTTTATGTATTATTATATTTAGTATTTCAAATTAAATAACAACTATATTTGAAAATACCTGAAATATTTAAAGTTTTTTTTTTTTTTTTTTTTTTTTTTTCAACCAGGTACCAGCAAGTTATTACTCTTGTACCTACAGACCCTTATCTTCTAGCTAAAATTGGTGATATGTTTGATGCTGAAGGAGACAAACAACAAGCTTTTCAATATCACTCTGATGTGTGTGATTTCAAAACAATTTTATTTAAATTAATCGTTTTCTTTTTATCTCACTTACTGTATTATTATTTTGGATTACATGCATAATTGGTTACTTGAAATATTAATTTTTAATTTATATGAAATGAAGATTGGTTCTTGAAGTTAAAACACTTATTAACGTTATGTTAATCATAATATATTGCAGTCATATCGTTATTTCCCATCTAATATGGAGATAATTCAGAAACTGGGTTCCTATTACATTGAATCACAGATGTTTGAAGAGGCCATAAAATTTTTTGAAAGAGCAGCTATTATTCAGTAAGTTTTTGCTATAAAGATTTGCAATTTAAAAGATTATATGTAAGCAAAAGTAGTTTTTTTTTATAGTTCTTACCGTAGATTCTTTTAAATTACTCTTTATTTTAAAGACCCAATCAAGTGAAATGGAAATTGATGGTTGCAGCTTGTCAGAGACGAAGTGGAAACTACCAACAAGCTTTAGAAGAATATAAATCAATTCATCGAAAATTTCCTGAAGATGTAGAATGTAAATTTACATACTAATTTTTTCATTTGCTAAAAATCATTTTAATTTAAAATTTTAATCTGTTCTATTTCATTTTTTATTTAAATACAACTAATGTTTTTATGTTAACAACATATTTTTTCTTGCGGATTTATCGTAAAGTCTTCTTTTAAATATGATGTCAATGTACTCGGGGTTTTCAAATAAGCCAGTGTAGATTATTCTTCGACCAGCATACTATCTTCTGTTTAATAGTATTATCTCTGAGTACTTGTGATGAAAACACACCCACACACATATATATGTATAAAGAGAACAAATAAGAGAGTAATGCAAATGCTTTTGTTTTTCCGGACATAGGGAACAATTTCTAAATATACTACTACAAAAATAATTGTTTTATGATGAAGTATTTAAAAAAATAATTCTAAGAAACAATTATATTTATTGCAATTTAGTTAAAAAACATGAACAGCATGCATTTATTAGAAATGTTTTTATTTCATAACTAGCTGAGTATCTGTACTTCATACAAGAGGGAGCAGACATATTTCTAACACATCTGCCAGCATTACTATAATGGTCTTCATAGAAATATTACCACACATGCAAAAGAAATAAAATGCAAAATAGAAACAATAGCTTAAAAATGTCTTCAGAGTCCTTTTAAGCACCTTCAGTTAATGTTATGTATACTTTACATTTATGTATTTTCATTTTATAAGAACTCTTGGAATGGGTATTCCCAGCAAATCAGAATCCATCTTATCTTTATATTAGACTAGCTGAGTGTTCGTTCTTCATCCGGCAAGAAATAGACATTTTTCTAACACAAGTTCATTCAATCGGACCAGAACTACCAAATGGTTTCATTCGTAACGTGATATTATGATGGCTAATCTGAATTTAAAAAAAATACATTTCACTTGGCTCTGTGGAACTTTGTAATATATATGGGTCATTCCACAAGAATAGGGTAACTTCGTGAAGTTGTAAAAAATTTATTTACTATTCAACATTTTTAAATTTTGAATAATGCCCATTTATAGACAGCATTGATTCTGTTAAGGAGCATGTATAATATTTTGAAATTTGAAATTTTTTTAAATTAAAAATTAGGTTTTTAACCCCAAAAAATCAGTCCCCTGGCATGTACCACTCGAAATAGCGAAGAGTTAAGTGCTAATTATTTTTAAACTAACCGATTTAGGCAACAAAAATGATCGTTGTTGTGTTCTGAGATAGTTATTTAATAACTTGATATGTGTGTAATGTGATTTTTTGAAAATTTTCATCACTTTTTTTCAATTTTAAGTTGTGTACCCCTACTTTGCGTGTCAGTCCCCTGGCTCATGTTAAATTCCAAAAATTTCTGATATTATCCATTGTTGATAACTTTATTGCCTGTTTCATATTTATTTATCATATAAAGATGGCATTGACGACGTTTATTTATACATCAGCCATTTTTATTCAATGATTTTCGCCATTCTTGTGTCAACAAACAGAATGCTAACACTCAATTTGTCAGTCCCCTAGTAAGTAATAATTTATAAAAAATTATTATTGATGTTTGCTGATTTTAATGTCTTTTTATTACTAGATTTAATATTAGAACAGAATAATATGGCATTTGTTTCCAATAAGTAGATTTTTTGAGTTTTATAGTAAAAACGTCAGTCCCCTGGCAGTTTTCCATCTGGAAAACTGCTTGTAACTGCTTGGATAACTTGTAAAAGAACTGCCGACCAAGTAATTGCTCAAAAAGGTGATATAATGAATTTGCTGATATATTACATAAAAAATGCCCAGCAATAAAAATTTCTATTATTGAAGATGTTGATATTAAAACAATGGATGATCTGATAAACGAAATCCAGAATAAGCAAATTTCCTTTCAAGGAACACTCAAGGTACATCAAATTTGTGGTGATGTACAACACCCTAATCGTCTTATTATGAAGTCATTGAGTTGTTTCTGTGATCCTATAATTTGTGAAAGTTACAAGTTGGGAACAATTAAATTTGTACAAGATCAAAATCTTTCAGGGCGCCGTTCGACACTCACAGCTACAAAAAAAAAAAAAAAAAAAAAAAAAAAAAAAAAAATTGTGAGAAGCAAAGTAAAAAATCTACAAGTAAGCAACAGATCAAGTTCACTGTTGGTGATTTTATCCTAGTCAAATTTTTAGTCAGAAATAAAGAATACCGGAGTGTTGCAATTTGTTCGTATGTTAAAGAAAACGAAGAGAAGTTGACTGTCACATTGCTCAAAAAAATGTAATGATAAAAATACTTTATTTCGATTAGATGAAAATGATATAGCTGATATATCGTTTGAGCATGTATTGGAAAAATTACCAATACCTATTTCAAGTACCAAGCGTAATAGAGTCACTTATACATTTAATACATTTATTGATGTTTGCGGAAAATAATTACTATTATTTTTGCTTTGATGTTAAATTTATGACTTGTTTAAAAAAGTTTTATTTAAAGTTTAAAAAAAGTTTTAAATAGTATAATTAAAATAAATAATTAAAAATGTATTAGTTAAAGATGATTAAATAGGAAAATATATGTGTTGAGGTTATGTATGAAACATGCTTTTATTACTTCTTTGGATAATTATTATTAATTATTAATAAAAAGTTAGCATTATTCATTAAAAAGTTCATTCTAGAATGAAATCACCTGTTCCCGTCAGTCCCCTGGAATCTACTTTTTGAAAAAAATCGATTTTTTCAAAAATGTTCAAATAATTGAGTGTTGCTGTACAAATACAATAAAATTAACATATTTTTCATAGATTTTATCAAAAAAATTCTAATCTGAGATAAATGTAGTATGTTTCAAATTCAGCTCTAAAGTTACCCGATTCTTGTGGAATGACCCATATATAATATACAATAAAAAATAAAGCATGAAATTTTGAACATTTGATTTCTTTCAGATGGTATTTTGACATTCTCTATTGAACAGCTGAGAGAATAACTATTTTTGAAACTTTCTTTGGACTGTAAAAGAATTGGTATTTGAAATATTAAAGTGATTTTTTTTTTTTTTTTTTTTTGTTGAATTAATCTTGAAGGATAGGCATCATCTATGAAGCTAAAGCTCTCAAAACAGCTCCGATTTTTACAACAGTAGACATTGCTACCTCTACAAGGGATCAAAAACATATGTAGTGCTGAATGGTTTGCCAGCATTACTCTAATGGGCTTAGTAGAAATGTTACCACCCATGCAAAAGGGAATAAAATGCAAAATAGCTAGAATAGCATTTAAAATATTAGTTGTTTTAAAGCACCATTAAGTTAATGCTGCATTTACATGCTTTTATCGATTTTCATTTTCCGAGTCTAAGAACTCTAGTAGGTAGTATTTCCAGCAAAGCAAAATCTGAATCCAATAACATTCCAAAAATGCCATGACAGGAGGAATTCTTTTCGCTTTGTGTCGAAGTGCATTTTTTCTTTACTGAGCCACAGTATTGACAAATCTCCCCAATTCTTGGATTCTGATTTGCAGCAAATTATTGTCCTCATCTCATAAAAAAGGGAATCAATCTATCTTGTTAATTTCAAAGAGATACACCCCACTAACTAAAATCGTGGAAGTTACACTTTTTTATTTATTTTTTTCTCCTAGCATAGTTTTCATGTCAGAGATTATTAATTTGAACTGATGTTTGAAGCAATTTATTTTAAACTCATGAAAATCTCCCATTCTAATACTATTTTCTATGTTAAAGCCTGCTAAGCTAATCGAGTTTCAAATGCATTTTGAAATTCATGTCATCAGTCTCACTTGGAAATCTAACTTGAATTATTAAAAGCACAAAAATTAATCTCATGTTTCTAGTTGTCTATTTTTATCAGATATTGTGCATAAAGTTTATTATTTTGCTCATGTTGCAAATTCTATGCCTAAGCATTTTAACCTAAATGGAATTCCTCATGAATTTTTTAAATTGCAACATCAAAAAGATGTCAATTTCACTTATTATTGAAAGCAAAAAAATTAATCTCACCTTGTTAACAGTATTCACTAATGTGTTCAAATTGGACATTTGGGTAGTTTTCTGTACTGGAAATTATGAAGCATCACTAAAAATTCGGGAACCTGGGAATTTTCAAAATTTTAAAGTAGCCTATGGTCTCCCATGTACTATTTTACTTATATGCTTGTGCAAAATTTCAAGCCAATGTTGAGTGGTGTGGATTTGTATACTAGACAGAGAAACAAAGAAACTTTCACATTTACTAACTAGATAATATTTAGGCAAATTTTGATATTGCTGATCAGACGCATTCATAATTCTGTACCAGACGATATATGACATGTTTATTTATGACATTCTTCTTGTAACTATTTAAATTATTCTTTTGTTCAAAACACAATTGTTTTTAGATATTATTTATTAATTAATAAATTATTTCTCTAGGTCTCAGGTTTCTAGTCCGTTTATGTACAGACTTAGGTTTAAAAGAAGCTGCTGATTATGCTTCGAAACTGAAAAAAGCAGAAAAAGCCAAGGAAGTTAAAACTCAGGTAATTGTATTAAGTTTGCTACTTTTAATTATGGTGTATTTCGAAATTTGATTTCTATGTTATACTTTTTGCTGTTTGCAAATTACACTGCTCAAAACAATTAAAGGATATTGTGTGTTTTATATAAAACAATGGTATAAGAGAAATTGTTTTTGCAGAAAATGAAAAATGCAGTCAAAAATGCAAAATTTTCACATTTTCAAACTTTGGATAATGCAAAGTTTTAGTTTGCCTTCAAAAACGACACTTTAGTGGCAGCAAATGAAATTTGGCCTTCAACTTAATAAAAGATAAAGAGAAAAGAATGATCGACATTCCGTAAGTACTTTGTTTTGATGAGTGCAATGTCTCAACAAAGGATTTCAACTGAATCAGAAGCTTGGAGAGAGTTGTTGGTTGGTTAGAAGGGGCTAAACACAAGTCAAAGTAGCAGATGCCATTAGAGTCACACAAAGTGTGATATCAAGGATCTGGAACTGTTTCACAGAGACTAAAAATGCAAGACGAAGACCAGAGCAAGGTCGTAGATTTGCAACAATGCCCAGTGAAGATCGATATTCAACACTGATGGCTCGGGGACACCGAAATATGAATGACACTTTCTTCAACAACAACTTTATTCAGTTACTGGCACAAGAGCTTCAATTCAAACTGTCTGAAACTGACTCCACGCTGCAGGTCTGTATGCTCACCAACCAATGGTATGTGTAAGGTTAACAGCAAGGCATGGGCGCCCATAGGAATTTTTCTAGGGGGGGGGGGGGGGGGGGGACAAACTCCAAAAATTTTTTTAGAGCGGGAAAATTTCAAACTTTTAAGAAATTTAGTTCTGGTTTTGCCATTTGTATACATCATGAGACATTAACCTAAAACTCTAGGTGGGGGCAAGTGCCCTACCTTGCCCCCCCCCCTTATGGGTGCCCATGCAGCAAGGCATCATAGGGCCCGCAGGGAGTGGGCAGTAGAGCATATCAACTGGACGAGAAACGAATGGCGCAGTATTCTTTTCTCTGACAAGTCCCACTTTCCTGTTCATACTGATAATAGGCATACTTTCATCTAGAGGGAATGTGGCAATAGAAACACTCCTGGATTCGTGCTGGAAAATGTCAGATTTGGCAGTGGGGGAGTGATGGTCTATGCTGGTATCTCCATTGATGGGCGCACTGATCTCCACATCATTCAGAATGGAGCTCTGACCGGTTGTCGATATAGGAATGGGATTCTCAGACCTTTTGTAGTTCCTTACACTGCAGCAGTTGGAGAAAAATGGCCCAAACCTTACAAAACATAAAATAACTCAAAAACTATTAATCTGATTGATTTCATTTTTATGGCATATGAGGTTCTAATTATTTAGTAACTATCTTCTTGAGAAATTTATAATTCTTGTAAAATACTCTCATCAAATTCTTCTGAACTCATATTTCCTAAAGCAGCGATTTCAAATAAATCCCCCGTTTGCTTATTCTGGCGGATGGAATGCAGGAATGACTTTGAGAATGAAAAACCATGTGAAAAAATGAACACCTTCAGTTGTCTTGGCAACACTTCAGGTCACGTCATGCCACATGCCGGTTTTTCATTAGCGGAGGCCTTCCTTTTAACCTGTGATCTTTTCAGAAAAGAAATCTAATAAACATTTCTGCATGGTTCAAAATTTAAAAGGGGGAGAAATAAATGTTTAATCAGCAGTAAAAAGATGGAAATTTTTGCCCATTAGGTTTTTCAATGTGACAGTTTAAAAATGGCATATTTTTAAAAGCAGTACATTTTCTTCGAAACAGGATTTCCTTTAAAAAATTCCCCAAAATTGGCACATGTAAGTACGATTTTGTAACAAATTTTATTTGAAAAAGAAAACTGTAGTTTCCGATGATATAAAAAATATAGTGTTCGGACGAAAATTTAGCTCGTGATAGCGTAAAATGCGAGAAAAATGGCCAAAAACCTTACAAAACATAAAATAACTCAAAAACTATTAATCCGATTAATTTCATTTTAATGGCATTAGCTTTTGCTTGTTCTATTTAGTCTGTGTGCCAAATTTGGTCCAGATCTGTTGAACGGTCTGGACGCGTATAGCGAACAGACGGACACACTTTCTTTTATATATATAGATTTATGCAGTGTGAAACATATACTCTTAAACACATAAATGTATATATTATGTGTTTATTACCAAGCTTGTTTTTAATGAAATTTTTGTGTTATATCTTGTTGAACAAATTTAATTTATTGAGACTGCTATTACTATTAATGTACATTATCAGTAAATTGTTCATGTTATAAGATGCAGGTAATATTACAAATGTTATCACCTAAGTGTTTTAAAAACATATTTTTTTTTTTTTTTTAAGAAAACCATCTTTAAATTACCTAAATGAAAAATTATTCCCATTGTAAAATAGTAGGGTTTTGCAATTTCTAGCCAAGCTGGATTTAGTTATGGGAACTTAGTTTTTGGTGCCAAACTCGGTGATAAGCTGCCAAAAGTGGCTAACCTTGGCAACTTTCGACATTACTATAAATGCCAATACTCGAAACCCTTTACTCAATGGTTTAAAAACATGTTTATTTTCTGATTTTCTAATCATAATAATATCATTTCCATAGTAAAATATTAAGGCTTATCAATTTCTTGCCAAAATATGACTTTTGGGACTTCCTGACTTTTGCTAAGCTGCATTATTTAAGGAACTTATTTCTTGGCACCAAACTTGGCAATAAATCACCAAAAGTGACTAATCTTGGCAACTTTTGACTTACCACCTCTTTACTGGCAACCCTTTGGGCAATATCTTAGAAACATGGTTTTTCCCAATTTTAACACACACACAAAAAAAAAACACAAATGCAGAATAGTTCGTGGCGTGAGCACGTAGGCCATGGCTCACACAGAGGGTAGAGTTCATGGTTGCATGGGAGATTAAGTCAAATTGGATATGTCCATTAGTTGGCTGAAAATTTCGGCCCAAAAATCTGGCCCAGAGCTTTCTTCTTGCAGATCTGCTTCTCAGCACGCTTTTGGTCCATTCCGCCATACACTCTTCCGCTGGTTGAGTGAGGTGATATTCTTTAGTTAGTTTGCAGGAGAACAGGTAATGGTCGCTGATGCCTGTTACACCACAGGGACAGTTGCCCGTTGGGTGTCGGTGGAACTTGTGTAGGTACGACGGAAATGGACCATGGCCAGTGAGGAAAGCTGTTGCTGACGATTCCAGCTTAAAGCCATAGGAGCCAGGTTTAGGGAGAAGTCTGAACGTGTGACGTCCCTTGTCCGTTGTTTCCCATAAGCTTCTCCAATCCTCCAGCTTTGCCTTGTGAAGGATCTGATTTACGTAGGAGAAGGGTGCTTCTAGGGTATAGGAACCCTCTGTTAACGTAGCTGCTTGCTTCGCTAGCTGATCTGCCCTCTCGTTTCCTTTGATGTTGATGTGGTCCTTGACATGGCTCAGTTGAGTGTTTGTCAATTCCCTAAGAAGGAGCTTGATTTTAAGGACAAGTGGGTTCCTTGTTCTGTGGGAGGAGATCGCTTGAAGACTGCTGAGACTGTCACTGTACAGGACTACGTACTTGCCTTGCCAGTTGTCCTTGATCCAGCTCAGCGCCTCTCGAATTGCAAGCAGCTCTGCCTGGTACACGCTGTTGAAGGTCGATAGCCCTATGCACTCGTGGTGGCATTCAATCTCTCCCTCAAATGCTACAAATGCTGCACCCGTGCCTTGTTCAGTCTTGGAGCCGTCAGTGTAGATGCTGTGGCCTATTAGGTGTTGCTGAGTGGCTGTGGTGAGTTTAATTTGGTGTTGACCAGGTTCCTTCGCTGGATGCAGCTTCCATTTTGGAATTAGATGGTGAGCAGGAGGGAGAGCTGGAGAAATTTGTGGTAACTCTGGCAGGTTATCTTGGATGCGCAGTATTTGTGCTTTTGCTGCTTCATACTTGACTGTAAGATCAAGGGGGATCTGGTCCGAGATCGCACAGAGCGCCAGAGTTGAAGTTGTTCGATAAGCTCTGGTTAGACGGAGCAGGGGTATTCTCTGTGCCGAAAGTAGCTTGGCTCTGGCTCCTTTATTCAGATTTAGGCCCCAAACTCCTGCTGCATACATCACTTGTCTGAGGGCTATTGTTTTGTACCAGGTCTTGAGATGGCTATGGGAAGCTCCCCAGAACCGCGATGAGACCCATGCCTGTCCGTTGTTGGCTATGATGAGCTTCTGCCTTATGCTGTTGATGTGTGGGACCCATGTCAGATTTTTATCTATAGTGAGGCCAAGAAGCTTTAATGTGTTTACATGCTTTGCACTCTTTCCCTCTATTCTTATGACTGGGTTCCTTTGGAGTCGCTTTGGCTTGGCGAACGTTAGGGCTTGGGTCTTATTTATCGACAGTTCTAGGTGAAGGTCCTTTATCACTGTTGAGAAGCTCTTTAGTAGGAAGGCAGCTCGTTCCTCAATGTCCTTACGTCTCGGACCGCCGAAAAGAAAGGAGATGTCATCTGCAAAGGCCACAATCTCTGTATGCGGGGTGAGGGGGAGCTTGAGAATCGGGTTAGCTAGCACATTCCATAAGATCGGTCCCAGGCATGAACCCTGGGGACACCCCTTGTAGATGGCATATTCCTCCGTTCCCGATCCCCAGTTCAGAAGATTTTTTCTTTCGTCCAGGTAAGTGCAGAGCAATCTATGTATGTTCCCTGGGCAGTTCAGGGCTACCAATTCCTTTTTGATGGTGTTCCAGTCAGCGTTGTCGAAAGCACCCTTGATGTCAACTGACACCAGGGTCGTATACCTTCCTGCTTTGATATTTTCTGATATTGACATGTGTATCTTGGAGAGGGCTTTTTCGCAAGATAGACTGTCTCTGAAGCCATACTGGCGATCCGAGATTAAGGAATTCGTCTCCAGGTGATACATTAGCCGCTGGGCCACCAGTTTTTCAAGTAGTTTGCCCAGAGTTGGTAACAGGCATATGGGCCTATAAGAGCTGCTCTCTTCTGGATTTTTCCCTGACTTCAGGAAATAAACTACTTCCCCTTTCCGTAAGCATCTGGGGAAGTAACCCAGCTCCAGGCATTTGTTGGCCCATGCTGTTAGCAGGCCTGGGAAAGTATTTTGGAGGGCTCTGAGCATCCTGAAGTTGATGGCATCTGGTCCTGGGGCCTTCTTCGGATTGAGCGCAAAGAGTGCTGCTCTTACCTCGGAACGGACGAAGGGGACATTGTTAGGCTCTGTGCTAATAGGATCTATTTGATCCGTTTTGAGATGTTGTGGGAACAGATCTCTAGTTATAAGCTTGATTGCTTCCTCTCTTGAAGTTGTTGGATCGTTGAATTCTGCTTTTAAATCTGTCGGAGAAAATACCTTCCCGTAGGCTATTTTATAGATATCACCGTAGGGATCCTTCCTCTCTGTGCAGAACTGTCTCCAGGAGTTAGTTCTCTGCACCAGGATCGATCTCCTGTATTCTGCTCTCATCCTGCTGAGCTCTTTTAGAAGAGAGTTCTTGTGGTCTGCCTCCAGCTGGTCCTGTGCTAGGATAGCTTTCGTTCTTCTTGTCAGGGCCGTGAGTCTGTTTCTTTTCGTATGCAGGGCTGGTGTCCACCACTTGAAATTGACTTGTCTTGATATTGCTTTCTTCCTATATGCACTAGACGCAGCTTGTTGGACTTCGTTGGATCAGTAATTGAGTTGCTGTTTCCAGCTCTGCTGTGGATGAGGCTTGGTGGAGGGAGGCCACCAGGGGGTGTATGCCTGGGCGGAGGTGGCTTAGGAACTTTCCGTGGTTACCATGCTCGGTTTTATACCGTGTTCTTACTTTTTGAGCTGGTGGATGGTTTAGGATGTGCGTAATATATCTGTGGTCTGAGGCGTTGTATGCTGTGTCCACCTTCCAGTTGGCCACTTCCTTGGCTGCTAGGGCGTTGGCCAGGGTGACGTCTGGCCAACCCTTCCCTGCCTCTTCTCTTCCATGTTTGAAGAACGTCGGGGGGCACTCTTCATCATTTAGCATTGCAAGGCCATACGATGCTATGTGCTCAATGAGTGCCGTTCCTCTTGTGTCTTCATAGGAATAGCCCCATGCCTTTGATCTTGCATTCAGGTCCGCTCCTATTAAGAAAGGTTGGTTGGTGGTTATGGAAGAGATAGTTTCCTCCAGAGCTTCTTCTACGTCTTGTGAAGGGGGAGCGTATTGGGAGCTGATGATGAAGTGATTTGTGGCCATAGTTAGGGTAATAAAGATCGCTGTTTCAGTGCTGATGTGCTGTGTGTAAACTAGTGATGTGTTTTGGATTAATACATGTGCTTTGTTGTTCTTCGAGGACAGGCACATCCAGGAACTTGGGAACGCTGTTGGTCTTTTGTTAACATTAATGTGGGCATCTTGAATTAAGGCTATGTCAAGATTAGATTCTTGCATGAAAGTTGTAAGTAGGATGTTTGCGGCTTTTGTATTGTTTAGGTTAATCTGTACTATTTTCACCTGTTGCATCTTGAGGGAGGAACTGGAGGAGGATATAATTATGGAAGGTCTTCTCGAGGAGCTCCTCTACTCCTAACAAAATCCTTTGCATAGTGTCTGAAAGAGGGGCAAACTGCCGAGCAGGCCGTGTGGTTGGTGTCACGTCTCTGGGTTGAGTTTGTTCGTGTGTTGAAGTCTTTGCAATTTATGCAGCTAGCCTGTTCTTCCCTGCAGGAATCTGTTGGGTGCCGACCACTGCAGGTCGCGCAATATGCGCTGTTCTTACAAGATCCGGCTGTGTGTCAAAACAGCTGGCAATTGAAGCACCTTCTGATTCTTCTGTAGGGTTCTATGCGGCAACGGCTGGAGCCGAGGTAAATTGATCCACTTTTCTTCAGCTCTCGCGCTTGGAATGTTGGAAGTTGTATTCGGTAGTGACTACATGCGTTATGCGCTGCTATGGTCTCTTTCACTGTGAGTAGTACGTCTTCCATTTCCAGGCCTAGCACATCTGCTATGGTTTGATGAATCTCATTATCATCGTATGTGTTTGGCACGAACTTGATTACTAGGGTTGTAGTCGGCAGGGGCTTCTCTTCTACAGTAAATAGGTCTGGCGGTGCTCTGCTTGAGAGCTCGTCTAGAAATTCTGAATGACTGTGATTGTCCTTGAGCTGGATTTCTATATTTTCCTTGTTGATTTTTGCCCTCTTAATCATACCTGGTGGGAATTTTGTGTTGTCTAGGGTTTTTTTTATAGATTCCAACGTCATCTCTGTGTTCATTGGTTTTATCAGGAGTGGTGGATTGGTAAGGTTTGGCTTCAAATTCCTTCGGTTTATCCCCTTAACTGCCGCTACATAGGTAGGTGTCGCTGAGTCGGGTTTCTGGATGCTAGCGTTTCTTATCTGTGTGGATAGGACTTCTATTTTTCCTTTCAATTGGGTGAGTTCTTCCCTGGTCTTCTCCTGTGCTTCTTTGTTGGTCTTCAGCTCCCTCTCCACTTCTGTCTGTGTCTGTGATGTCAGGAGTTGGATCCTCTTTAAGTAGTCTACCTCTTCCCGTAATGTTTTTAAATGCTGGGTGTAGCTGATGGAGGTGCGTTTTGCTGAGTTTAGGATTTCCAGCAAAGTCGATAGAAATTTCTTCACCTGTTTGGATGGCTGTTTTGAATGAGGTTGGTTCTTGTTCAACGCTTCCTTCGTTAGCTCAATGGCCTTCGTTATGATTGTCGTGGTCCTTTGAATATTAATTAGGTCGGAAACCAACGGGAACTCATCTTCTGTAGCTGGTTCCAAGGGGCCATCAGGAATTGGCGGCAGAGCCAGCGGTAATTGTATTTGTGTCAACAGAACGGGGGGAAGAAAGTTCACTTCAGGAGTGAAGGTTGCTGTTGGGGGCTGTGAGGTTCCCTGTTTCATGGCAGTAGGAGAGAGGATTTAGGATGAGTGGGGAGATAGATAAGGAGAGAGGGGTAGAGGAAGGAGGGAGAGAGTGAGAAAAAAAAAAGAAAGGGAGAAGGGGAAGAATTACAGGGTACGGACTGCAGGCATTTTAATTTGAGATCCTAAATGCTAAAATATGTACTGTAATATGGGAGTATACAGTGACAGGAGAAAATACAAGGAGCTAATTACTAGTAATTAAGTTCTTACCGCTAGAGACACTCTCTGAAACTTGTTTGTTGCAGTGTAAGAAACTAAGTTAATGATAAAAAAGTGCAATACGAGGCTAATGGGAGACAAAGATAAGAAACTTACTTGGTAATGGAACCGAGAGAACAATGAAATAATAAAAAGAAAACTAAGTCGAAAAATCAGTGAAAAGGCGTAATAAGAGGTTTATTTATTATAAGAAATTGACAAACGAAATGTTAATGAATGGTAATTCCGAGTTAACGAACTAACGAAATGGTAATAAGGGAATAAACGAAATGGTTAAGTGAAATATAAAAAAGAATTAAATAAGACAGAGAATAAAGCAATTTTTTAATTTAAATTTATTTATTTATTTATTTTTTAATTTTAAATTATTTTATTTTATTTTATTTTATTTTATTTTTACCCTCCTGAAATTAGCGTAGACTTTGTAAAAAGTCGAAAACTGAAGTTCAGAGGACCTACTGTGAACCTGGGGCCAGTGGTCGGAAGAGAAGGGAAAAAATGACTAAGTCCAAGATTGAAGGAGGTCTTAATTAATTACGAAGATAATTAGGCGAGCAAACTAATAGCGAACTGTAAATTAGATTATAAGCGAGAACTAAAGAACTAAAAAAGAAGATTTAGAAAAAAAAAGAGTGGATCCGAGAGAGCACGAGAAAGGAGGAAAAAAGAAAAAAAAAAAAAAAAAAAAAAAGAAGCTAGGTCCATGAATCGGAGGAAAAGATTAGTAAAAGGTTATTAATTAAAGGAAATTGACAAACGGAACGTTTACGACCAAGTGACTGAGACCGAGATTATTGAAATATTAAGAATACCTATATAAATAAATAAAAAAGAATAGAAGTTTTTCTGAAAAGAGCGTGGACTTGAATTTTTCTTTTTCCTTTTCCTTATTCCCGAAAACTGAGGTTCAGAATACCGGCTGAGATTCCGCTGAGAAAAACATGGGAAGCGGGGCCACTGCTTAGCAATGGGGGTTCTTGGGTTAGCGAGCAAGTCCCAAGATCACCCAAGGTCAAATTCCCGGAAATTGGCCATGGGCTCACGTACGCCACATACCAAGTGTCATAAATAGAGATCGTAGAAATATTTAGTTATTTAGATGTAAATAAAGGTTATAATTGCACTAGTTACACAAGATATATACCAAACTATAGGTTAAACTATGCTCTAACAGAAAATGCAAGAAATGAACAGAAGTAATGCCGGGTTACAGTACAGGAATAAGATAAATCTTTAATTAAACATGCTAAGTAAACTAATCAACTATGTAGAAAGGGTACTATTAATGCTACTTATATCTATGATATATCATTGTAGAGAGGAGAATATTTGCAACACTTTGAAAGGTACACTGATGAATGAATTATTAAGAATACTGTATAAATAATTAAAAAGAGAGACTATTCATAATGAGCAAGGCAAGTACAAAAAAAAATATATATATATAGTGCTTGAGTAAACAATATTAAATAACTCAGGTACAGGTATGAATATTGAACTGAAAATCTGCATGTATGTACAAAAGGTCGAGAGGGTGCTGTGCTAGAGATATAGAAGATGGATGGCAAAGAACAGCGAAGATATTAATTAAAAAGTTCAGGAGATCTGAGGTAATTAAGGCGAAAAAACACCTGATTGAGCTAATAACTCGGAAACTAAAGGTCCTAGCGGCACGGGACAGGAGGCGGAAGAAAGAGGGCACTGGGCCGAATAACTTTGCCGCTTCAAGTTTTTAAGGAAATCATAGGGGGCGGGGCTTGGGGGCTTAAAACAAAGAGAAGTTCAACATTTAATTACGGCAAAGTTAATTAATGAAAAAGAGAAAAAAGATTATTTTACGGGAGAGGAGGGCCTGGGGAATCCAAAGACACTTGGATTAAAGCTCTACGATGAAAAGTAAGAGGGGGATGGCAGATTAAAGAATAGGGGGGGGGAAAGGCACGCTACCTTGGGCCGTCTTCGCTCTAATGAGCTAATCCTCTTGTTTAAAAACTAGAAATCCTTTCTGGAGCCCAGAAATTCCACTCACATATAAGACAATATTTTATGCCGGATCACAAGTATATTTCCTTTCTGATGGCAGGTTGCACAAGTTTATTGGAGGAATACTTCCTGAGATAACGAATTTTAACAACTTTAGGCTACTGTGGACTTTGAAAAAAAAAGTCGCAGTGCGGAGCGGAGAGAGGAACGTCCGCTCGCTTCGCTAGTCAGACTCGAACTCCGAATGAACATATCATCAGAACTTGACCTAATTAATATTGGATAACACATAAACCCACTTTTGACCCATTCAAATAAAAAAAAAAAAAGATAATTGAAATCAGCCCATGTGGTAAAAAATTATTGCTGAATATTAATTGAAAAAAATTTCTGAAAAACCTCCTCCTTTTTGAAGTTGATGAATCAATCATTTAAGCTTCAAGATACTGACAGCATTATGGCTATCAGAATAAAATATCTTTGTATTCTTTAAAATTTTTACTTTCAAGTGAATTGTCCTTTTTTTCTGCCCCCTTTCAGAGAACAGCAAGTAGTGGTAGTCGTCCTGGTAGTCGACGAAGTAGTAGTCGAACATCTCGAGATGGATCAGCAAGCAGCCTGAGCAGTAAATTTTACTACTATATCTATACATGATAAATGTCTGTTTAGTTGTGTTTGATAATAACATGCATAATGTTGAGATGCAGATTAATGAAATCTGACTTACAGAAAGTTTTAAACCATAAGTTTTATTGTTTTAACTTTGATCTAAAAAACTTTTTTTGAGTTTTGCTTATAATCAAAGTAAGTAATTGCATTATATAATACTTGGGGGGGGGGGGGAAATGATAAATAAATAAATCATCTATATAAATAAAACAAAGTGTAAAATGTTTGTTTTTTGGTCGTGTAGCTTCAAGACGGGTGATCGTGGGGCTACCAATTTTTGTATGGGAATTCACCAGGATGGGCCCCGACATACCTAAGCGATTTTTTTCAAAATTTGAATTAGAACATTTTTTATTCGATGTTTTATACAATTTTCTCAAAATTTTGTGGTTTATCGCCTTATAGTTAAAGCTAAAATTCAAAAGACTACTGCTATAATAGGAATCTTTTATAAATATGGCAATCTTATCTTTTTTTCTTTCTTTTTGACACGGGTTGCATGTGAGAGCGACTTCCTTTTTTATGAGCTTAAACGTCCATTATTAAAATCATAAATAAAACCAATGTCATATTGATGTATTAAGTTTAAAAATATATTAAAATTCTAATTAGGTTAAAAAGCTTGACAAAATATTGCACCACGAGTTAAATAATAAACTTTCAGATTATCAGATGCTGTGAAAAAGTGCTGTTAAAAAACTCACGTTACTTTTTCCTTAATTCATGTTAGATATCGCAACTGAGGATGACACCATTTTGATGTCATAACTCATGAGTTTAAAAAATGAGTTAGAAATCTAATTAAGTTCAAAGGCTTTGAAGTAAAAGTGTATGATTATAAAAATCCAAAGTATTTTGTTTAATGTGTAAGCTACTCTTGGCGATTTTTGAGCACTATGATTTTTCAGCAACCGTAATAACGAAAGGAAACTTCCATTTTTTTTAAATTGTGGGAAATTCAAAAGTCAACCCAAAGTGGAAAATACTAGTTAACATAATACATAGTATTCGCTATCAGTTTGACGTCGGTCGCCATATGTATGCCCAAAAATCACACAAAATGTCACTGCATTTTGAAGACTTTTGGTGGTGTATATATGTATATAAATACTGTGAAACCTCCCTAAGCAACCACCCCACCATACTGAGAATATTTGGCCGCTCTGAAGGGTTTCATTTAATATTATAAGATAATTGCTATAATGCATAATGACCCGTCTTGATGGTAGGGGGTGTGAGGGCTTTCTCAGTTCTGTTTACTACACCCCACACGTTCCTTTCCATTAGCACAAATTTGATATCTGTTGACCACATCTCATAATTTTGAGTGTTAAGCTTCGTGATAGCATATGCAGTAGCCATTATTATTATTATTTTGAAAATTATACTATCTTTAATGACTTACAGTTAAACTTTTTTTTTTGCAATTTTCAAAATTTTTAAATTGAATGTGAATTAAAAATTAAGTATATTTACGCCCCCCCCCCTACTGAAATTATCAGATAAACTTTAAAAGGGGTGAAAATAAAGCTATATTTCACTAATGCTAGCAGTGACCAAATTCGGTTAAAGACAGGTTCTAAAAAAAAGACTTCGCCCATAAACTTTATTTGTTACACCCGATAAGGGTTAACTGTTTAGTGTGCAATAACAAACGTCCATTCACTAATTTGCAATTGGAAATTTAACTATTAGCTTTCAAACCAGCAGAACAATATGCAATATCAGCGTAGCTGTAAAGTCTTTAGAGACATGTATTAAAAATTGACTAGCTGAATATGTAACAAGTATAAACTCAGTAAAAGGGCTTTTAGTTTAAAATAACAAACTTCAATTTATTAACAGTTAATTATATTAAATTCAGTTACATAAAAAGAGAAACAATTACTTGGTAAAGTATTAAAATCTATTGCATTGAGAAATTTCAAATTTAACAAATTGTTTATAAAGGAAACTAAATGCATTGCTATCATGGTTCAATAACTCAATAAAAACAGGATTTACTTTCAACATCAGGATTTTACTGCAGGACGCCAGAGGTTTTAATATACTTTGTTTCCATCAAACTGATACAGATTGCCCACATTGGCAGCATATGCACTTTATCAAAAGATACTTCACATCGTAATTCACATATTTAAAAACATGAGGCTCAAAACATTAGTCACGATGCATCACTAACACATAACAAAATGAAGCTGTCGTTCCCGCAGTGATTGCTCTTTAAATTTACTGCCGGGAACAGAAGTCCATACGCCCATACTAGCGAGCAGGAAAATACATATGCCGCTAACGCAGAATGTGTCAAATGACATCACTGCCGGATTACGTCACGGGCTAGCAGCACACGCGGCAAGTTCAACAAGAAGTCAGTCAAGACAAAACAAGATGACAATATTTTGTTTGGAATACTTAAAAGTTCTTAGCAAAGTTTCTAGAGTAGTGAAAGCTAATGAATTCTTGTTAAAATGAATTGAGGGCTTGCCAGATATAAAAGATGACAAAAACTTTTTACTTTATACTTCTTTTATTGTTGGGTGATGATGTATGAAGATTTTGCAGATGAAGGTGAACAGACAAGTTTAAAGCAAAAAATAACAAAAATATATATATTGCCGATCTGTATCCACGGACGATTTAGCTTCTTTTTATAGGATATTGGTAACGTCACATTTACTCTTTCAAAAGCAGAAACCAAGTCCATCATTGATGGTGACAGGCAGGAACCATGTCAACAACACCAATGGCTGCTGCTGGACCAGTAGAGGTAGCGACTGGCTCTCTCTGTCTGAAAATTACGGCGAGTGGTGGTATTTAAATACTCTCATCTGAGTGGGTAACTGCGTCACGGACTTCTGCGAACCTGTGACGTGAAAAGAAAAAGAAAAAAATAGCTTTGTGGCAAATTGCCGGGAATACATCGCCTCTAGCGGCCAAACATGAAAACACATAGTACACGAGTATGAGGCAAAATGTTTTGCTAGCAAATACGTGCTTGTTTGAAGCCTCAATATCAAAAGAAGCTATAACAACGTTAAGTACAAGGTTTAATTAAGGAAAATAAAAAGCCAGAAGTGCCTTTAGATTAAGGCAGATAATTAAAATTAAATCATCCAGCATCCTTTTATAATAAAGAGAGACCACAACCATATGTCATAGAACCTTTAAGGTTTACATTCAATTTTCCTAACAGATATTACTGTGAAACGAAATATGTTGAGCCAGAAAAAGAACTTTAACTAAGATGAAAGTAAGTAAGAAATAAGGTTTAAACATAGAATTAAGGTGAGAAGAACTTAAAACGGATACTTAGCTGAAATGAACAGTTCTGCAAACAAACTGGAAATAAAAATATAAGCGAATTAATTACTGGACCAAAACATATTCCTTATTTAAAATGAAATTTAAAACTTATCTAAAGAGAATGCATGTGTTTCGGTCATGTGCATATTACACATTTGGCCTTATGTATGATGCAGCGAGGAGGAACACATTTTGTCCTCACTCCACTGTATTATGAGACGATAGTCTGCCCTCTCCAGTTGTCTCCATGGGTGGGAATGAAATTTTTTCTCAAAAACTATCGGAATCCGCCTACAGTCAAAAGTAAGCAAGAGGTGCAATTCTCCCTTAACTTTACCGATTGGAATTCCAAACAAAGGCCCTTAGACACCTTCAACGCCTGATTGTCCAGTTCCTTCCTCAGTTTCCACCATAGAACTTATACACAGTTATAAGTTCTATGGTTTCCGTGGGTGGTGCAATACGGATTCCCCATCTTAAGGGTGTGGGGGAAAATACAAAAGAGAACAGATTCAATCTTTAACTCTGCCTCTAAGAAAAGTGAGAGAAACCGTGGGAATGGACTTCGCAAGTTATTCCTGGGTCTTATATTCAACCATGAGCCTGACCTTGAGTTTTTCCTCTCAAAATTAAGGCATGGAGTGAGTAGAATTTCCCCAAAAATGAGATGAGTGATCCCACTCAGTGACCATTTAGACAGGGTTGGGTGACTGCGGATTGAGGTTATTTTAACATAGGTCTATGAGCCGAAAAATCTGTGCCATGAAAAATTGGCTATATATACATATATATATATATTGTTTGCTACAAAAAGTCCTCTTTTGTGGGCTTTTTTTTTTTCAATTACTAGGGGCCAAGGCCCCCAATTACATGCTGCACAATTTTTTTCTGAATTAGAAGATGATTCTCTTCGTTTCTGTAAATGAATACGGAAAGTTCAATAAATAAATAATTTCCATTCCCTTCTAGATTATGCATGCTATATGACTCATCTAAAGACATGGTTTCCTTACCACTTACTCAAAATCATAAGTAATAAATATAAGGTAAGATTAAGATAGTGTGGCAAAAAGCTCAGTGGAAAAATCCTGCTGCCTCCCACATTTAGAGACAGGTTTTTCTTATTAATCACTAGGGGCCAAGGCCCTCAGACTCACTACGCTCGCTTTTTGTATGAGGCATTCGGCACCTAATAACGCTTATTCGTAAAAAAAAAAAAACATAATTTCAACAGACAAAACCCGAAGATTGGATCAGATAGAATGTTACTGAGCAACACATTGCTTGGTTCTTGCATGTTCATTGGTACATAAAAATTTAAACTTCACACTACAGTAGACCCCCCTCCCCCTCATAACACGGAAGATATTTTTTATGGGAATCTGTGTTGTACGGGTCCTGAGCTATACTCCACCTGGAGTGCGGACTCTGCTTATAATCGCTGGAAAAATTATTTGCACTCCTCAGAAATGCAATGATATTTAATGTTGCCATTCAAAAGTTATATTAATTAGGAGCTAAAGCGTAATAAAAGCAGAACATCTGTTTCAGCTGTATTTTTAATAATGTAAAACCTATTGGACACCTTGCGAATTTGCCACCCATGGCGATTTTTCATTATTTGGCGACTTGCATACATGTATAGTTAAGAAAAGCTACGGAACAGATAGGATAGCTTGCCACACATCGCGACTTTTCATTATTTGGCGATTAACATATGCTCACGACCTATAATTACTGTTCATTTAAGGTTACCGGAAAACCGTTATCCATATTTTCATTTACATAATCGTTTGCAGATCGGTGTACTTAACACCACGAATTATACCATCTCGTCACGGTAGCAAATATCCAAAGTGTACAATAACTGCTATAATGGAATAGTTAATGGCACCAAATATTTCTACTGGTAGCAAATAATCCGCATTTTAATTATTTTTCATTTTCAAGATATTAGTTATTCTCTTTTGGAAAAACGAATAATCGCTAATTCTAAACTCCTGTTGTCTAAGAAAACTTACTATTTGAAAATTGTCAACTTTGTGTAACACATTTTGAGTTACTTATTTCATATAGTTTTTATTTTGGCGTAATTCTAGATACTTGGAAACTCTTTGTTGCAAAGGAATGAATGATTTTATGCCAAATCTGGCAACCATTCTGTTTATTTTTTCAGTTTTTATTAATATCTTCTAAAATAATTCTATTTTCGAAATTTAAGTCAGCTTAGCAGGTTCTTCGGAATTTTTCAAATCTGTGGGCACCTTAGTCGAAACTCAAATCCCCACGGTTTAGGAGGAGATAGGGAAACAAGCTTTGACAGCGACAGTGGCCTTTACTTTTTTTTAGAATAGAGAGAAACATAATTCTCCCTTTATAAAAAAAAAAAAAGAAAAAAAAAAAAAAAAAAAAAAAAATTGATGTAGACATCACATGTCCATCCATTTAATTGCACTCATTTTTGATGCATTTCACTTGAAAATGATACGCTGCTTCAATAACATTAAGCGTTATTGTTAGGGATGCACCAAATATTCAGTTGGTATTCGGTATACTGCCTATTTGGCAGACAAACTGAATATTCGGTTCGGCCGAATACTTAAATATTTGGGCACCGAATAGTAAACAAATTTAAGTATTCACCAATCGGTAAACAAATACATATTTTTTATATCATAAATGAAATTCATAGTATAGTACCATAGTACTAAATTCATTCAAGTTATTCCTTACTAATATCACATAGGAATAAGCGTTAGAAACCCTTAGAAAGTCCTTCTACGAAGGCACCCCCATCCTTGGCAGATAGCCCTAACGTAGTGTTCCACAATCACACAAAAAACTAATATCACAATGAAATTAGTTTTAATGTGAGAGAAATAATGCATAACATTAAGTGTTCACAAATATGTAAAGTCAACTAATTGCAAATTTTTTTAATAAAATATACAGGTAAAAAAATTACTAGCATTTCACTAATATTTTAAAAAGTTATTAATAATCTATAAAGGAAACGCACTTGGATATTAAATTTTGCAGCATTTTAATTTTTGAAGTTTTACACCATATGAAATATTGCTTAAGAAAAAACTAATTAAATTAATCATTGCAATCAAAGTTTAATAACGGTTTAATAAGCTTAATAAATTTTAACCAAGTATTCAGCCGAATATTCGGTTAGAATTTTAACCGAATATTCGGTACTCGTTATTCGGCAAAATATGGTATTCAGTGCATCCCTAGTTATTGTAGTTTCTCTACAAATATGGACAATACTGATAAACTGGTTTCAGTTTTAAAGCTTATTTTTGGCTCAAAATTCGATGATATTTCACCAATAATCCCCAAGATTGGTAACGCCATTGGTTTCATTTTGCACTTAGCCCATTGCTAGGGCAGCCAGATTTTAGTTTTGGCAATACCTATCTGTAGTCACAAATCTTTTATGCTATTCATAAATTATAAGTCTTCAAGGTGTCCTTCAATTGTAGATAGTCTGAACACCATGCATATGTAGGGTCGACATTCAAGTTCAATAAACCATGCCATAACTTAACAACAAACACTTAAAAGAAACTGGTGTTTAAAAGATGAAATAATTAAAACTTTATAAATTAACAAACATAAAAGATACTTATCACTCTGTTGTACATGTGTTTTGGATGAAATTGTTCCATCCAGAACAAGTGTACAGCTGAACAATAAATACTTTTTATGTGTGTTAATTTACAAAGTTTCAATTGCAACACACCATCTTTACAGTTTGAATTCAAACCACATCAAAATGGTGGTTTCAGACTGGGGAGGGATTAGTCTTTAATTTCATAATGAAACTATCTCAAAATTATCTCTTTTTACAAAATTAATTTTAATTTTTTCTTTTGTAATCATTTAAGATACATATAAAAATATGATATTATCTAGATGCAAGTGGTGCACTGGGTAGTCCAAGGCAGATACATTCAGGACACGCTATGAGTACATCTGCTAAAACACTAACCAATGCTCAAAAGATTTTGGAAGCTGATGAATACAGTGTAGGAGATCCACCGCCAGGTATGCAAGTTCTTTTAAAAATTCACAAGTAAAGCATATGGCAAAAAGTTACTTAAACAGTAAATTTGTATACTGACATGATTCAAATATGAAGTAAAAAGATAATTGCTGCTTTTGAGGCCTGGGTTCATTTTAAAATGTAAACAAGAAAGATAAATCATGCAAAATGCATGGATTATAAAACACTTTCCAACACAAAAATATTTTTTTGAAAAATTTGGCGATATATTTTTCTTAAAACTGGCGACATTTTGGAGATAAGTATTATATGCTTTAAATAGATGCCTGTCTTTAAACTGTCACTGACCGTATTGTATTGAAATTATTTTGAGTGGTTCTGTAGAAAAACTATTAACTATACAAACACTACTTTCGATGGAAAGCTAGCTTCATCTTGTAATCCTTAATAACATATATCAGGTTTGTTTCATTTAAATAGCAGAATATCTCTAAAACTAGAAGACCGTTGTGGAGGCAGTGAATACTGGCACTAGAAAAAGCATTTGATGAAAATTTGTCTACACTCAAAATATTTAATTTTCATCCACCTAAAATAAATAAGTTCATATTCATTTTTTATTATATACCCAATTTCATGCTGTTCTGGAAACTCGCAGAATCTTTTCGCAATCGAAAGATTTCGTTTTGTGTACACAGCTATTCTCATGTCCATGCAAACGATTTATTTGTGAAAAAAAATGATAATAAACTGTGTAATCTGGAGAAGTTTTTTTAAACGAATTTGAATCCCAATTGTATGACGTAATATTCACTTGAAAAGGGTAATTTTGTCACGCAAATGATTTACTTTTTTGACTCTCGGAAATAAAATGGTGCTGAAAATAGCAAAAAATCGCTTAAAAATGAGGGAACGGGTGGATTTTCAGATTTTTAAAGTAGCGCAGATTGTTTTCTATATTTTTATACATGATCATGAAAAATTTCAAGCGGATCGTACAAACGGTGAAGAAGTTATTAGGCTTTTTGTGTTAACTTTGTAATCTTTTTGCAGTCATGGCAGAAAAAGTTTTCTCTTGAAGTCAGGGATCAGCGTAACTGTATAGTAGGATGATACGCTTGAAAGAATGACTTGCCATAGACCGCAATGTATTGGGAATATTTTGAGTGCTCCTGTAGAAAAACTATAAATGCTACATATACCATTTTCAATATGGTACATGGTAAAGTAGAGAGCAATAACATATTAAAATTTTGTAGAAATCAATGCATATTTATGCAAGTTAGAGCACGGACGGACGGACAGACAGACAAACCGAAATCATAAACACTTTTCAACCTTGTTGGAAAGTGTTAAAAACCACTTAAGATAAAATATGCTTTACATAATAGTAAAGAACATGTAAAGTAAAACAAAACTTTGTTTTCTGTATGTCAATCGGAATGAAAGATGTGATATTTAAATTCAAGCTTATAAGTATTGCACAAACTATATTGCTTATTTTCACACAGCTGGTATGTATAGTGTATTTCAATAATAAAATCATCATTTTGTTAATTTCCAATTTTTTATTTATTGATTTATTTGTCTTTTGGTCATGTAAAATTTAACGTAATTTTATAAAAATATAGTGAGTGGATTATGCACTAAGTTCTGTTCATGAAGCTAGCAAGTGCTCCATGAAAAAATATCTTGTTAGCTTAAAATTCACAAGTCTGAAATTTAAACGAGGTGCTCCACCAAGACCCTCAAAGTGCATCAAAGAAAAAAAGTTCAAGAACACTGCAATAGACGTTTGCGGTCCTATAGTGTAGCTGCGATCTTAGTATAATCCTTAATATGCCAAATAAGCTCAGTGGTCACTATAATCCAAAAGTACCAAAAAAGCATACCAAAACTCCTAACAGTATCTTGCTAAATTGCTGAACATGGTAGCTAAAGGTAAAATAAAGTTTCTGCTAAAGTCACTGTTGATCAACATTAACTGTGCTCTTATGAATTATTACATTTAACTAAATCAAATCATTAGCATTTTAATTTTATGCTATTAAAAGGAATAAATTGTACTTGAAAGGTTTTATTGTGTGTGTTAATTTCTGAGCATAATTTACTGGCTTTTATTTAGTAGTATAGTAAAAGTAAATATTTTTTCATCTGTTAATGATTTTTGCATCAAGCAACTAGTTTTGCAACTTAATTTCTACTTGAGGCAGCTACTTTGAAACCATTTCATTGTTTTGGCTACTAAAACAACTACTTTTAACATATATTTGTTGATGTAACCCTGCAATGGAAAACATTTATTAATTGATTTCATTTAGTTAGAAATTTAAAGTTGTATTTGAACTTTTTATTTTTTAGATACAATGTTTACTGAATTGTCCATAAGTCAACAAAACCGTCCAAAAACTGCTGGTGGAAATAAAGATGATTTTGACGATGATGATTTAGCACCAGATCTTTTACCAGATTGAAGGAATTTTTTGAATTCAAGTTGTGCAATATATACAAATATATTTAAAAGGCATTATTTTAAATTCATGCTGTGTTATGTATTGAAATATATTAAAACTGGACAGTTTATTATTACAGTTGTGTTGTTAGCAATTAATTCATTTCGCATTAAGTTTTTAAAAATATGTTTTGTCAAAACTTTTTTCTTTTTCTAAGTACAAGAGGCTTCAAAAATTAATAATATGCATTTCTTTTTTTCGTAAGGCAAAAAGAAAGGTGAACTTTCAAATTTTCAACTACTTGGGGGTATATCACACAACAGCTCTACACAGTGCAAAACAAATCGATTGCTTCTGCCCTGCAGTCAGGCAAACATTGTGCGATAGCATTTTTCTTGGAACCAGACTTTTTAAAAAATTGCTCAAATTTGTTAGATGAGGAGGGGGGGGGGGGGAAGTTGTTACATGTAGTTCAAAAAATGGCAGTATTAGAAACTTATATCTTATGCTCCTGGTTCCCATGTTACTATTTCAAAATGCCTGTGCTATTTCATTGCACTGATCATTTTACAATGGAAGATGCCTGTTGCCATTCATAAATTAAGAAACATTTTCACTGTAACCATACAAGCACTATGAATTATATAAGCCAAGAATGGGGAAGTATTACAAGCAATTTGAAATTTCCCAATTTGCAGAAATATTTTACTTGTGACATGATTTTAATCAACAAAAGAATCTGGGGGGGCTCAGATGTTTTTTGTAATTTAGAAACACATACAGTAAAACTTTGCTATAAAGATACTTGATGCAATGATAAATCTTTTTTTTCTTTTCAAAAGGTGGGCACTTGCTCATCAAGCATTTGCCACTATCAATGCCCGAATTACTGGCCATTTTATTATGGGAGCACTCAATGGGCAGCCAGCATTACCCCCTATGAGTTACGGACAAGTTAACATCCATGCCCATGCTGGAATTCAAACCCGTACCCAAGGTGTGATAGAATGGCTAAATGATGAATGATAAATCTCTCAAATGATAAAATTTTGGGTGGTCCCGCAGAATTTCCATACGATAAAATCTTTCCTCGATATAATGATACATCCCTCTAGAGAATGATACTTTTATTGGGTCCCTTAAGTACCATTGTATCAAGGTTTTACTGTATTATTAGAAGGACTAATTTAGTGTTTAGTCAAACGAAAAGTTTGATTTTATTAGTTATTGCATTAATTATATGCTCAAATTATTAAAATTTATAAGCTTTTTAGGCTTTTTTTTTTAAAAGAGAGTTTATATATAAAAAAAATAAATAAACTCTAAATAAAATATTTCATATAACTTTGAATTTGCAGTTATTGTTCGTTTGAGTACATACAAAAAGAACACATTTCCGAGTTTCCAGATTTTAATTGTCGCAAAACATGCATTTTAAGCAAATAAATTATTTAAATGAAATTCACATGTATGAGAGTATATTTGTTTACATATAATTTAATTACAGCTATCAGTTATGAGCTTATTATGCTCTTCATGCACTAAATCTAGTTCATTTTAATACAATTGTTATTTTTTTTCGTCTGTTAACTTGGCTAATTTGTCATTCATATCAAATTTTGGGTCATATAATCTTTCTGTTATCTTGTTTATCCCAAATGCTTTAATAGTGTCCTTTGAGAGATTCAGTGTATCATCTTTTTTAACATGAAGTTGAAAGGCTTTAAAATGATTGATTACATTCTCCACATCAGATGGTTTCATTTTAAAAGCTTCGGCTATAGAAGATATGCTATGAGTAGAAGGATCATTCTGATGATTGGTGATGAATTCAAGAGCTTGTCGTAGACTGCATCTGCCTTCAGGTATTTTTGTAGGTTCTTCATATCCAAAAGTTGGTGAATCTTGTCGTATACGTATCTGAGGTAGAGGTCTAGTCCCTTTTTCTTCATTCTAAAAGTAGTTACACTTTGATTAATATTACATAAACTGATTACGAGGGCACTTTTTAAACTATCGACTATAGTACTATACTTCCTATTAAAAAAAGGTTTCTAATGATAAGCAGTTATTTTTTTATGCCATAAATTTTATAAAAGGTTGCATATTTAAAAAGAAATAGAAAATAAAAGTTTCTTAAGGTGACCCTGTGTACTAAAAGCCCAACTACAAAAATGAAGTTCAGCCTGTAAGAAATTATTCATTAAAAAAAAGCACACGTATAAATATAACATTTACATTCAGTAATTAGGGCCTACTACTTGAATTGCAAAAGTGTAAATTAAATACAAAGAAAAAGAAAAATTTCCATTATTCAAGACTGCATGGAAAATGAGTAATAATGTATTATAGTTTTTGAATGTTAATATTGTACTTCGTTTGGATTTTAAAAGTGTTTTGGCAATAGGGTGAAAATTTATATTTGTTTCAATTTTTTCACAATACTTTCAGACCTTAGAGGTGATATCTGCCTGCTCTTTTAGATCACCAGAGATTGCATGTCCTGAACAACTGGATGCTCCCCCTCTATACTTTTAAATTGGTTTTTAGTGCTTTTACCTGTAATTTATAGATGTTTGGGTATTTGAATATTATCTTTTTTTAATGATGACTTAAAATATCTGTATTTTATTTTAAGTGTATTTTTTTATGTATATGTGAGTGACTGGATGTTTATGGATTAAGTTAGTTTTTAGCCATGTAACAACAAAAAGTTAGCTTTAATATGTAAGTTTTAGTAACAGTACCTTTCAAAGACTAATATAAATTTTGATACAAATTAGTATAAATGTTTGGTTGGAACAATGCAGGATTTTACTAATACAAGACAACTGATTCTGATGGAATAGTTTAAAAAAATATATATTTGATTATGGGTGGTATGAAGAGCTGGCATAATAAGTATGCAAACTGTGTATTGACACAGGGAGATCAGTGACCATTCCTTCCATATATTTCTGTCTTGGGATCAGCACCTATTTATTTAGCACTGATGTGAAACTGATCTATTTTTGCATCTCTTCTTAGTCACATAGCATAGTGTGTACTGTGTAACGATGACTAAGACTGTTACTATTTTAGCTCTATTCTTGTGCAATCTTATGTTTATCCATTCATAGTGCTAGCTGTGAAAGAGATTGATTTATTGAAAAGTATTTAAAATTTTGAAATGCTATTATAAAAAAATTATCAGAAGAAAAATGTTTTTACAGTTCAAATTCAGTATTATCAATAGTTTTTGCAGCAGCAAACTAGTTAAATATACACAGTCATTCCTTTTGAGTGTTTATTATCCTTAACTAGAACTGCAATTAGTGGGATTCAAACATGACACATGTCCTGAATGTCATGCTAAAGGGGCGGCACCAAAATCAATATGGTTCCATGCGAATGGAGGTGCTCTAGTAAAGATCTGCCATTGGTGATGTAAACTCTAGCTATGACACTGCCCTTAGCATTTCTGTAGATTTTACTATATGAAATCAATGTACACAGAGCCATTGCTAAGAGTTTTTAAACAAGAGGGAAAAGTCCTTAAACTGCCAGGTTAACTATAATTTTTTAGCAACTTATTTAAAAATTTAGTCAACTGTCAACTGGATTATGTAATTCTGCCAAGTCTACCAGGAACAGAAAAGAAATCATGGATTTTTTTTTTTTTTTAAATTTTGCATTTAAATTCATAATTTTTCCAAACCACTACCTTTTAATCAAAGGAAAGGAAAGTTTTTCAACTATTTTTAAAATTCTTCCTAGCTACCACAAATCGGAAATATAATATCGCTTTTGTTGAAGAAGACGAAGAAAAAAGCTTAATCATATTTTCTATTAAGTTAGAAGTTTACAAAGTCCATCAGAAGTGAGAAGTGGTTTTGTTAAAAAAATGTACCAAGTCTGCCAACTAAGGTCCTATTTTTACAAGTGTAATGGAATGTGCCAATGTTACTTAGCAAGTGTCCTTTCAATTAAGTACAAAAATATAAAAAAAATAGAATTTAGAATAATGAAAAATAAATTTACAGTTGGGTTCTGAATGTGTATTAGTTTCAATTACATAAAAAAGTACGAATAGAATCTCAAATAATGAAAAACAAATGTACAGCTGAGAGCAGAAAAAATTAAAAAAGACACACTTTGGATTCATTTCAAATCCTTACATTTCTTTTGAATTAGTTCATATTCTTTTGATTTCTTTCCTTTTCTGTTAAACAGACCTAAAAAAGGAATAAATCTGCAGGAATTAGTCTATGAAAATGACATTGACATTTGTGCCAAACTCTACAGTACATTTCATATGAGCGAAAGCCCTGCCTCTTATTTTTCTTAAGGTCCCACAAAATATAGAGACTGCCCTCACTGTATGATAGTAAAAAATTATATAAATAAATGAAGAGCTAAAATAAAATAAAAATCCATTAAAAAACCTTATAATAAAAAAATGATCAAACAGAAAGAAAAACACACATATTCAGACTTGCTGAAGAGAACTTCCACTTGAAGAACTGCAACAGTGCTTCAAATAGTGAAAGAGGATTAAAAGATATATTTTAAAAGATTTCAGCAAATAACATTTTTGAATCGGTCCCATTATTTAATTTTCACACCTTTTAATTTTGAAAAACAGAGTATAAACTACTATAAAATGAAAGAATTGTTTAGAAAAATCAATGAAAACTTCATTACACTAGATTTAAAAAACATGATTGATTAATGTATGTAAATTACCTGAACATCATCTCTTGATGAAACTTTCACAATTTTTAATCGATCCAGCAATTCAACAGACTTTTTTTCCATCTCAACACCAGCATCTTTTTGCTCTAAATTGTAAAATACGCTTTTAGTGTCTCATTTTATGTCCAAAACAATAATATTCAGATATATCATGTTTATCACTTAAATGCATAAGAACAAACACTCATTTTTAGGTCTAATGGACTCTTCAAAATTATTAGCTTGAATTTTTTTTATCTAATGCTTATTGAGAAGAAAAAAAAAATCTATTCTGCCATAATGTTCTTCATTATACTGTGTGTATTTAATTTCCAAAATTTTGTTAGAATATGCGATTCATATAAAGTTTACTTTTTTAAAAAAAACTTTGAGAGAGAGAGAGAGAGAGAGAAAATAGAGTGTTATTAAGACAAAAAAAAAAAAAATTCACTTTGTTCATAATGAATCTATAAACAAATAGTCAGTCAAACTTCCATCCAATATTATTCTGGAGGTTGGGTTAGTTACAATATTATACTAATTACAACTGTTCTTTTAAGAAATAATGTAATATTTGAACAACTTTGTAAAAAGGATAAAAAGAAAACAACAATAGCACTAGCAGCCTAAAAAAAAAATAATAATCTTAAAACTTTTTTTACAAACTGTACAATAATATACTTTTACCAACAGTCAATCTATAAAAGTTAGGAAAGACAAAAAATAAAAATAAATAAAACACAATATCTTACGAAGTAACACAGCATCTTGAACCATTTTTCAATCCAATTTTTGTATTTAATTTTTTTGACAGTTACACCATACCTAAAGGTTTATTATTAATAAAAATGCATAGTAAATTTAGTGAAGAAGCAACATTTCATATGTGCTTAAAAAATCTCATTGTATAAAGAATGAAAGCTCAATAATTAATACAAAATTATATTCAATGAATGTGTGCCAGGTGTTTCAAAATAGACTTTAAAGCGATTATCTTTTAAACCATAAGTGATCGAAACACACTTTGAATTAGAAAAGTTCATTTTATAAAGGGAGGATGAAGAGATTTTCAAGAAATGGCAATATTTTTACAAGGGGCTGTATACATATTGAAATACAAAATTTAATTTTTATATAGTCCCTCCTTTCCTATCCTTTATACTTAGTAAAATGTAGCCCTATGTCTAAAAAGGTAAATTAAAAAAATTCTATGTCTCTGACTGCAATAGTTTCCCGAGATATTACTGTTAAAAAATTTTGGCATTTGACACCAAGCGCTAAGGGGATGTCTCAAAAATGAGAAAAAAGTAATTACTTTTCAAATGACATTCATTTATGTTAATAGTCACTCAATAAGACGTAGTTGACTCCTCAAATCCTAATTTAGCTAGAATTTTCCTCTAATGCATGTTTGGCAGTTTCTGTGAAAGTTACCATACCATAGTAAGCTACCATTATTTTGTCAATCTCTTTTACACTTTAAAATTCCTTCTCTAGAAGTGTGATGTAGTAATATGTAGTTTTAAGTATAATTTTAGTGGTTAACCCCACCATCCCTCCCCCAAGAGACTAAATTATTACTAATTTTATAAAGCAGTTCCGATCATTTTAGGTAAAACTGTACCTGTTAATTTCATACATTTGAACAGGTTTAATTCCTTTTATCAGGTATTCCCCTTTTCCAACAATGGGATCATTATTTAACTTTTATTAACTCATAGTTGGTCCCCTAAAGTAAAGATTTTTTCGCCTGAAAACCAACGCCAACACAGTAGGTAAAGTGGTGTTAGTCATCATTTTCAAAGAGCAACATTTTTCTAAATATAACTGATAGAAAAGGTGGGATCATATAAAAATTAAATTTCGTATTTATGTATACAGCCCATAATACAAAACTTGCCATATCTGAATTCTACTCTTTATTTGATGAATTTTTCTAATTGAAGGTATGTTTCGATCACTTATGGTTTAAAAGATAATTGCTTTAACATCTATTGTGAAACACCCAGTATAATTTAGCATTAGTAATTTAGAACTTTATAAACAATTCAAATTTTGCTTCTCAATTTTTAAATTGTTTATGTAGCCAGAAAAATAATACTGGATAATGCTTCATTTCTTTTAAAAAGATTGAAAAGGATCATGATATTCCAGAAATTAGTGCAGAAAAATAAGTTTAAAATGAAAAATTGGTTAACATGGAAAAAAAAAAATATATATTAGCATGAAATAATATTGCTTTTGATCTGCAGTGTCATGTTTGCGACTATTTGTTGAACAATTTCTTTGAATAAGCATTTTGCTTCTGGTAACTGGTTCCACTTCTTTTGCAGACACTTTTTTCAACAACCACTATTGTCAGAAAATCCGTGAACATATGTTGTCTTTTCTCTAGAACAAAATGAATTTGCTGGAATGTTGTGAGTTCGGTGGCAACAAATTCCCATGCACTTCAGGACGCATATTTACCACCAAGAAAAAAAAAAAAAAAAAAAAAAAAAATTATGCCAAACGCATTGATTATAAAACATTTTTCAACACATCAGCACACATACACCCTAAGCAGATAGCCCTTACCTTAACATAACGGAACACACTAAATTGGTTAATTAGGGCACGAGTAATAAATTTTCAATATTTCCATTGAAATCAACACACCTTAATATTACCACGTTAGATATTTTTTGATTTCTCACCAAATAATGTCTAGCGTCGATATAATGAAGATATTGACAAACTTTGAAACATTTTACTCATACAATATTTGGCAATTTATCACAAAAGTCGCCAATATTGGCAACTTTTGGCACAGATTTTGAGGGAGGCTTGCGACCGCTGTCAGATCATCAGCTGATCATAGAGTAGACAGCATCAGTGGCGGCTCGTCATTAGGGGCCAGAGGGGCATGGCCCCACCTGATATTTCAAAAGTTTTTTTTAATTATAATGCAAAATTTGTATTCTTTTAAAATCAGTATACTTTAATAAAGGTGTCTGCATGTATTTTATTCTATTTTGATTTAAGATGACAAAAGGAATATTTAAAGGAGCATTTTTTACACCAGCTTTGTCCCTTAATCCAATTATGTAAAGCGAGCCATCATTCAAATCCTACGGCCGCGCCGCAGCATCTCCAATGTATTCCCCATTGAAGCACTCTCCGGCCCAAGAAATGAAGCCCTAATATATCTGCGCCAAGCAGCACAGCAGAGTAGTGTTAGTACCATTGATCATTTCTCAAAAGATGAACATATTTGCCTTGTTATCACAAAAAAGAATGCGAAAACACAGTTAATTTAGCACCAATTTAGGGCCCCTTAGCATTGGCCCGATAGAAGAAATAAAAGTGTTTCTATGGAAACAGTCCTATTTGACGAGTTTTGTTCTTTTGGTCGAAAAAAGCTGCTGATTGTGATTTTTGTTCTTACAGCTGATCATCTTTAAGAATTAGGAATTTTTATTTATCTCATTTTCTCCTTTAAATATTCCTTTTGTTATCTAAATTTTACTATTTTTTCGGTTTCAAATATAGTGAAAGTATCAATTGAGTGAGAAATGGTCGTAGATTAAAATATTTTGTCAAATTATAAATATATTTAACGTTGAATTCTGTTGACAGTTTATTACAAGTTCCTTTCAGCAGATTAAAAATAGCAGAAAAGCTTGAAATAAAACGCTTGGGACCCTATCAACCAAAAAATTTTGTCCTTAGACAAAAAGATGGCAAAAGGACACGATCATTTCAACTAGAATGGTACAGTAAAGCACCATGACTTTCAATTAGTGAAGCAAAAAATTCTGTTTTTTCGTTTTTATTGTTTGCTATTTGGATATGAAACATTATGGACCAATTCGTTTTTCAACATGTACACATGCAATTGTTGAATTTAATATTGTATTCAAGAAAATCATACTTTTTTGATATTGTATTTTTTTTTTTTTTAATTGATATTGTACCTTTTTGAGAAAGAAAAATGGAGGAAAAGGTTTTTTTGGTGCAAAATAAATCTGCTGTCTTTAAATGAAAACTTAAAGGAAAAATCAATACGCCTTTCATAACTTGTTATTCGAAAGTTTTTATGTATTCACACTGTTTACAAAAGCGATTCATATGTTTTACCTTTTCGAGCTTTAAAAAAAAAGGCCCCTCTACTGAAATGGGTAACGATCCGCCACAGCTCAATGTATATGTATTTTCCCGATTTGAACTGGCACTATTTTTTTCGGGCCCCACCACTGGACAGCATTATGCTTTAAATAAATGCCTGTCTCTATACTGCTATTTACCATAATGCATTGGAATTATTAGGAGTGCTCCTGCAGAAAAACAATAAATGATAGAGACTATTTCCAATGAAGGACTTCATTTTGTAATCTTTAATAATATATATTAAATTTGTATCATTCAAATAAGCCAAATAACTCTAAAATATGCTTTCAAGTATCACCACCCATATAATGTAATGTATTGGATTTGTTTGAGTGCTCCTGTAAGAAATTTATTAATGCTGAGTACATCATTTTCAATAGGGTACTTTGTACTGTATGTAGGAAAAACATATGTAAATTTAATAGTAAATGTTGCATATTTACAGTAGAGCACGGACTGACAGAGAGATAAACCGAAACTATATGCACTTTTCGACCTTGTTGGAGAGAGAGGGAGAGAGAAATTGTTAAAAACATAAATATCCCTCTTATACAACATAACAGTTTCCCACGAACACAGAGAGAGAGAAATTTAATTTTAGACTACTAACTCTTAAAAGCATAATGTCCCATATGCTAAAAGATTAAAGCTTGCAATTTTGTTGCACGTAAATCAGTTAATACGTTAAAATCACTTAAAAATTTTTTCGACCAATGCAATCTGTTCCCCCTTTTCTAGGCAGATGGCCTTTGCGTAACTTTGCCTTAATACAACGCAACACACTAAATCAGTTAATTAGAGTGGGAATAATGAATTTTCGAAATTCCCAATAGCTTAATATTATCTTATTAGGTATTTTTTAATTTCCCGCCAAATAATGGAAATATTGCCAAGCTGGGTTAATTTTTCAAAACCTTTTTTTCTCACCATATTTGGTGATTTACTACAAAAGTCGGCAATATTGGCGACTTTTGATGTAACTTTGAGGGAGGCACATGATCATAGCCAAGCCATTAGCTAATATCATATAGTAGGATAGTACTGTGTTTTAAATGGATGCCTGTCTCTAAATTGCCATTGAACATAATGTATTGGAATTACTTTGAGCATTCCTGTAGGAGAGCTATTAATGATGCAGACACTATTTTTAATGAAGAGCTTTATCTTGCAATCCGTACTAACATGTATCAATTTTGTTTCATTTTAAATAGTCAAAAATCTCTAAAATACACTGTTAAAGAATGACTGCCCATTGAGCTTAATGTATTAGAAATTTTTTAAGCTCTCCTGTAGAAGATCTATAAATGCTATATACACCATTTTCAATAGGGTACATGGTAAAGCTCATAGGAATAACACGTGCATTTTGTGGTAATTCATGTACAGGGCTGGGGAGTAGCGCGCTACTTGTAGCGAAACTACAGTAGCCGCTACTTTTTTTTGTAGTTTGTAGTGTAGCGCGCTACTTTTTTTAAAAAGTAGTGTAGCGTGTAGCGCGCTACAAAAAAACAGTAGTTTGTAGCGAATTTTGGAAGCTACTTTTGCCGTGTCATCATTTCCGGCGATTGATCCCGTGGTGCAATTTCTCCCTCTTCTGACTCCAAGCATAACTGAAACTGATGCTTGAAAGACACCCAATCACTCCCCCGCCCCTCCCTCCCAGGGGACACACGCACACGAGGGGGGGTGAGGGGGTTTGCTTTGCCTGAAGCGGAAGCCTGACATTGTGCATCTTTTTTCTTTTTTTCGTTCTCAGTATTATTTGTAGAATCACCAATCTGCCATAAAGAGGAAAAAAAAGGAAGGTAAGAGAGGTCCAAAGTTGAACAGAGGTTATTTTGATGGGGCCTCGAGAGTCTCATTATCACACGGGCGTGTGGGCCCGTGAGCCCCTGAAAAATAAAGGCCTCGCAAATCTCTCCATTTATTGTATATTAAATTTATATATGCTGCAATAATAATTTTTATTAAGCTAAATTTCCTTTATCTATATCATAATTGTGTAACAATAAAAAGGTTTCGAGACTTATTTTCTGTTCTTCTTTCTAACACAATGATAATGGTTTCTAAGACTAGATCAATAAAATAGAAATTAAAGGCGTTATTGAAAATTTATGGCCATATGTACTTATCACAAAATATCCATTAGTTAGCATTTTTTTAAATATTATGATGAAGAAAAGAAAATTTTCTGGCAGGTGGAACTCAGCGCACACATACGCTAATAATACAAATGGATTAAAAAAAATATTAAAATCAATTTTAAATGCACATTCTTGTTCTAAATGAGTATAAATACATGGGTAATTTTTAATTTAATTTTAGTATTATTTTGAAATGTTTTATTTTTATGCTGGGAAAATAGAAAACAATCACAAATAAGTTAAAATGTCTGTAATAGTATAGGGGCCCAAAACAACCTTTTTTTTTTGCCCCGGGGCCCCTTCTATGTCTGATCAGGGTCTGCATATTTTTGACTGCTATTGCGTGTTTGCAACATAAATCAACATAAAAATGAGTATTTTTTGCTTTCGAAAAGGAATTTTACATATCTGTAAATTGTATGCTTTTGTAACATCATTAATTTTCTTTGATCTTTTTTTTTTATTGCACCCATAAATACAGTGTAGTCCACTTGCCAGGATGATTGCCAATCATTCAGAATCCAGTATTCCCTGAACTTCCTTTTAGGCGATATCCTTTCAAATCTGACATGATATATAGTCAGTCCTCGCAATTAGCGATCCCCCCCCCCATCCTCTCACTCACCATCTACGGAAAACTACGAAGCGTGAGAAAAACTTACGGTTTTCTCACAGGAATTTTCTTGAAAGCATCGAGACCGCTTCTGGAAGAGTCACCGACATTTTTAATTTTCTCTTTGCCTCCTCCTTATGATCGATGCATTGAACAACAATTTTATTTATGCTTAGTTTTACTTTGGCATAATAAATAAAAGTTTATTTATATTAAGGTTTGGTCATTTTTCGACGTTACAGTGCACTTTTTTGAGTTTGGGCACTCTTTATTAACCTTGTGTCCTGGTGGTGTGTTCAACTTCCACAAGAGTAATGACAGTTCTGCAGTATTGTAGATTTTCAAACATTAATTAATCACGTGATTATGTTCTACAACTCGGAATGTTTTTTGTCTCAAAGAAGTGTAAAAACGGATTAGTACATTTTTCGTGGAACCTGAAACTGAAAAAAAGAAAGTAAATATGTAGAAATTGGTTGAAAAGGGATAAAAGGTATAAGCATATGCATCCAAGATATTATTTCAGGGGCTAAAAATATTGCTGACCTCGGTTACAGTGTTCTTCGTTTGTAGTGACAGTTTTCAGATTCGGTCCTAAGGTAGAGCGAACGGTGCGACCGCACCGGGCGCCATCTCTACCAAGGCTGTTCAGAATAATATAGCACTGTGGATGTCGGAAATGGTTTCATTTACCTGTTAATAATTGTTTAATAATAAATCTTTTAGTCAATGTACAGTAGTAATCAATCATGTTAATAGTGAATTTTAGTGAACTTTCTGTGAAAAAATAAATTATTAACAGGTACTCGAGGACGACTTATCAAACCCTACATTGTTACGTGATTCATAACCGTCTTATTTACCTTTGCCACTCTTTAACTTTTTGCCAATGAGTTTCAGAGCACCATGCATATTTGACAGTCCGTATATTATTGAAGTTGAAAGCCTCATTTTAACCCCTGAAAGCTTTTATAGCTAAATGTGTGGCGTAGCTAGGTGCAAGAGCTGATCTAGGGTACGTGGAGCCTCCCTGCAAACGTAAAGAAGCCCCGTGTTATGCTCCAGATTAAGTTTTCCTTAGTTTTTTAGTTCGAATATGGCGCTCCGATGCCTTGCTTACCGTGTCGGGCCGTCCCTGGCTACGGGGGAGCAAGGAAGGTCAACTGTACCCGGGCGCAGCATCGGCCAAGGGGCGCTAAATGGTATATGAAAGCTACCTAGTTGCATTTTTAAAAAATAGGAGGGGGCGCAAAATCTTCAGTTGTGAGGTGGAAACGAGATTTAGTCATTTGCTGTGGGACAGAGAAACTGTTCTCTCAGCTTGTTTCCATCCCAGATTCAAACTATTCTGGATTGAGGAGGAGAGGAAGACCGAAGCCAAAAAAATGGATGGAGGAATACCTCCAGAATATGTTTCCGACAACTTCAGATATCAGTATCGAGGATCAGCCCATGGATGATGACTTTTCTGGTTTTTTTTAATTTCTCTTTCGCATGCACTCGAAATAGTTACGAGGAAGAACTTACAAGGTTCTTGTCAGAGCCAATTAAACCCCTATCTTCGCTTTCGGCGTACACGTATATGAAAGAAGCCTTCAAAAAAACTAACACTGGCGTGCCGTGCCGTCCAGTGCATCTGTACAAAGATTGTTTTCGATTGCATTGGACGCATTTTCTCCTCGACGATCATGTTTGGCGGATAACAATTTTGAGATCCAGCTCTTGTTAAAATTTAATAAACATGTTTTTGAATAAATTTATGTGGTTTTTATTTTATACTAGAGGCATGGCAGTCTTCCATGAATATGTTGAAATTCTGCTTTCTTTCGTTAAAATTTTAAAGTGTCTATTATATTTAAATTATTAGGTTTTTTGTGTAATAATTTTCAGAATTTAATACGAAAATATGAGAATTTCTATTAATAATTAATAGTTTGTAAAATCCTTAGAGACTTATCTCTCTCTTAGCCTTAAAATAACAATATAATTCTATAAAATTCTTTTATACCTAACACAAAGTTGTGTTGATGATAATAACTTTTAAAATTTCTTTAACATAGAGGATTTTTTTAATGCAATGTTTTAAATAGATATATCATGAATTTAATTAGTAATTGTTTTCATTATTTTATAATATGCATATCATATGTGATGTTTTCAATTAAAACAATTATACAATATTACATGGTTCACACGGGTCATTCGTCATAAATCACTAATTTGGTAAGTCATGAAAAAAGGCCTTTATACTCATTAATTTTGATTTGTGCTCAAGAAACTAGAATGTTTGTACAACATGAAAGGGGTCTCAAAACGGGCCTTTTTTTCCCGTTCAGACATCCATTTTATTATTATATTTTTAAAAACTTTTTTAGTTCTCATGATTTTTCTCATGCTTTCAGAGCTCACTTTCCCAATTTACTTTTATCATAGAGGTATTAAAACTTAATTAGTTTCAGCAATACTTCAATAATTAGCAGTAGTTGCCAGTAGCGTATATATAGGCTTCCATTTCGGGGGGAGGGGGACGATTCGGTATTTTAAACTTTATTGTTCTAAAGTTAAAAGAAATGTTTCAAAATAGCTCCTTTTTAATAATTGCTTTACATTTTCGGAGGGGGCCCGCCTCCCCCTGCTCAAATACTCGCCTGGTAGTTGTTTATTAGAGCAATAGTTTTTTCTAATTAAAGGCGAAAAGGTGCCCGGGGTCTTTCGTGCGTCCAACAAATCTGCGGCGCTCAACGCTACAAGGAAACCACCTTTTAATAAACGCGTTCTTTGGACGCGAGAGACACCCGCTGAGGTCATTAATCACGCTGGACGCGAGTAGAAAACCAAGGCTTTAGATATCGATAGTTTTCTCTAATTAGGATATAAATATCCTTAAATATGAATGTAACGCAAATTGAATCTGTTAGCAAAATTTGTCTTCTAAAAGTAGCGAAAAAGTAGCGAAGTAGCGACTACATTTCAAAAGTAGTGTAGCTAACTACATTTGTCAAAAAGTAGTTGTAGTTGTAGTTAACTACATTTTTCGAAAAGTAGCGGTAGTTGTAGCGCGCTACAAAAAAAAAGTAGTTTTTCCCACCACTGTTCATGTATTTACGACAGACAGACAAAGCGAAATCATAAACACTTTTCAACCCTGCCGGAGAGTAAAAAAAACAATACTTATGTATTTTATCCCAGCAGTCATTCCTACCAAACTATTTTTTCGTCAAATGTGCTGCCAAACTGTTGCCAATTGTATTCTAAGCCATCAATAATTTCATGTGTCCGGCATTTATCTTGGCGAAAAATTACTTGTCTTGGCGAACTGCCGGGATAATACGTAAGTACCAAAACAACTTACACACTGTACTGGAAAACTGTACAAACAGTAGGACACATTTCCAAAGGCAGGGGTCAGTTTTATTATCTTTCAATGTGTTAAAATTGGTTTTTGAAAGTCAGTAGTAGGGTAACATTTTTTACTTTTGTATGCAACAGATTCATTTCACATTTGTGGCTTCAACTCCTAAACCAGAAAAGTATTCTGCAAGTCAGCTCATCTTTTTCCAATGCAATTAAAATATTTTAAATAGAAAAGCCATTATGATTTAATAAGTTTGTCATAGAGGCATTTATTTTTCATAACTGTAAGCAAAACTGAATAATCTTCATAATGAATGCAAAAAATATGCTTTCAAGATTTTTTTTTTTTTTTTTTTTTTTTTTTTTTAAGGACACCCCAAAAACTCCAAACACCATAAAAATCACAAAAAAGGTATGCTTTATTCTAATTCTATTTATCTAATTGCAGATAATTAAAATCAGGGACATCAGCAGAAAGAGAAATGATACTCACCCACATTTGAAATTAGAATTTTTGTAAACAGTGATAAGAATCCAGCTTACGGAGAAATTGGGTATCCCCAAATTTTTCTTCATTAAATCTGCTTGACTAAAGGAAATACAATTTTGATATATTCTTATAAACATACAATTCAAGTGTGAAATTTTTAATTTCTTCATTCTCTTTTAGTTGCATGAAATGAGGATTTCACTCTTTGTCATTGTAAATACTTTACTGCTTTCTAGTTAAGCCAATAATTGCAGCACTGCATTTATATTTATGTATTTTTAAAATACCGAAATATTTTTTGATAAAATCATAGGCGTCGCAAACTGTGGATATGTGTCATGTGGCAAAGTTTTATTGTATGTTACTAACAATTAAAAAATAAAACTATCAAAAATCGCATCTTTAAGTTCTTCTACTGGAGTCCTCAAAAAATTCTAATACATTACATTCAATGGCAGCTTTAGAGACATTTATCCATTTCAAGCACAATACCATCCTACTATATGGCTGCTAATGGTCCGATGACATATGTGCCACCCTCAAAAATTGTGCCAAAAATCACCAAATTTGGGGAAGTCTGAAGATAAATTGCATAATGTGATGAAAAGAAATACTCAGCTTGGCGATGTTTTCATTTTTGGCAAGAAATAAAAAAAATCCTTAATGTAAGAATAATAAGTTACTGCAATTTTAAGGGAAGTCTTGAAAATCCATTTTTCGCACTCTAATTAACCGATTTACAGGCAACAAAACAATCTTTGATTTTTTTAGTGCATGGAACATTAATTTTTGACCAACAGATCTTAAAAAAATCAAATCCCCACTCTTTCGACGTTTACTCTGCAGTTAAAAGATGGAATTAACTTTTAAAGTTCTTTAACGAGGTTTAGCAAAATTGCATTTACAGTCATATACAGCAAAATATTGTTGTGTTGTAAAGTGTTTTATAATTGATACATTTTGCATGATTTATCGGTCTTGTTTTGATTGCAATCGACTGGGCAATTTATTTATAGGGTTACCTAAAAGATTTTCAGTGCATTAAGGTTCATGCATACCTTCAATTTATTAAAAGTCTGTGGCTAATCACTATTTAGGTTATGTCCAAAATCTTGAAAACTATCTCAACTGTGGCAGCTTTTAGCGAAATATCACCCAATTAAGTGTTAAAAACAAGTCAAGAAAACTGAACTGAGCTTGGTAGTATCTCAAATATCAGGCTAGAAATAGCTAAACCTTAGTATTATTGCAATATTGTATCTCTTTCAAATAAGTTTAGGTGAAGTATACTAAAAATATTTATGATTTAATAGATGTACAAGGAAGTCATGTGGTGCCCACATCAGTTTTTTTTTAATGCGTCTCAATTTCTATTTAAACATGACCTTGTCCATTTTAGCTGTACACTAGCAACAAAGGGGAGGGGGAAGGGACATGTTCTTTAACTTCTCCTTGAATACAGGTTTAACCTGTTTAAGCAATATCCAGCAATAATACAATAGGAGATTTTCTCCTTTCTGTCTCAGCAATGCGTACCCTCAGAAAGGATAACTTTTGGCTTTATGTCTTTGTAACAGTGTGAACGAGCATATCCACCCCTTCATCGTTGCTCCTGTGATATTTCCAGGCTCGAGAGTTCAAAAGTTATGAGGCAAAAAAAATTAGAACATTTCAATTTTATGCATGGAAATTTTTTTTACATCAAAATATCCAAAAACCTTAAAATGAATGTGTATATTCTACATCCAAGTCAAGGGTCATACAAGTACCTATTTTTTAATTAAAAAAATAGGTACACTTGTATAATAGGGTGGATCGAAAATTTTTTTTTTTTCGAAATCTTTATCTCATGAGGTCTCAAAAGTTGTAAATTGATATAAATAAGACATGTGTAAAATTTTAATGTTCTACGACAACGTTTTGAGGTTGCGCATCGAGCTGGAAATTTAGAAATTTTTGAAAAATATGACTTTTTTTAAAAATTGACCAAAAAAATTCTTTTCCGAATTCTTAGGCTCCTGAGGTTTTAGCAGTTGTATATTATTATGAATAAGACGTATACAAAATCTAAAAGGGCTATGATAATTTTTAGGAGTTGCACATCGAGCTTAAAATCTATAAATATCTGAAAAATATGCTTTTTTGACAAAAATATGTAGAAAGCAAAAATTATGTTTTTAATGAATTAGTCCCTTTGAAAAATAGTCAGTAACGTTCGCAGCTCTTCTCTAGTACAACTACAATCGCAACTACATTATCCAGGACCCACTTCGTTGATTTGCCGGCGATCCGAGTCCTGCCCGTGCCAGCCCAAGCATCCAGTTATTGGAGCATGCGTTTTAATGAATAACGTAAAGCCCGACTTCAAATCAAACTGTGGTATTTTTTGTCAAGTATAATCTAGATCGTAAAAAACCATCATCTGATAGATGGATAGACAGCAAATTTCGGAGTGGTTGTTTGCTATGGTGTGAAGTTAGTAAATACAACATTACATAGTTAGATTAGAGATCTGATTTTCTAGATTTCGGATGACGCCTTTGTTCTTTCCAGAATTCGATGATTCACCACCATTGCCGATGCATGTGAGGGTCTCAAGATCAACAGATTTCATGTCAAACTCTCCCAAATTTCCAGTTAAATTCTTAAAATCAGATCGTGACATATGAACCAGGTTCCATTATCGGCGAGATATGCTCTTTGTGACAAACACTTGGGTGTAATTTGCCATGAATAAATTTTTTTCTATGTATCTGGTTTTGTACTTCCTCCTATCAAAACACAATCCCAAGAAACCTTTAAAGCCTTCTTCCGTTTCTTTCAATGCGAGTCATCTCAGCCTTCTTCTAACTTTATATGGGTCGAGAATTAGTTGAGAAGATTTCTCTCCATCTGCATTCCTTCCGCTTTCTAGATTGTGAAATAAAGTTGATACCAAAGTTGCTGCTGCCTAGTCCGTAATAACTTTATCTCGCAGACTTGTGAAAGCACTGAGATTTTTATTCTAACTTGGTCATTTGTGAACAAATCTCCCAAAATGTCGGTAGATAGGCATTCAGCGTTTTCTTCAGTCTTTCGTACTTTTCTTTGGTTATTTTCACTTTCTTCATAAATAATTCCTAATGCCTGTCTCTAACGTACGATTTATTTAGCTGCTGAACTTGCTCATGACCTTTTCTAACTATCTCTTGAATTCCTTAGATTGACACGGTAGGGATATTGGTCTTCATCCACATTTCCTGTTCTTTGATCGCCAACACTAAGGTTACTTCTCCTTCCGGTGGATCCTGCCCTTTATTCAGAAATTTTTCTTCTTAATTACAAAATATTAATATAGAAGTACGAGTATGCCTTCTCGGGTTGGTCACTTGGTACAAGGTAATTCTTTCGATATTCCTAGCTCTAATAACATCGATTTTGTTACACATCCTGTTGCAGACAGTTTCACTCTATTCAGAATCGTAGCAGTGCAATGCAACCACCTTTCAGCTTTTTCGAGAGTAAACTGAAAGCACCATCTATCTGAAACGTTAAACTAAATGCCGCTTCAACGAAATATCTTGTGCCTGGTTTAACCGAATGCATCGCCATCACTCGGCAGGCAAACCAGCGTTAGTTGTCTAGAGCACAGCCTGCATACTGCGCCCAAGACAAAACGACAGCATAACGTGTGCATTGTATCAAACTATCCGTAAAGCTATTTTTGGGGGCTTTACTGAGCCTTTCTGAACATTTTTAACATATAAAAAGGCCAAATTAGTTTTAACAAAAAAAGTTTGCTTTCTACTCAATTTTTTCAAAAAAACACATAATTTTCAGATATTTATAGATTTCAAGCTCGATGTGCAATCCCTAGAAATTGTCGTAGCCTCTTCAGATTTTGCATACATGTTATTCATAACAATATACACCTCCTAAAACCTCGGGAGCCTGATAATTTGGAAAAGAAATTTTTTGGTCGATATTTTAAAAAAGCCATATTTTTCAAAAATTTCTAAATTTAAAGCTCGATGCGCAACCCCAAGACGTTGTCGTTGAACATTCAAATTTTACACACGTCTTATTTATATCAATATACAACTTTTGAGACCTCAAGAGAAAAATATTTCGAATTTTTTTTTTTTTTTCGATCCACCCTATTGTATAACCGTTTTCCTGAAAATAAGTGACTGTTAATGGGTTAAACCGGGGTTCGAGATTTTCTAAGCATTTTGAATAGTTCAAAAGCAGGAGCCTCGAGAAATTAAGACTTAACACATTGTTTAATGAGTTTTTTCCATTATCTACATTGGACAGAATATAGGGGCCCCAAATATCTAAGGCCAAGCCTGAAGAAATCAAGGATTTAAATGATGAAAAACTAAAACTGAGTGATTTTAATCCTGTAATTGTCTTAAGCAATTTTGATTATGGGATGCATAGATTACAATTACAAGGGGATTTAAATTTTCATATTACAATTACATTAAATTATCAGTAAAACTAAATTTTTAGATTATGATTACACAAAAAAGTATAATCAATTAAAATTACACAAAATCTGGTTATATAAATTGCTGTTACGCCTGTCATTGTCCTGGCCATATTCCAGGGTTTTCATTGTGGGAAAAAAATGGGTGAGAATTTCTCATCCTTTCCCCAAAACTGAATGAGATTTTTTAAAAAATGGGTGAGAATTTTTCAGTATAGATGTGGGTTGGATAAACTATTTTTAAATGAGTACTACGACTTTACGAGTTCTTGAAAAATTTTACCCCTGCCTCAGGTTGGTAAACACTCAAAATCAGGGTATTCATGATTTTTTAACATTTTTATTGCATGTAACTAGACCTTCAAGTCTGTTTGTCAAACCTAGTTACATGCAATAAAAATAACCCAGTTGAGGAACAACTGCGTTCCCAAGACCCTTTTTTTTCTACCATAGACTTTAGGAGTTCTTAAAAAAAGACACTTTTACACTGTTTTAAACTACAACTGTCAACTGTTTTCATTATTTTCTAATATTAAAAAAGAATCTGCAAATTATCCCATATAATTAATTTTATGAGTCCCTAGTTATGACTTACAAACCTGTGGGCAGACATAACAATGAGCTCATTAACATAAACAAATTCAGTAAACAAACACGTGAGAAATATTTTGTGCAGAATGAGACCGATTTGTAGGGTGTGTAAATTTCTCGCAGCAATACTTTTTTAATGAGGGGGGAAAAAGTGAAATTCTCATGCACTAGTGAAAACACTGCACTCTATAGGGTTAAAGTATGGAAATCTAGCTGGACAATCCATACAACAACTATTTTCACTTTTCAAAAAATTGACAACCAGATGAACTATGAATTGTTGTCCATTAAAATTAAATCAAGACCAACTGGACCCTTGAAAAGGTAAACATTGGGGGTCTAAGATCTCATACCAGTCACATCTCCATGTTTTTGAACAAAGCATTGTATGTGGCCATCCAACATGGTTCTTGTCCAGAAAATCTGCTGGCATAATGGTTGTTTTTTCGGATATTAGAGGGCAGGTAGCAGGTCCCTAATTCTTTCCGCATGAAAGTGCATTAAGATGAGAGGGCTCAAGAGAAATTTCTCATTTATTTGAACAAGCAACTTGTAAACAGATTTTTTTAAATAATTAATCATTTTGAAAGCAATAAAAGTAAGAAAGTACTTATGTAAAATAAATAAGAGAAGCAGCACCTAGTAGGTGCATAAAACACTTCAGATATTTCAGAGCAGTGTGACTTATTGTTTGGTTATCAGGAATCTGTTTATACTACTGAATGTATATCATTTTCACCACTAAAGAAATAGAATAAATGAAGAATGTTTTGAGTGCAATTCATTTACATTTGCATCAGCAAAACTGAAGCTATTCGAAAAATAATTTATGAATTGGGTTATATTTTTGGGCTCTTGCAGGCTCTGATTACATATCCTTGGGATGGGCTTTAAAAATTAAGTCCTAACTCAGCTCAAATCTAGAATCAATTGTTAGACCAAGCCTAGTCTCATTAATGAAGATAACGGTCATCCAATGATCTTGCTCTATGCTAGGCAGACTATGAAATGAGCAGGATGCAAACAGTAACAGCAGGTTTTCATTTGAACAATTCGCTCATAAAAAGCTTTCTGGAAACAGTAATCATACCTACCAACATATAAAAATATTTATCAGGAGCAACTTGGGAAAATCTCTGGAGTTTTAGGAGGTCTTCAGGAACAGATCGTGAAATAATTTTTAAAAGGTTGTAACTTAATTATACCCGATAAAGGTATCTAAAAATTAACCTAATAATGCATCATTAACTAATATCATAATAATTAACATAAAATATTAATCATTAACTGTATATATTTACACTAGGCCCTTAAAAATGGAATTAATCTTATTTATTTCAAAAATTAAAAAAAATATCAATGTAATTTTTTTAAAAACCGTATGGCAATGGATCACTTATCTTCATGCAGGATAAAACATGTTCTTTGGGATTTTGCATGCATTTCTCTCTATTTTTACATTCAATTCCAATGATGGCTATTTTTTCAAGAAAATATTGCATGGTACGGAGTATCTGGAGTAGTAACATATTTACAGAATTGCTCCAGAAGAACCAGAGCAGTTGGCAGGTATGCAGTAACCCTTGAAACTCGTTTTCCTGTCATTGTAGAGAAGTCACCAGTGGCGTAGTGAGAGGGCGGCAAGGGGTTCTATCATGCTCTGGGCACCACTCACAGAGGGACACCAAATCATCTCTAAGGCATAGAAAATGGAACAAAAAATAAGAAGGAGGGATGCCAAAGGGTATTGTACACCGGGTGCCAGTTCTGCTTGCTACATCACAAGAGCACTGAAAAATTGAAGCAAGACTGTTATGCCACACAGCTGCCAACCTATCTCGACTTAAAACAAGAAGATTAGAGTAAAAAAACTAGAAGATCCCCTGAAAAACAGGAAGATTTCCCCAGTCAAGTTTAAACCGTACAAAAAACAAATTTTCTAAACTTGATCATTTTCGTGAATAGCTGTCACAAGCAGCATATGCTTGTTTTGGCCCAAGTAAGAATTTGCAGCTTTAATACCAAATTTTGCAAATAAATTTTTTCTTTTTCATCCACGATGATTCCAGAAGGTGCGCAAAATCATTTTATAATTAATTAAACCAATTAATGTAATAAGTTAAATTGTTGATAAAATCTATATATGAGCTATGATTAAAAAGGACAGGGAGTAGTACTTGGCATACACACCTTAGAAAAAGGCTACTTAATTTTCATTATACTTTTATAATATATTTTAACAGATTATAACAGAGTTTTGGACTTTGCCCAGGAGGGGGCGATCGCCCCCACGGCTCTCCCCTTGGATCCGCACCTGTATGACAAGCAGTTCTATTTTTACAATGAATTACCATAAATTATAAAAGCGACTGCCACATAAAAAACAGGAAAAAAACAAAGTGACTTGGAAAAGTCATTTGCAAAAAATTTCATTTTAAAAATGTAATATTTAAAAGGATACTCTAAGAATTCAAATATAAGCTTTTTTGGATCTTAAAAATATCGATTTAAACTCTTAATTGAAGGGTCATGCACAAATTGAAGATTTCTTTTACATGTATGATTTTCTTTCTGTATAGATTTTTTTTTAAAATTAGTTGGTTCTATGAAAATTTACCCAGCAAACACACACAGGTTCTCTGAACGTTAATAGACATTCAGAGAACCTGTGTGTGTTTGCTGTGTACTTAAGCTATTTTAGCTATTAGTCATCTATTTATTTAATTTCTTACTGTCATTGTAGCCCATAATCAAACATATCTTTAAATACTATGCAAACAGAGTCATGCATTTTGTATTAATGAAATCCCACAAAATTCTAACTAGATAATTATAGTGTTTTTATTTTAATCTTGGGATCAAGTGATGGTAAAACTTATATTAACTTTCTGTCTATAAAGCGAGGAAAAATGTAAGCAAAAACCAAGATCTCATCCAAATGCCAAAACATTTTTTAAATGTACTAGGGGCCAAGGCCCATTGACTCGCTACGCTCACTTTCCGTATGAATCATTCAGGCCCCTGATAAGGCATATTCGTAAAAAAGATATAATTTCAACAAAAAAAAAAACCCAAAGATTGGATCAGATAGAATGTTACTGAGCTACACGTTGCTTGGTTCTTGCATGTTCATTGGTACATAAAAATTTAAACTTCACACTACAGTAGACCACTCCCCCATATCACGGTAGATATTTTGTTATAGGAATCAGTGTTCCACGGGTCCTGAGCTAAACTCCACCTGGAGTGCAGACTCTGCGTATAATCACTGGAAAAATTATTTGCACTCCTCAGAAACACAGTGATATTTAATGTTGACATTCAAAAGTTATATTAATTAGGAGTTAAAGCGTAATAGAATCAGAACATCTGATTCAGCTGTGTTTTTAATAATGTAAAACCTATTGGACACCATGCGTATTTGCCACCCATGGCGATTTTTCATTATTTGGAGACTTGCGTTTACGTATAGTTAATATTTAGCTCCAAGAAAACAGTACTTCACATGTTTTCTTTGATAAAAACTACAGAACAGCTAGGATAGCTTGCCACCAATGGCAACTTTCCATTATTTGGCGATTTACACATGCTCGCAACCTATAATTACCGCTCATGCAAGGTTCCCGGAAAACCGTTATCCATATTTTCATATGCATAATCCTTTGCAGATTGGCATATTTAGCACCACGAATTATATCATCTCGCCGCGCTGGCAAAAAGGCATAGTTAACAACACCAAATATGTCTACTGGTAGCAAATACTCCAACTGGACCGAACCGCCTTCAAAATAATCTGCATTTTAATTATTTTCCATTTTCAAGATACCGGATTCTAACATTTTGGAACTCACAACTTAGATTCATCCTACTTGGAGAGATATCATTTTGCCAGATTGTACCCAATGGCAAGATGACACTTTTAAAATCAGTTACAATTAGTTATTCTGTTTTGTAAAACGAATAGTCGCTAATTCTAAACTCCTGTTGTCTAAGCGAACTTACTATTTGAAAATTGTCAACTTTGTATAGCACACTTTGAGTTATTTATTTCATATACTTTTTAAAATAAAAAAATGGGTGTAATTCTACATCTTGTTTGTGTATTTCACGCGATTCTACATATTTGGAAACGCTTTGTTGCAAAGGAATGAATGATTTTATGCCAAATCTGGCAACCATTTTATTTTTTCAGTTTATATTAATATCTTCTAAAATAATTTGATTTTCGAAATTTAAGTCAGCTTATCCGGTTCCTCGTAATTCTTTGAATCTGTAGTCACCTTTTAGTCGAAACTCAAATCCCCACAGTTTAGGAGGAGATAGCCCAACAAGCGTTGACAGTGACCGTTACTTTCTTTTTTCAGAATAGAGAGAAACAAAGTGCAATATTAACATTCAAACTACAATAGCCAAGTGTTGGTTCTAGATCATGTAACTTGTGAATCATAGAAATATTTCTTTCACTAATTTATCCGACATGAAAAAATGTGCTATTTTAATACTAACCCAATAAATTCGGAACAGCAAGAGCAATAGACATAAAAGAGGGATTTGGGTATAGTAAAGTTTCCATGCACTATGCAAGAAAACTGCTTACATTGCAATCTGGCGGCTAAATTTGAAGTTAACATTTTTATTTCAAAAACAGTACAAGATACAGGATAAAAGCCAATTACAAAGTTTTTCAGAATTTTATTGATAGTATAAAGATACCTTGCACACATCAATGCTATGATTTGAAAGAATAAAATGCACCTTTTTATGGTCCAGTTTTCGAAAACTGTACATGCTTGACATTAGGTTTATTTATCTTTCATGCTCAAAATGTTTCCGCCAGCAAAATACACATCTGGGCTCTGGTTTGCACTGTACAGCATGGCAAGCAAGTGCAAGTATAAGTAATATGATTTTACCCTTTTGCATTTTGTATTCTATATTTAACACTAATGAATGCAAGGTGTCTTCTCTTACTAAGTACTATGCAAACACATAAGTCTTACTAAGTACTATCTTATTAAATGTTCGATGATGCTTAACAACTTTGACTTTTTTCACATATTTCGTACTTTTTTTTAGATAAGAACGCTAACACCAAATTTAGCTAACAGGTGGTTTTCTTGCATAGCAAATGGCAACTTTCTATACCTAGATCTCACTTTGATGCATAAGCGTAAAGTTTTCAAAATTATTGGGGGGGCTGGGCCCCACAACCACATTTATTCACGTCAGTGGCGTAGCCAAGGGGGGGGGGGGGGGTTAGGGGGTCATACCCTCCATGAAGAATTTTTTGCCATACAAAATGTATGGTCACTCCCTTATCATACACTCGTATACATATATGCGAGTTGCAGAAGCCGTAACCCCCCCCCCATGGAAAATTTCTAGCTACGCCACTGATTCACGTACAAATAACTTACTCATAACAGCCAACTACTACGGAATATAATTAACCACTTTTTCTACATGATTTTTCGGCTTAAAATATAGCAAAATTTTTATGCTGCTCGCACGAGCTGGTTACTATTTTGAAAAAGATAATTAAATATATACTGTTTACAAAAAGTAGTTAATTGTATTACGTAGTAGTCTGCAGCTATAACTTACTGTATACAAGTGTAAATTATTGGAGGCGCTCGAGCTCTATGGGTCCATAGAATTCTACACCTATGTAAGGTAAGTATCCATGTTAGTATCTTTCTACCATGTTTTATGTTAAAAATAGAAGCAAAGTAAAAAATCCAAAGGAGGAAAAAAAAGCATTTTCGATGAGATAGTGCATTTTAGACACATCTGAACTTTTCTTCATTTCATACTTTAGATTGCATAATCTGATTTTAATTAACCAGAGCCTGGCGAGGGCAGCTTATAGTAACATTGTGGTGTTACGTGGCGTCACAATGAGTACTAAATCATAATTGAAATCAAAAGAAGAAAATTTTTAATAGTACAAGTAAAGGATTTTTTTAAACGTTTGTAAATGGCGTGAAATACTTTTTTTATGTTAGTATAAATTAGTTTTCTGTATTTAGTGGTAAATTATTGGGTGGGCTCAGCCCCTATTCACAATTTATTGGGGGGGCTCGAGCCCCACGGGCCCATATAACTCTACGCCTATGCTTTGATGACTATAACTCTTGCCATTCAGAAATTATTGGGGGTGACAATGGACACAATGTATATATATGTGTAAGGTCTTAGTTAAATCAATTAGTTCAATTCCCCTTAAGATACAAATTTGCTTAGGAAAGTAACCAAACTGTTAATCTTAAATATTAATTTTGTCAGATTATTATTAGTATTATAAATTTTGTTGTTATTATTGTTTGAGTTAATGTACTTGCAACTTGTTAAATATATCGGTACAGTTGAACCCGGTATATAATGAACAAAAGTTTTGGTCCTGTCATTTTCCTATTGTATTTAACGCTAATTTATCCTTTTATAGCAAACCTCCCAAATCTTAAAATTGGCTATAATGAACCTTTTTTTCAGAACAGGAGGAACTTCCTGCTCATGGTTGAGCCTAATTTCACATTCTATACACAGGTGGAAGGAAGTCATTTCATCTCAATAACAAATTTGAGTGTGTATAAATTTACAGAATCGTCAAATCTCTGGTTCCTGACTACCAAGTTAAAAATTCAATTTTAAGAAATCATTAAGTTCATTATGTCGTGCAAGCCTAAAGCAATCTGCATCAAGCTGGGATTTGCCCAAAAAAAAAAAAAAAAAAAGATTTATCAAAATCTACAGTACTGCATGGAAAAATAGAGAAATCATACTTTCTGCTTTCGAGAAAAATTTGAACTCCCCCAAAAAATGGAGGAAAGCTGAGCATCAAGAAGTGGAAGAGGCTACGTGAAAATGGTTCAGCATCCAAAGAACCTGAAATGTGCCAATTTCTGAAGATGCTTCATTTAAAAGCTGATGAATTCGCCTGTAAATTTGGAATTCCATTTTTGTGTTCTAATGGACAGTTAGATTCAAAACGCAAAACATACCTTCTGGGAGAATCGGGGAGTGTTTCCACATCGGACATCGATACATGGAAAGAAAATGCTGGGAGTGTCATCTCTAGTGAGTATGACAAGAATGACATACTCACTAGATATGACACTCTAGAGAGTATGACAAGAATGACATACTCACTAGAGATGACACTCTAGAGATGAATGGCTAGAGAAGCTGGTTTGCTTTACATGAATCAGACATTAAAATTTAATGGGGAGAAATATAGTGGCAGAAAATTATCGAAAGTCGGAATCACATTTTGTGTGTGTGTGTATGTCATAAGCCTCTAGTGATTGGTAAATCTAAACATCCCAGATGCTTCAAAAATATCAAACAGCTTCCTGTTTCTTATGAAGCCAACCATAAGGCACGGATGACTAAGGAGCTGTTTAAAGAGCTTTGAAAGTGGTATTGTGAATTGTCAGCGAAAAAAACGGAAGATTCTACTTCTGCTTGATAATTGTAGTGCACACAAGAACAATAAGCAGTTTCAATAGATTAGAATTGTGCTCTTTCCCCCAAATGCAACTTCTGTTGTACAGCCAATTGACCAGGGTGTCATTAGAAGTCTTAAATGCCATTACAGGAAGCAGCTCATTTTACGAATTTTAGAGAGAAATGATAAAAATGTGACGTTTCTCTTCTTCATGCACTTAAAATGTTCGAAAAATCTTGGTGGTTTGTCAGATTCTACAATTAGAAAACATTTTCGACATGCTGGCATAACAGAGCATGTCAAACATTCACTGTTGAAGAAGCACAGAATTATAAAGAGGATGATGGTGATTTGCTTATTCAGGTTTAAAAATTAAGATGTTAAAGTGAGGTGCCAATGGCACCTAACTATTTTATCAACGTTGCTGCCAAAACGATCTACTTGGGCATAATTTTGAAATTATTTATTGTAGTCATTTAAATATCAAATCATAGCCAAGTACAAAAATTGATTAGTAACTATACAAATATACATTAATACTGAAATATGAATAAATTTATAAAATAAGAAAGAAACTTTATTAAATAATTATTACTTTCCAAATTTTCTGGTGTCAAAAATGACGACCAAGTATTATCAAGTCGACCAAGTTCATGGCTGTCAATTTTAAATTTCTGGGAGCAAAATATGACTAACGACTGCTTATCTCTAACCCTGTATTTATTGCAATGTGGATAGAAAAACACAACATTTCATCGTTCTGGGATTGTGACATTCAAGTGTTCAAAAAATGTGAAGAAGGTATTACATCCGAAGATCTGACTGATGATGAAATTGTGGAAGAAATTAAAATGAATAATTCTGAAATCCAAGATTCTGCACCTGATGACGATGAAGAGGAGCCCAAAAATAGCAAAATCCCTACTGTCTCAGAAGCTACAGCAGCGATGCATATATTTAATAAGCTTTTATCTACACAAACAGTGGAAGGAAGAGTGTTGGAGTCTATTTATTGGACAAAGGAATTCATAAAAATGTCTTTCAAATTGGCATCGCATCGAACAAAATTTTTGGTTTCTTGAAGTTCATTATAATGGGGTTCGACTGTATATAATATACTGCAAAGTTTTTGAACTTGCATCACTTATTCATTTTCTTTCATTATGTTACTTGTTATTCCAAGATCCGCCAGAAGAAAAAAGAAATGTTTCATTCATTTTCAAATTTACACAGAGAATTCATTTTAGCCCTCATGGAAATAATCCTGCTCACTGCAAATGCTACTTAATTTAGTTTCCCTTCCATCAAATTATTTTCCAACTTTTTTATTTATTAATCTAAATATACTAGCTGAAGGAAAATAGTACACTAAATTGCGAGTCTAAACAGACACAGTGAACTACTGTTGAGATAGCCTCAATTTAAGATGGATTTCTTTTTATGTACAAAATGAGAATCTTAAATTAAGGTGTTCAGGAACTGCATGCACCAGGCATTGCTTCATATATCTCTCTATTTAAAAAAAAAAAGTAACGGCTGCTGACGATGCTGCTGGCAAGAGCTTGTTCGACTAACTCCTCCTAAACTGTGGGGATTTGAGTTTCGACTATGGTTTCCATGGATTCGGAAAATTCCGCGAAACCTGATAAACTGACTTAAATTTCTAAAATCAAATTATTTTAGAAGATATTAATAAAAAACTGAAAAAATAAACATAATGGCTGCCAGGTTTGGCAGATTTTCGCCAACATAAAATCATTCATTCCTTTGCAACAAAGCAATTCCAAGTATGTAGAATCGTGTGATATTGGCAAACACGAAGTAGAATTACACCCATTTTACGCCAAATTAAAAAGCATATGAAATAAATAACTCACATTGTGTAATATAAAGTTGACAATTTTCAAATAGTAAGTTCCCTTAGACAACAGGAGTTTAGAATTAGCAATTATTTGTTTTTCCAAAACAGAATAACTAATTGTAACTGATTTTAAAAGTGCCATCTTCACATTAGGTACAATCTGGCAAAATGGTATCTCTCCAAGCAGGGTGAATCTAAACCGCGAGTTTCAAAATGTTAGAAGCCAGTATCTTGAAAATGAAAAATAATTAAAATGCAGATTATTTTAAAGGCAGTTCGGTCCAGCTGGAGTATTTGCTACCAGTAGACATATTTGGTGTTGTTAACTATGCCTTTTTGCCAGTGTGGTGAGATGATATAATTCGTGGTGCTAAATACGCCAATCTGCAAAGGATTTTGATGCTATCCATTTTGCAATAACTTTGACAGTAGATTGCGTTGCACTGAATCATCTTCTGCACCATTCAAGCGATCACCATGAAATTCAAAATGCATTATTATTGAATGCGATATATGCAATATCCATTTTGATATATCTATGAATGTATTTATTATGATAAATAGTAATCACAACAAACCGTAATAAAAAAAAACCATTCATTCCCATGCGAAGAACGAGGCCTTCAGCTAGTATATAATTTTTTTTAAATGAAGAATTTTCTTTGTCACATGAAAAATTACTTTCCATATGGGAAAGGCAATTGCAAAATATTTTTAGTTCATCCTGAAAATATCAGTAGTCCTATAACATCAAAAGGAGGCAGCAAAGTCTATTGATTACTGGTGTACCCTGTATGTGTTTACTAACAAAAAAAAAAAAAAAAAAAAGACTGAACTTTGAACCAGCTTGCACTCATCAATCTCCACTTCTATTCTGGGGAAATAAGTTTTTGTTGTGGGCAAAAATGATCCTACCAACATGAAAATATTCCCTTTTTTATGGTTTAAAATTCATCAGTCTTTGAGAAAACAAACTATGTTTGCTCAGCCTGATTCTAGTCAGAGTAATTACGTGATATCTCAATTAAAATTGAAAATTACATCAAAAGATAATTTGTTATCCATAAGGAAAAAATATATATATATATAGTTTTAATCTATTTATGCAGTTATGTACTGCCATATTTTGTTCCCTCTTCATCGATTATGTACATGAACACAAGTATATTATTTTAAGTTACTATTATGTTAAAAAGAATTTAAAAATATATCTCAATGTCGAAAAAGTGCAGCCGTTGCATCACACAATTTAACATCTAACTACCAGCAACATGGCAGTCTAGCCAAGCTGGCTGTGTGGCACAGCACAGCCAGCTATGTCAAAAAATGTTCTTTAGCTCTGTGGCATGCACTGGACAATTCATTGACCACCCTCTTACTAGTAGTTAAATCATGTAATGGCAACAGCTGCACTTTTTTGAGATTGGGCAGTCCATCTAGATCTGTGTTTCCAAACCAGTGGGATTGCAGGGCTGCCACAGCTATAGCTGGCTGAAAATAGTTGCTTTAGTTGTCTCACAAGTAAAAAATAGTAGCCTCAATAGTTGCCATATATCAAAAATAGTTGCCTAAATAGTAGCCTTTATAAGCAAAAAAATTTCACATTTTATAATTTACCATTAGTATTTATACAAATAATAGTGGAATAACAGTTACTAAATATTAAGAAAAAAAAATATTAAACTCTCAAAATCAGAAAAAAATGATTAAGAAACAACTTTTATTTATATTCAACAAGATATCCAATTTCTGAAATAAATCTTGATTAAACAGTTTTCAAAAGTAACTGGGTACATAATATTTCTAGACTTTTTTTCTAATCTCTAAAGATGTAAATTACATTTTTGAGGAAATGAAACATTTTAACTATGGGTGCACAATATTTTTGGGGAGAGGGCCACTTACTAAGCAGAAAAGGGCATGGAGGGCCATAAAACAAATGGAAGAAAAATTGAAGTGAAATATAGTTTAATTTATATTTAGAATTTATTTATATTTTATTTTAATTTTTATTTCTTCTTAGTAAGAAATGAACCAATAATGCAAGATTTTAGTTTAAGAGCAGTTACTGACCTTTATTACTATTTGACATTATTTGGAATTGCATCAAACAATTTAACTTATCCATCAATTGATAACTATAGAAATTGGGAAAATTGAATTCAGAACACAGAAGATTGCTAGAATAAATGACATAGTCATGCAAATTTTGTATTGCATCCAATGGTTGGAATGTACAACACCATATCAAATCACGGAAATAAATATTTTTTAACACACAGAATTGTCCAAAGGTATGAAATAAAGTTTAACATATTTTAAATTATTATTTTTCATAAAGCTTTATTTTTAATTTTTTGTAACATACTTAAAAAGGTCTCCTTAAAAACACTAAATTTTCTTTCTTAAACCATGCTTTAATCTTTTGAAAATGAAAAAAGTATTAATATTTTATTTTAACTATCAAATGTTTTTAATCAGCTTAAAATAATTAACATCCTGTTGCCAGAAATGCTCAAACAAATTATATATTAAAAAAACCTTCCAGAATTATTTATTTATTTTTTTTTTTTTTTAGTTTTTAAAAACTGAAAATAGGCTTAAATTGATGACAGTTTGTTTTATAAATAACCTAGCTGTTAACTTATGACACAGTTTGTTTTCTTAAGACATCCTTTCGCTTTTAATTTTTTTTCTTCATTCATTAAAATGTTGAGAATTAAAAAACAGAAGATATATAATATGAATAGTTAGAATACCAAATCTTGTCAATAGTCTGATTTACTAAATTCTGCAATTACTCCACTTTTATATAATTAAAACTGAGGCATAGTAAGAGGGGGGGGGGGTGTAGCAAGATAAAAAAAAAAAAAAACAGATGGTGGCCGGCAGGACACTTATAAATAATATGGTGGATATCTAACGGACCGAAATGGGGACAGAATGCTGAAACTTAGAATGAATGGGGCGGCAAACTGAAGGATCGCACCGGGCACCAATAACCCTAGCGCTGCACTGTTAAAGCAAAAGATCATTATTATGCTCTGTTTTGGGGCAAAAGCATAATGTGTTTCAATTGCTGTATTCGCAAAACGTCGCAAATCGCACGATTTTCAGATCGAATATGAAATAAAGTTTGACATAAAATATGACGGTATGAAATAAGGTTTAACATATTTTAAATAATTATTTTTCATAAAGCTTTATTTTTAATTTTTTGTAACATACTTAAAAAGGTCTCTTTAAAAACACTAAATTTTCTTTCTTAAACCATGCTTTAATCTTTTGAAAATGAAAAGGTATTAATATTTTATTTTAACTAACAAATGTTTTTAATCAGCTTAAAATAATTAACATCCTGTTGCCAGAAATGCTCAAGCAAATTATATATTAAAAAACCTTCCAGAATTATTTCGAATTTTTTTTTTTTTTTTTTTTTTTTTTTTTTAGTTTTAAAAACTGAAAAATAAGCTTAAACTGATGGCAGTTTGTTTTATAAATAACCTATCTGTTAACTTATGACACAGTTTGTTTTCTTAAGACATCCTTTCCCAGAACTAGCTATCTTTTGCTTTTAATTTTTTTTCTTCATTCATTAAAATGTTGAGAATTTAAAAATATAAAAAAAAAACAGAAGATATATAATATGAATAGTTAGAATACCAAATCGTGTCAATAGTCTGATTTACTAAATTCTGCAGTTACTCCACTTTTATATCATTAAAACTGAGGCGTAGTAAGAGGGGGGGGGGGGGGCACCCAGGTAGCAAGATTTAAAAAAAAAAAAAAAAAAATGGTGGCTGGCAGGACACTTAAAAATAATATGGTGAATATCTAACGGTCCGAAATGGGGACAGAATGCTGAAACTTAGAATGAATGGGGCGGCAAATTGAAGGACCGCACCGGGCGCCAATAACCCTAGCGCTATACTGTTAAAGCAAAAGATCATTATTATGCTCTTTTTTGGGGCAAAAGCGTAATGTGTTTCAATTGCTGTATTCGCAAAACGTCACAAATCGCACGATTTTCAGATCGATTTGAGTGGATAAAGCACTGAACATGGTAGACGGCTAAAGTGCGGCCGCGTGTCTGTCGGTCTGGAGTTTTGGGTTTCATCAGATGTAACGTCAATACATGTTAAAACTGTTTAGTCATCTAACCAAGGCACCTCCCTTAGGAGATATCCTTTGTCTAGGCTTGCCATAACAAACAAGCAAATCCCGCAGAATTTTCGAATCGCAAAACATCATTTTGCTATGGCATACTTTCTGTATCATCCGTAATTATATGTGGTTAGTAAATAACTGTTACACATTAAGAATAATATGTACTAAGAAAGCCGATTAAAAAGAGGAGATTGTTTAGAGGGAAAGAGGGAAATTAAAAAAAAACTTGGTAGTGTGCAAAACTATTAAAAACATCGAGAAGAGCAATAACTATATACAGCTATCGACGAACTCTGGAATAATGATTGTTTGATAATTCGCAACTACATATTTATCAAATCTACCCGGCTGATCGGGCTTCTGAGTCAGCAAAAACAAAACATACTAGAGGCCACTTTTCGGGTTACTCGGCTCGCGCAAATGAAAAAGGCAGCAACAGTATTTCGATCTGAAAGAATAGAATATTTGAAAAGGCCTTTTGTGGGAAAGATCCGATTTCATAGACAGTTTTCGAGAAAGGGCCGCTTTCAATCGAACCTATTTTTATGATGGAGTTAAGTGTACTCAATGGTATTTCTGTGAAGGGGCCGTTTTAATTAACGTATTTTCATGATGGGCCGCAAATGGTATGTAGGAAATAAAAAGTCGTGAGTAATGACTAATAATAATAAAAATGTAAAAGCAGGAGGGTGCAGAAAGAAGAGAAATAGGGCCGTCGGGCACTGCACCCAGCAAAATCAATCTAGAGTCAACACTACACAATAAATGCAGATAAGAAAAGCAAAGCTTGCAAGCAGGGCAAAAAATTAACAAAGAGTTAAAATGACGTATTAGGCTCACAAATCGAAAAGCACAGTTCGGTGCAAGATTTGAGTTTTGGTGCAGCTCGGCGAAGCAAAGCAGACTCCGGGCGCAGATCGCAGATGGTTTGCTGACTATCTGACAAGAACAAATATTCCGCGGCTGCCCCGAAGCTACAGCCAATTAGAGGCGAGCATTTCCAGAGTATTGTTCTGATGTCACATTTTGCAGCGATGCAGTTTTTCAGCTCATTTTGAAAAATAGTCGCCTAGACAAAAAAAGTCCCCAGAATTGACAAAATAGTCGTTTTTCATGATATTTTCTTTAAAAAAGTCGCCATAGTCGCCCGATGCTAAAAATAGTCGCTTTTTAGTCACCTGTGGCAGCCCTGGATTGGGAAACCCCAGGGGGTACAAGAAAAACATGCAAAGGGCAAGTGACAATGCATGTTGCAAAAAATCATCCTATTTATTCTCATTTTTATGCCCAAAATACCTATTTACGCTTAAAATGTTTATTCAAACTTTCTCGCAGGGCGGGTGACGTTAAAAGGTTGGGAACTGCTGATCTAGATGTTTTCCTTGAGTATTTAATTGAAATGAAATTTATTCTTCGTGAATCAAGAGCCAAAATGCCAGAGTTGTGTCTTCACAGCAAGGACATCGCATGTTAAAGGGTTAACTCCTTGAACTGAAAAGACGAGTCCAGGTCTTTATGAGCTTGCTTTGCAAACTAACAATGATGAACTACTCACCAGAAGAGAAATATCCAAGCCCTTATTTGAACAACTAAACGAATTTCTACATTAATCCCTCCTCTTAAAACTAAGAAATATAAATTGTCAGCCTGAGAGGTGCCGATTGAAAATAAATTGCAATTCAAAGGACTAACATGGCCAATTGTTCACCCTTGACTGTCAGAGTTCACCCTATTCCCTTTTACCTATTCTTTTCAATTCGAACTTTGAAAAAAATTGCAAATACACGAAAAATGAGCCAGGAATTTTTATTCAAAATTTTTTTTTATCATTATTATATACATGTTTTACAATATCAGTCCAACTGAAGAATGAAAGACCAATAATAACTTGAAATCAATAAAACAAACTCAAAAAAAAAAAAAAAAAAATACAGGATATACTTAAAAACTATATTACAAATAATATGGCATGTAGTACTTTTAACTTAGTCTATACATATTTTACAATTCTATGAAACAAAATGTACATTTTTACAATTAATCCATGAGGCACATTTAAGAAAGAAATATTTTAGCACCAGATGAATATAGGAACACCTTAATGAATTCAATATATACATTTATAATGAATATTATAAATTAACAGAAGTAGAAGAGCAATAAAAACTGGTGAATTGATTCATGGAAATATTATTAGTCTTGAAGTAAATTTTTTTGGAAAACTGAATACAGTGAAGCTCCTCAAGAGTGACCATTTCAGAAAATTATCCAACAGGGTGCTAGCACAAAACAGATAGTTTCTTATAGCCAAAAAAAAAAAAAAAAAAACACTCAAAAGAAACTGGTGTTTAAAAAGATGAAACAATTAGAACTTTGTAAAATAACACAAATAAAAGGTATTTATCAATCTGGATACGGGTTCAAGTGGGCAACTTGCTCTCCACTTTTGTTTTCTGTTTACTTTTCAGTCCCCAGTCCGTGCATGGACTTCTGCTGCTGCAAGGCAAAAATTTCTTGCCCGAACACTTGTCCAGATTGATAAGTGCCTTTTACGTATTATTTTAATTATTTCACATAGTTTCTTATTTATAACAAAATCAGTGTTAAATCACCTCTAGAAGAAATAACTATCAATGAAACTCTGTCCAACTGAAAACCTTGTTAGACAAAAGTTAGTTTAACAAAGCTTGAAATTGTGCACTCCCCGTTCCTGACCATTTTCCACTCTCATAGTTTTAAAGCAATTTCAAAAGAATTTAAAGTTGCATATTAAACTAATATGTTATCTATTGGAAAAATTACATCAGAATATATATATATATATATATATGAATAGCTTTCTTCAGGAAAACAAAATAATTACCCCCATCACCTGAATGAGGGATGGAGTGTAACTTTACTTTTTCTTTAATAGAATATGAGAACTACATCATTTTTATCTAATGCATTTGACCTTGCATTAGTATTTAATTAGGCAGTATTGTTTGACCAACTTCTTTGAAATTCCACAAATACAGTGCCCACAGATTAAAAAACTCACTGGTTAATAAATCAGCTGCTTAATCTGATCGAGTTACCAGGAATGGAAACAAATCATTAAAAACACTGAAAAACTAGCACTTAATGAAATCAGCACTGCTGATTCATAAAATAAAAATAACTAATAATCCATCTGCAAAGAACTTGTGAAATCCAAAATCAATCCATAACAACCACCGTGGACAAAATATATATATATAGCTTCTGCTTAAGTTTATTTCCCTTTAACATCACCAATGTGACAGAGCTACATAAAAAGAAAAAGAAGAAAGAAAAGCTGTGACAAAAATTTAAATTTTATTCACAGCTATTTATAAATGTATTCTATAACATACATTTCAAACTATTAAATTCACAGTTGTTTCTGTCACACACTAGTTTATTCATTTTAAAAACAAATCTACTCTTGTGCAAAGAATGGATACATCAACTACTTAGTTAATACATTGAACTGATGAGAATTGGAGTCACAGAAGTTAATGTTAAGATTCGGCTTTCTTTCCCCTCCCCCAAGAAAACCTTTTTTTTAAAATAATTGTCTATGATTTAAGATACCATGACTGCTATATAACTGGTCGTAATCATAGGGAAGGGTGTCAATCAGAGAGGTTTCACTGCATTATTATTACAACTGATAAAGGTATGTATATAATGCCTTCACCTGAAAATGGCAGCCCAATTTAACAAAAGTAAAATTTAGTTTTCGAGAGCTTTACTGGCAGCTTGTGGATGTGTAACATAATGAATATGACATCACAATAATATTTCAGCTGCTATCATCTGCGAACAGTAAATGGTATTGTCTTGTGTCTTAGATAATGCAAGCAAATTACATGAAATGTGTATCATGTGCAAACAGTTGATTTCTGGTAATATAACATTCAACTGATCAAGACTGAAACCAAAGTTTTTAATGAACTTTTTCAGAATAGCCCTGTTAATCCATTTACTGTTAAAGAAAACTATGATCGACTGATCGCTTTATGCAAGTCGTAAGATCAATATTTTATTACTTTTTTTACTGTAGGGTCATTGTTGTAAAATACAAAACTGCTATAGCCTTTTGAAAAGACAAGCATTTCCATCCCATTCTTATACATTTTGCAGATACCAGAGGTATTTTTGTATCTGTAACCATTTTATTAAAAAACAAAAAAAAAAAAAAATGGTTTTGTATCTGTAACCATTTTATTAAAAAAAAAAAAAAAAAACACTCAAAAGAAACTGGTGTTTAAAAAGATGAAACAATTAGAACTTTGTAAAATAACACAAATAAAAGGTATTTATCAATCTGGATATGGGTTCAAGGGGTTCTGGATATGGGGTTCACTTCAATCTGGATATGGGCTGTGACAAAAATTTAAATTTTATTCACAGCTATTTATAAATGTATTCTATAACATACATTTCAAACTATTAAATTCACAGTTGTTTGCATTTGTAATTTATTATTTGCAAAATTATTATTTATTATTTGCAAAACAATATTTATTATTTATTGTTTATTTGCAAAACAGGGGCAAGAAAAACTATTGCTAAATTATAAAAAATAAGCTTTAATTTTTTTTAAATTTAAATGATAACTCTTATCAATAGTGTCTACATACTTTACCAAAAATCATACATTTTAATGACATTGCTATAGTCAAAAGTTAAATGAAAAGTCTAACAGGATAGGGGCTTTGTTTAAATGTAAACCAAGCAACGTTTTCTCCTTCCGCAACTTTTTCCTCACACCGGCAAGAAATTTCAGAATCATCCCCCCCCCCCCCCCAATGAGGAAGAGTCACTACCTATCATTGGTAATATACAGTTTCACTTGAAAAGAAACAAAAGGTTGGGAAAATGTAGAATTTTGAAATCTTTATAAGTGACAATGTAAAAAATCTTTGTGTCCTGAAAGTGTTAAGGCATTATTATATCAGTGTTTTGAAGAACTTAAGTAAGATAAGAAGCAAGCTATCTGTTTTGAAGCAAGTGCCCGATAAATCCACCCCCATGTGACAGTTAACACATGGGGGGTTGACAGTTAACACAAACATAACTTTTTTAACTAAACAAATGTTTGTATTTGCTTAAACAAAATTAATGAGCAATGGCAAAACCAACTCTTCAGAACCCTTGAATATGCTTACAGCTAGTAACATTTCAACTAAAACATACCTTTATCAGTAGCTTTATTTAATTAAATTCAAGAATTACTGTCAATATGATAAATAAAATAGGGGAAGTCAATAAAACTAGCAAAAACATTATAAAAATAAATACATATTATATACAAGAGTTTAAATTACATGAAATGATGCTGTATTCAATAGGACTGAGCAATAAAATCTAACAAAAATTTCAATTAAGACTTAAGAAATATGGAGTTACATTTTAAGTGCATTTCATCTGGAACAAATAAAAGAAATGAAAGTTTTAATATCACTTATAAAATGGAATTAATAATGATGCTGAGAAACCGTAACATATTAAAATAAAAATTTAAAACAATTATATTATGTCAATGACTTGTAAGATTAATTTAAAAGAAATATAACTTTTGTTGTTGTTATTTTTAGTAGGGGATTCTGTTAACATTATACCAATTAAATTTTAAAAAGTAATATTTATGTGCACTTCCATTTTTGATTTTCAGATGTACATATAACTTAAATTTAGTATGAAAAATTATGTTTTATCAAATATTAGTTAATATTTTTTTCTTTTATAATTTTCTGTTTGAAATAAAAATAGGCTCATTATTTTTAGAGCTCTGAAATTTTTTTTTGAGAAAAAATAAATGAATTTTGAAAAGCTAAATTTAACAAAATATTAACTTTTTCTCTTTCCAAACATGATAATCAGTTATTTGAATTACTTTGCAAGGGTTATTGATACAACTTCTGATGTCTCAGGCAGGGCTTAAACTGCAACGAAAGTGCAGGAGCTCTAATTTGTTTTACTGTTAATTACAATACTAATTGCTTAACATTTATTGTAACATTAAGTACATTTTTGCTTACAATTGTAATTACACCCAGTGCAATAAAATCAATAGAAACAATTATAGCAATAGTTAAAACATTAAAAAAGTTTTTACCACAAAAACTGTTAAAATATATTTCAACCAACGCTGTGGTTATCTTATGAAACTGCTGTATCTTTCTTCCATCTCTTGAGGTGAGGAGGGCGTTCCATATGCTATCGAAGGATGTTTGCGTCATGTTGATGATGTTGGCATCTGATGTTAAGATCTCTTAACAATCTAATAACACATTGAATCAATAGAATTTATAAGAGATCTTAACAACAGATGGTACCATAAAAAAAATAACATACACATCCTTTGTGATGACATATGGACTGCTCTGACAGTTTTGAATAAGACAGTCACGGCAGTGGTTGAAATATATTTCTGACAGTTCTTGTGTGCTGATAACTTTTTAAATGTTCTAACTATAAGTTTTGGGAATGCATTTTTTATACATTTTTAATTACAGAGTCTATTAAAATTTTAAGTTTAACATAAAAAATTCACTGCAGGAAAAATAAGCACAGGAGATGAGCTCCTATGCAAATTAAGCAATGGTGTTTCAGGGTGTTTAAACTTATGAAATAAATAGAACATTATTATGCAAGTAAAATATAATTTTAAGAGTACGTAAATTTTAGAACTCATGCCCTAAAATGCTTTTACATTAATCTTCATGCTTTAATATTTTCTACAGTGCCTGTTAGTGAATTGTACAGTTTCTGCTACTAAATACTTTCTGTGTTTCTTACCATAAAATATTAAAAGAAAAAAAAAATGGTGCTTGTGAGTAACATAAATAAGCTTAACTTTTTGTGTTAGGTTTCAATAGAGTGAAGATGATAAAATCCAAGAAAAAGTTGATATATTTTAACTGCTTAAACTGAATCACTATACAAATACACCAATAACCTTTTTATTGCAGCAATGGTAGTAGTAAACAAAACTTTAAGACTGATTAGTTATTATATACTAGTATTTTGAGCAATCAATTTGTTATACTAAATATAGTTTTTGAATTATTATTTAGCCTTTAGTTACTAATGTAATGGCAATACCCAACACTGGTGAAATAAATCAAACGTTATCATTGAGTACTAAAAATCTTACAAATCTTGACAACATACCATTTTTAATAAATGATATAACAAACTATTTAAATTAATTGTATAAGTAAGCAGCTAAACTTATGAAATGTAAAATCCAAATGGTATTCAAAAACTAAAAATTTTCAGACCAGCAGGGTGTCCACCCATGTCAGGAGGCAAAAATAGTATCATTAGTAGCTTCACGACAAAAAAGTCGCCAATTTAGTAGCATTTTTGCATGATTCTATAGTTAAGACACAAACATAGCTTCATTTAGTTTTATTTAAGAAGGAATGAATAAAATGATAAATTAAAAAACTTCATGCGTTATCCAACGAAACATCTAATAATTTATTTTTATAGCATGATTAAAAAAAAATAGATTGGAATGTTTGATGAACGGCCAATAAAACAGCTTTGAAAAGTAAAGAGAGTTGAAAAAAACTGAAATCTGATTTTTCAAATTAGTATCCTGAAGTAAGGTACAAGTAGCCAAAAATTTGAAAATAGTATTAAAATGACGTTTTCTGATCAAAAGAGTTGCCCAAGTTGCCTAATCTTTAAATTAGAGGCAAAAGTCACCTTTTTAGTCACTGGCTGACACTCTGGACCAGTAATAAATACGTCCAATACATAAATGAAAAAAACATTAGTCAAAACACAACATATGAAGCCTACATGATAAATCAATCACAAAAATTATGCAAATAGGAATTGTAAGTATACAGATATCCATTTTTCTTCAATTTATTAGTTTGCTTAATTTCTGTAACTATAGTATGTCATGTGGACTCTGTATACATTTAACCGAGGTACCTTTCATTTGCTTTTTCATATATATGCTGGATATACAGTGAAAAACATTTAACATAAACTTAAGAGTCTGGAATATTTTTTCACGTTAAAAGAATTTTGTGCTAAAAAATTTGTAATAAATTGCATAGTTACTGTCTGAGCTGCTATGTCATTTCATGTTAAGCATTTCTGTGATAAATATGCTTCACTGTATTTATTACTGTTCTGAAAATTTGTGTCTAATACTACTTGGATTTCACATTTTGTAAGTTTAGCTATTTACTTTACTGTTCTGTATTAAGATGCTGCCTTTAGCACTTTTGCTTAAAAACATTTTACTTTTGTACTCATTAGTGTTAAATTCATATCAATAAAACAAATGCCAAGCTTTGGTAAAAAATGAATATAGGCCTTTTAATACATAAATATTAAAAGGCCGATTAAAAAAATCATAATTTTAATGGAATAGTAACTATTTAAACACTAAATTTGTACTCAGCATTTTTCAAATCTAATTTAACCAAGTACAAAACTTCAATTAAGGCGCTTTAAAAGTGACATTAATGTTCTTGTACAGGATGCAAATACAATCGTCAACAAAATGCTTCTGTAGCACAAGTTACATCAGCATTTAAAGTAATCAAAATTTTAGTTCATGAACAGCATCATCGTTATCATCTGAATCAGACTCACTCAACATTAAATCATCACAGATATTATCACAGGTACTTTGAGAGAAAGGCTGAATATTTTCAGAAAGAGAATTGACTGTGTCTACATTATGAATGCCATTTACAGGGAATAAGCTCTGTGATATGGAGGAGTTAGTGGGACTAGCAGGTTCTTGACTCTCAATGTTATAGTCAACAGGAGAGTATGAATATGCCGAATTTGATTCTTGAGTTTTGTACAGATCACTCATTTCAATGTCATTATCACTTTTGTCAATGTCATTTACTTCCTGCATAGAATTATCAGGACTTACATCAAAAGACTCCACATCTATAAAGGAATCATTTGTCGACTTAACACAGTTTGTAGCATCATCATGCGAGGTTTCACTGATGCTTACTTGGTTATAATTTGCCTTCTCTTTTATTTTCTCAGGTGCAGGATTCTTATCCGCAGCTAATGTATCTGCATCAATTCCTTTAATGCTTAATTCATACTTTATGAGCTGATCTTGATACATTTCTAAAGACACATGACAAGCATCAACTATTTGCTTGGCAATGTTCGTAAACTGACTATTAGCTCCATTAAAAGTCATACTGTTTTTGTATATAAGTTCAACATCAGCTGCAAATTCTGCCCTTGATTTGTATTTATTAGCTTTACAATTTCTTATAATGGAGTCTAAATCCATCGGAGTTTTTATAATGTCATAATAACCTTTAGCAACCCTCTTGTCAACAGGCTTATGAAAAGGCCAAGATTCTCCAACAGTTTTAAGATTGTCATTAACAATTGTTTCTAACATAAATGAGAATGCAACTTGATCATCATCTAAAAGAGGATTGATAGATTTTTCTAATTGCATGAGCTTTTCCTCTTTTTCAGAAAAACATTTTATGCAGTGATCTAGCATTGTTTGAGCAGTAATACTTAAGAAGCTGTGAGACCCATTATATAACCTGGAATTTTCTAATATTTGGGTTAAATCTGTCAGAAATTCCTCACGACTTTTGTACACTTGTTTTCGTACCTTATCTCTCATTGTATGCAAGTCCATTGGTTTTTTAACTATTAATTGATAATTCGGAGCTATTTTATTACTAACTGGAAACCAAAATGGCTGAGTATTAGGAAGACTTTTTAATTCATTCAAAAGATTTTCAAATATAACACATATTGAAACAACTGGATCAATTCTTTTACGATTTACATATTTAGGAGCACTGAGGTAATCACTGGTAGTTACATCATAGTTTCTTTTCTTTCTACTAGAATTAATTGCGTCTTTAGGTATTTTTAAAACTAATGATTTACGGCGAACTTCATCAGTATGTTTAAGGAAAGATTTAGATACAATGAGCTTTGTTTCATCTAATTTTATAGCATTTTGCTCTTCTAAACATGCCTTCTCTTCGGCTTCTTCTTGTTCTTCAGTCATTGCAACTTGAATAGGTGGCAAAGATGGTGATGACTGATACAGTGGACAGGCTTTGTTGGTTCTCATGTGACCAGTTGCACCACATGCACCACATTTCACTTTGTTTAAGTTAGATTGCTCAATTTTTACTTTCTTTTTTAATGGTTCTTTATTTTCAAGCTTTTCTTTCATTTCATTTCTTTTAAGCCTTCTTAACTGATCTTGCAAGCGCCTTTTTTCTCTGCGAATAGCTTCTTTCTGAGCTTCATCAAGACAGTAATTTTTAATGAATTCATCATCTTTAGTCTCTCTTATCTTTAAGTACATCTCAATAACTTCAGGCCTTCTAACAGTTTCTGTACGGACAAATCTTTTACCATCAGCATTCAAATACGTCCTTGTTATTTGTAATATTTTCCCCTCAGCACTTCCTGTTTCTGTTTTTTCAGCTTTATTCTTTTGAGCATCCTCAAATGGAGTCTCTGAGGACATCATTTTTTGTAATTCCTTTCGCTGTGCTTCCTCTGCTTCATGAGATAAATCTTTGGCAGTTTTCTTATTTGCTAAGATACTTTCAATGTGTTTTCCCATCTCTTCAAGATCAGAATCTTCTTCGGAACTTGATTCTTCATCTGTTGAAAGCACTTCAGTGGAAGCCAGTACCCTGTTTTGCAAGTCAAACAGACGTTGACATTCCTGTTTATACTTTCTCTGGTGTTCAGCATGACTGTATATATTACCTCTAGCAAATTTAGTAATACCTTCCCCACCAAGCTTAGCTTGTTCTGTAGAAAGTGTCCTGACAACATCAATAATTTGCCATCGAGTCATTTTTTTAATCTCATGGTCAGGTACTTTAAAAGTTTTTAGTAATTTTTTGGCATGTGTCAAACTAAGGCGGCGAAGATCAGCATCAGTTCCTCTCACAAGGCGTTTAGCTGGATTTTGGAGACTGCACTCATCTTTTAACCACTGTGGTTTACTAGGCACTTTAACATATGCAAAACCTTCTCCACAGCCAGTGGGATCAGCAACACCTAATAATTCAAGAACACATTTACCTCTCACAGCAGAAATAAAAGCTTGAGTAGTATTCCATGGAGCTGCTTTAACTTCATCATCAATCTTCGTCTGAAATTCATCATTTTCTTCATCAGCCATAAGTTGATACTTATCACCATACCCAGCATCTTTCAACCTTTGTTCAGCCGCAAGCATGCTATAGTAAGCACAACACTGTTCAGGTGAAAGAATCTGTCGAATTTCCTCTTCAGATGGAAGACGAAAATTACTCTTTAGTACCCAGAACTTTGAATCGAATCCTGTCCTTTGAAAATCAGCACATATATTCAATCTCTTTCTTATACTGAATTCTCTATGGCTGGGAAATGCTTTACGAATGTCTTCCATTTTAATTTTTTTAGGATTATCTCCACTTTTCCAAAATAAACGATAAATAAAAATCATTAAGAAATCCTTGATAAAACTATTGGCCTTTTCAGATTTAGGAGATGGCACTTCCATAAGAGGAAGCTCCTGTCCAACAGTAAACACTGTTTCTATTTCCCGAATGTAGTATTTATGCCTTGTACGAATAATTAAAAAGTCTGAATCCTTGATAGAATGTTCATAAATCGGAGCACGAAACATATTGTTTTCATAGGCTTGAATACTTTGGCCAGGCTGAAGTGAACCTAGGAAAGGTGATGTATGAGCATATGCTATTTCACCATACTTATATTCAGTTATATCAGCCTCTTTTCCAGGTCTCCTTCGATAGTAATTACGAACTTTTGATGCCATACCAATCTGCATCATCAAAGGAGGGTGTTCCTCAGAAAATTCAAAGAAAACCAGTTCTCCATCTTTTGCACTTAAGTCTTCTGGTGTGCGCATAAAAAACATTTCTCCACCACCTGATTCTTCTAACTCTTTTAATCGTTGCTTTTGTTTGTGTTTAATGTGCTTAACGAGAGAATAAACCCCATGATAATCCACCTGAGATAAAGCTCCATGAGAATACACTTTTAAAGGACGTCGATGAAACTGTCTAAGTCTTTGTGGTCCCATGTAAGTAGGAAAGTAAGAAGGTATAAGTCTTATAGCAGGTATAGAATGTTGGAGTAAGCTGCCACCTGAACTTAGTTTCAAGGCTGCATCTTGGGTCAATTTTGCATTGTAATATTCATCATTTGATATATTATAAAAATCTAGCTTGATGGTAGGAAGATCATTATCATCATCATCATTTTGCTTTAATAATGGACGGTACTTTCGATCTTTGCGATCTTTTGATACTTCAGTGGGTTCATCTGGAATTAATTTATCTTCTGGAATTTCTATGATAGCATTTTTGTCATGAATCTCTACAGCTTTTGGGTAGGATATTCTAGTCATGGCATCACTATCCCAAATTACATCATCTTCCCAACGATCATGAATTAATTTTTCATTTTCCTCAGGAAACATAGATTGAAATACTTTTGGTTCATCTGAAGAAATTACTTCTTTTTTATCAAATCCCTTATAATTTTGATGCTTAGAAGAGTCAATTAAGTTAGAAATTAATCGAGCATGTTCATTGTAAGAATCTACAGTTCGATCCGGTCCAATAGGTAACCAACCAGCAGCTTTGTCAGGTGAATACAAAGTTTTTAACACTTCATCTTTAATTTCATCTCCATCCCAAATTACAGCATCTTCCCAATTATTTTGATTAATCATCAAAAAAGCATCAGCTGGCACAGTATCTTCACACTCACTGCCTGAATTAGATGACTCTTTCAGCTTGAAACCATAGTCATAAGTGTCAATATCTTCAGGCAATCTAACCATGTCATACCATAACTGTGCAGGACCAAACCGCCATGTATTTGTAAGATGTTTTTTATCTTCTTCGTCATGATTAGATAAAACAGAAGGTGCACGCCTACGATCAAGAAGAAATTTAATTTCTTCATCGGACTCTACTTCTAATTCTTTTAAAGTATTATCTGCATTCTCTGAAGTTTCAGTTTTAATATTTTTTTCAATCTCATTTCGCTTCCTGACTGCTCTCCAAATATCGGGCTTACTTGAGGGTTTGCCAGGACCAAACACACGGTGAAACCTCAACACAGAATCTTCACGAAAGTCAGGAATTAAACTCTTGATATCAACATTTAAATATTTTCGAGGTAGTACAGATGAAAGAGGTTTCCCAGGAATATTTATATCTTTATTGAATTCTGGAGGAGCATAATTTTGTAATATAGAAGAATCAGACCTCTCAGAATCACTTTCTTCACCAGAAGCAGGACAAGACGCTGCAGTCTCATCAATGTCACAAAGCTCATTAATATCGTAGTAGTCCTCAGCTGAGGGAGATTTCTGGTTGATTTCTTCATCACCTGGAAATTCATCTTCATCCATTCCTTAGCACTGAATTTCATTAAACAAACAGTTGTTGCAGGATGAGATGTCTAGCTGAAAAAATATAAATCATACTTAAATAGCTGCCAATACAAATAGAATGTATAAAAGACAACCTTATATATTTCATGTGTTATATTTTTAAATAAAATGTTCAGGTAATTCAGAATAATCTTATCATAAACAAACACTAAATAAAAAAGGCTACTCTGTCAGCATTTAAATAGATTATGTAACAAAAATGACACTACAAAAATATTATATTCAAGCTCATGTTGCCTCTAAACAGAAAATAGTCTTTTGCAGCCATGATAGCACAAGTGAGTGGTTTGGAATGGATATTTAATACTGCCAATTTATTCATGGCCAACAGATGGCTTCAAGAACAGACACTTCACAAGCAGTTTATAACTCTGCCAGAATAGCCCTGCAAATCTGTATAAAATGCTACATACACAAGATCTATTTCATACATAATTTTAATGGTCATTTAAACAATCGATATTTTGTCATTTTCATTCTCTTTGTTTTACAAAACCCAAACTGACTTTTATGCTATTTTGATAAATCAAACGGTAATATTTATGATTATAGCACTGAGGGTTATCAACACTACAAACAGAAAATTATATAATTGCATAACATTATTGGCAAAAATGGTTGGCAGTATAATATGTAAGTACCCATCAGACTTTTGACTAAAGGTGTTAGGAGGGAAATTTCCCACTATGTTGTCCTGGAAAATTTCAAATGTCAAAAAGGCAATTTTTCAGTAACCTTTTTTAAGAGGACATATTTGAACTTTCCACATTTTCTTTTATCAGTCAATTTCTGTACCATTTAAACAAAAACTACAGACTATAATTATACTATACTAATTTTGTAATCCCCAAGAATAAAATTAAGTTTGATTCTGTTTCACATAAGATCTGTCAGTAAATGAAACCGTAATAGAAATTGCTAAAAACATTCTTGATATAAATAAAGTTACAGTAACCATGTAAAATAAAAGCTCTAGAGTACAGACATTTAGATAGCTGCTTGAAAAGCATCTCCAATGACTTGGTGGAAAGGTTATTGCAGTACAAAAGAACTGTCTACGGTTACAGATAGAATTTTGAATATTTCTTCAACAGCTGCTTCATGCGAAAGAAATTAGAAGGCATTTAGAACCATAAAAACGAAAAAGAGAAATATATTGACAGATGAACACATTTTGAAGCTGGTATTGGTTTCGTAAAATCTTTTTTTGATACGCGATGACAATGTCATACTTTCAAAATCTGCTTCTGAACATGATCTTGTTAAAGGAACACACAGATGCAAAATTTTCACTTAGTAGCAGCAATTCTGATTTCAGTCACCCTATGGTCTCCATTTCTGAGAGTGATCCAGAAAGTTAGGATCAGTGATTCCAAAGAGGTGAAATTGGCATGCCAGTGCCATCAGTTGCACAATTTTAGGCAACATAACGTTAAGTTTGTGGGCGGAATTTAGCCGTCACTTTCAAAAATATTATACTTGTTTTTCAGAAGAATATAAGAATTCTCAAAATTAGTGGTGTAGAGTTTATAGTCTCAGTTTTATATTCGAACGGAGAATTGAAATGTACAGGCGGTTGCCGTGCCCCCCGCCAATATAATATTGCACCTGCTTGGAACAAGATGAATTTTCACAGCCCGCTAATTTTGCACCTGCTTGTAACAAGCAGGTGATTTTTGAGAGGGAAAGGAAAATGTAGAGGTTGAGAACGGGGACTCAGAGAGAGACAGGAGCCCTGAGCGGACGCGTCTAGGACGCACTACGTTGATTGTAATTTTCGAAAAGATTCCGGGAATCGACCACCGATTCGCCGAGACCAATTTTTGGGGCAGAGACATCCTGTCTCGTAGATCCACCTGGAGAGTGGCTCCGGACTTTTCCGGACAGTTTCTTCGAGCAGTGACATCTTCACGCTGGACAATTCCATCCTGTCTCGTGGATCGACCTGGACAGTGGCTCCGGACAGTTTCTTCGAGCAGTGACATCTTCACGCGGGACAATTCGATCTTCTATATTTCGAACCTGCACGGTTTATGTAGCCGAGAGAATATGTATGAGTGTTCTAATTAAATTCGTTATCGTTACACTTTTGAGTCTTTCTCAACATTAAAATTTCTGCACACTCCCAAAACGCTACAGTGAAGAACTCAGCAAAGACTAATAAAGTTAATTGAAAATTTTTAAATTGCCAATAGACAAAAAGTTGGGGTTCTGTTTTTGTCACTCTTATTTTTAGTTCTTAGTAAACACATTGGTTAAGACAGGTATGGATAATTGGCAGCCCACGATCGGTAACAGCCATTTACATAAATACAGCCTTCAATAAGCCAATTTGGTGGGTATTCAATATTCAGCTAAGCACCATGCTCCTTTGCCACTGAGCTCAACAGCAAATCAAGAAAGCACAAAGTGGTATGGCAAAGGCAGCAGTCGAGCTTGAACAGAGTAATATATTTTATTTACTTGTAATATATTTCTTTTAAGTGTGGAGAGTGAGCTTATAAATGATATAAAAGATTTTTAGAATCAGAATGGCATCAAACAGAAAAAGAAAGGTGGATGCTGAGTGCCAGCCATTTAAGGATGAATGGACTCAAAATTCTTTCCTTATGTTCAAAGATAAGTCCATGTACCTTATCTACAATGAAACACTTTCTGTTATTAAAGAGCTTAACATACACCATTTAAAGACTAAACATTGCCCACCAATTTATGCCACTCTTAGTAAAGAAATTCAATCCAAAATTGAGTCATTGTCAAAACAGCTTCAAAGCCATCAAAATTTATTTAAGCAACAGGATGCTACTGTTACAAACATTATTAAGGCACGTTACATGTATAGAGCTGATAGGAGGGATAGACAGCACTTTGACAACCCTAACTTAAGGCACCAGTCCCAGCAGCTGACTTGTAGCAAGATCGCATACCCATAATTCTTGTTAATCCAGCTCACTTTAGTTTTCTATGGAACATTTGTGGCCAATGTACTAATTTCCATTTTCATCATTATATTTTAAAGAAATAGAACATAGTTGCTGTGCATATGAATGCAATTCAAAATTTGTGACAGGTTCAGGAATAATGTTTCACAAGTAAGCATTATTTTTCATATTTAAAAAAAAAATACTTTTGATAAATGAAAAATTTTTCAATACATCCACATCTACCAAACTTTAGAGATAATTATTTTTTGTCAAGAGGGTTTGTAATGTGTATGTTGACAGTAAATTTGACATGTAGTTTACCCTTACCACTTACCAAATATGGCGATAAAGTACAAGTCTAGCCTCTGTGCATTTCCATGCTACAAGTCATGCAGTTCATCGTTTCTTCACTTTCCAACAGGTTTTCAATAGTAATGTGCTCTCTAATATATTTCTACTCTCTAGTTACACGACTACTTTCAAGATTTTATAAAACATTTAGTGTAGGTAAATTTGTAAAGGATTGTTTGCAATATGTCGCTGATGTTTTGTGCTCAGATAAAAAGAACTGCTTGAATTAATAAGTCTATCGCACCATAACATCAAGGATTGAAAAAATTACTGTGAACATAACATCCCAAGAGAGAAGTGATAGCTTCGTTGCTTTTCCAATAACAGTTGATGAAAGTACAGATATATCAAACAATGCTCAGTTACAAATTTCTGTGTGAGGTGTTGATGACCAATTCAACATTACTCAAGAATTAGCCAGCAAGAAGTCCATGAAAGGACTTACCACCAGAAAGGACATTCGTGGCCAATTTGATAAAATTCGGAATTATTTGCATTTGCCACCACAGAATTTGATAAGCATTAATACTAACATTGCCCCAAACATAGTGGGAATGAATCAAGGGTTTGTCAGTATATTTAATGAAAAATATGCAGACAAAGTAATACTTTTGCATTGTATATAACTGCATTTCAGGTACATCATATCCTTGATATTAATGTCAAAGTCACCAATACCTTTTGAGCCCACGGACTAATACACAATTTCAAGAACTCCTCACATCTATAGAATCAGATTATTCTGACTGTAATACTGTAATAAAGTCTGATGGAGGTTAAGTGATGGGTAAGTTTTTAGTATGGCAATTAAAAAAAAAAAATAATAGAATTTTTAGAACAAAAATCAAAGTTAGATGACTATGATTTAAAAATGACAGAAGATCCACAATGAATTTTGCATTTTTTATTGATTTGCTTGGATACTTCATAAAATTAAAAGTATCCAAAGTAAAATTATACTTCTTAATTATGCAAGGGTCTATATAAAGGCATTCAAGTTAAAGCTATGTTTGTTTTCAACACAAATATCACAGTGCTCACAACTGTTTTTAATAATATCTCTAGAGGAAAAAGGGACCAAATTCTATAAAAAAGTGACTGAAAAGGGACCTTGTAATACACAAGCTACAACATTTGCAGCGCAGTTGATTTTTTTACACTCATGATATGAGATGTCAGCTTAGTTGATATTTTTTAATTTGTACCTAAAAGATCAGAAAAAGGGAAAAAGAAAACAGTAAATTTTAAACAAACGTAGACAAGATGAAACATCGAAATCTGCCCGTTTTTAATGTTGCAAATTATCCCTTTAAACAGTCTGTGTTGCTCTTTATCAGCAATACACAGTATAAGATGCTTCATAGGAATAGAAATATATACACAGCAAAAGCTTGGAAAACATCGAATGCCAGATGAATGAAAATTTCGCACACTTGAGGGTGTAAATAAAATGAAGTTTGAAGGGTAAAGTCAAGGAAAAGGTGGCGAGGGGGTTAAATCTAATGCACATTGAGCTTTTTTTTTTTTTTTTTTTTCCCTAATAGACTAAGGGATTCCTTACAGGAGAGGCAATATATAGTCAGCCTTTTTTAGTTTAAGTGGCTATAATGAATTCAAGTTTGGGTCGATTGTTATTACCTGCATTTTTGTGAAAATTAAACCTTTCTGCTAAATTTGAACAAAATATACCAAGATATTTTTTTAAAAGTATGTTTAAAAAGGGGGATGGTGAGAGAAGGGAGAATAAAGTTCCTATCGAAGCACAGTAAAGATAACGATTGCATGAATTAAGAAAAATAATACTGAAGAACAACTTGTTTAATACATTTTTTCTAAATTAGTAGCTCTTTCTTTTTTAGTATTTAGAACTTTTAATTTTTTGGTACACATCCTAAAACTAGGAATTCTTGGTGCACTTGACTTAGATCCGTCTTGAAGTTGCCGGATAAATGTGAGGATCCCATTAAGCATTTATTTAGCTATGCTATTCTCCATGGCACAGAATTAACAATGTTTACAAGTGTAAACACTGACTGCGGTAATTTAAAGTAGATGCTTAAAAAGAAAAAAAAAAGAAGAAAAAAAAAAAAAAAAGAAAAGAAAGAAAGAAAGAAAAGAAAAGACAGAAAAGAAGCACTTTTTTTTTTTAATCTGTGTTCCCAAGGGCAACTCCAGTATATGGGCCATGGCACCCTCCGAAATTTGTTTTACAACTTTAGATTCACATACTTTATACAATTTCACAGGTTCAATTTGCATTTTGAACAATTTACAGACCTATGCAAAATGTTCAAAATTTTTAATAGGATAGAAGGCGACTTAGAAACATTTTCTTCGCAATTCACATTAAATTGTGAGGAGATTGAAGTTGACTTGAAATAACTGAACTACAATAATTCAGGAAAGCAGTTGTTTAACAATTCATCAAAGCTTACCAAAGTCTCAATTCCTCAATTTGGTAAAGCACACAGAAATTTATCTTTATGTTTAGGCCTTTATACATGTGAACAGGTGTTTTCAACAATAAATATCTATAAAAGCTAATTGAGGAATAAGGTAACTAACTAAATCTTGAGAGCACTTTATGAATTACTTCTCTTAACTTAAAAGTCAAATCACCAATTACATTTTGAAGGTTCTTTAATCATCTTGTTTCCTTCAAAATGTCACATGTCACACGGAAACAGTACATCTTTAACAATAAATTAAAAAATAAATCTCTTTGGCTTGCCAAAATTTTTTAAGTATTTTATGTGGCCATTCTCTAAATCTAATTTGCCATTCCTGGGTTAAGGCATCAATGGGATGGAATTTTGGTGTTTCCATAGTTATAAAAGTGTCAGTACAAAAATTCTTGAATATATACTTTGGGTCATTTGTTTTGATTTTAAACACATTTTTACAGTAATTCACCTTTTTCATACAATGTGTCAGCATGCATAATCATAGTCATTGCACATACTCAAATGCACATGACTTCAGTTAAAACTTGAGAATAAATTAGCAGAAATTACAATTAGAAAAATATATATCATTAGTCAAAATATTTGACCACAACAAGATTTACTGGGCACATTATGTATATGTAAAAGAAACAGCACAATTTATCAAAAGCTGAGAAAATTAATAAAAACCACAGGATAAAAGAAATTACATAATTAAACTAAATTTTACACCATATTAATTTAGCGGGTAAGAAAATTTTCCAGAAAACCCACAACTCTATTTTCAATCAATATGAGATATTTATACTACTCTCCAGTCATCTGTGAGGGATCTGATTGGCTGAACAACTAAGCAGAGATTAATTTCATTGCACAGATCCCGCAAAAAAGAAAAAATGTTCACCAATGGTAAAGCAAAAGCAAAAAAAAAAAAAAATAAGCAGGAAAAAGCAAGAACACAAAAGTGCAGAATTTGGAATATGCAGTAAGGGAACAATTACATTTTTATAATATATATGCAATCCTCATCAGAGGGAAGGCAGACCAAAAACGATTCAAAATATTACCACCACTGAATATAGCTTGTTGTCTAGATTGAAAAAAAGAAGAAAAAAGGGGAGAGAGGAGGGTTAAACTATTTCCTATCTAACAAGACATGAAATGAAACATTTTCAGAGCTAATTAAGAAAAACTCAAAAATAAAATTATTCATGTCAGTTGTATGAAATTAAAAGAACAAAACCAACATTTTACAATAAACACTTTATTCATGGTTTTAACTATAATAAGTGCTGTTGGCATCATTGAAATTCTCATTAGATACTATGAAATAATCATTATTTATTAACTATCATGGCTAAGAAATATATAAAACACATAATCAATGCTGATTATGGCCCAGTATTAGAAAGAAAATTTTTAAGTGCTTTTTTTTGTATTCAGACAGAACAGAAAACAAATATTTTGGGGCTATATTTGAAGCATTTGTTTTTTCATTTCTGGATTTAAGGATTAACAAATATACTGTGCACTACAACACACATTAAGTCATAATATGTATATTTTCAAGTGCATTCAAGTATTCATTCTGAAAATACTCTAACCAGCTTATGTAAATAGCATTAATCTAAACAACTTAAAGTAAATCTAGTGGCCATGATTTCGTTAGCTTTGACAAGCTTAGTTGGCGATTTCTCTTTTGTGACCAACGTCTAACCTTGGTGATTTTCTGTTCTCGCCAAACATCACATACGTAGTTAAATGAGAAAATATAAACCTAAAACTAAAATACACTTATCCAAACACCTTATTAAAACATTAGTACACATATTTCAAATGCAATTTAAAAAAAATTTAACATAAACAAAACACCGGCTCTGGACTATGCGCAAGCTTAAAAAAATTCTTCAAAATATGCGAAACACTAAAAGATATTTATCATAAAATACAACAAAATTTTCCTTAAAATGTAAAAAACACTGTTTAAAAATAACAGAAAAACACTAGAATAAACTGATTACCCTCCCCCCCCCTACATCGGTGTAAGCAAACCCACATATATGAAATAAAATTATCAGGGTATCCACAAATATCAGGAGGCAATAATAGTATCACTAAAAAAGTCGTAAGTTTAGTAGCCATTTTCTTAATTTTAGTTACCAAAATAGTAGTATTTTTGCATGATTTTGTTGTTAAGAAATAAACATATGTCATTTAGCTTCATTTAAGGAAGACTGAATAAAATGTTGAATTAAAAAAAACTTCATGCATTATATAACAGAGCATAAAGTACAATTCAAAAAACAGATAAGAATGTTTCATGAACACCAATCATAACTTTGAAAAGAAAAGGGAGTTTACAAAAACCAAAATCTGATTTTCAAATGAGTCACCTGGAGTAAGGTGCAAGTAGCCAAAAACATGAAAATAATACGAAAATGATGTTTTTCTATTCAAAGAAGTCTCAAGTCATCTTATGTTTAATAGTAGCAAAAGTCACCTCTTTAGTTGCCGGTGGACACCCTGAATAATTCATCTTTCTTAAAACCTTAAAAATCTCTAATCTTTCATTACAATTCATTATTGCAACAATTCACATAAAATTAGAGTAGCACAACATACGATAACCTTTATATAAATAAGCAACAATAGAACACAACGGTATAAAATCTCAACAGTAAACTAATACACAGTAAAGCAACCAATAAACATTTAAATAAAAGCACATACCTGAAATTTTCTATTTAATAGCCTTGACATAAGCTTTTATGGCCAATATGCCTTTTTAACAAAACAAATCCATCAAAGAAGCAGAAGAACTTAAGCCCAATGCGGGCACGTTAAATATTCTGCATAAAGCAAACTACATTATCAGATTTTTAACGAAATTCACTCTATCGAGAATTAACAAACATCTTGAAATAAAGCAAATTCATTACAGTTCTAGACAACTTATCCACATATAATATACAAATAACTAAAAATTTCACTTCCTACACACAAACACACACAATTGAGAAACACCACAAGCTCGAAAGTGAAACTTCAGCAAAGAATTTTCGCATTTCAACACCAGCACGTAGATAATGAATCACGTGCCTCGAATTGCATCACCTGTTCAGGTTACCATGTTAACAAGATCGGTAGAATTGGCGACATTTCCAGCCTGGTGACCTGCTCCTGCACTAATAAACTTTCCCCCCTTTTTGGTTGACAGTATACTGAAAATAACTAGAATTATTTGCAACACATCTCTATAAAAATTACAAGTGTTGTATGATACAAAAAATTTAAAATTGGTAAATAACTATAAAAAATTATTTTAAAAAAAAAATCAATCAATGAGAGGGCTGACTTTTTTCGCATGGGTCTTGCTGCAAAGTGCTCTTTCAAAAATCAGCAGAAACATTTTTCATGCTATGAAATAAAAGTTCACACTTCATAGTATATAGCTTAGTGAAATTGAACAAGACAGCACATGATAAATAGAAAATGTCATATGGCTGATACAACACCATGCAAATAAAAACCTTTTCATTAAGAATATAGAAGGGGATGACTTTTCATACCTGCTTTAACCCAATTAACTATTTTTTTAAAACATAAAATCCTACTGATTTAATTATGTTGGACACCCTGCAATAGGCATGGTAACCCTGATATGTTTTCATGATTGTAGTAGCAGTATGGGTGTGAGACTTGGTTTTATGGTTTTATTTATTTTTATTTACAATTGCAAGTGTGTAGTTCATTTTTGAAGTTGTGCAACTGAAGTTTCATGAGTGATTAACCCAATTTTTGCAAAAAATAGTTATGGTCAGGCAGGGTAAAATGGATCACCTTTTTGGCTATTTTTACATTTAAACAAAAGCATAACATTTTGATGCAATTTAAGCAAATATTCTTTAATTAAAAATCAAACTTAGTTTGAAAAGTTTTGACCAATTTTACCTCATTCTATGATAAAACAAGTCATTACTCGAAATGCCTTATACAGAGAGAGAATAGGCATTTATTTTCAAAGGAGAGAGGATTTTTTTATAAAATGCCTGAGGTAGCCCATAAAAACTGTAAGTTTGAATACCCCACGTTAATTTCTTCTCAGTGTTATCTATGCTCATAAGAGGCCTCTGGACTAATATAACAGTTAATAAATATACGATAGGTCTTATCTCAAAATAAATGTATGTATATATACATATACTAGCTGCGTGCTTGTTCTTCGCACAGTAGGAAACAAATATTTTCTTAAAATATAGTTGTAAGCAGTGATCGATCTAGGATTTTCTCAGAAGAGTAAAAACACTTCTTAACCTTTTTAGAAAGAGTATTTTCTTTTTCAAAGGAGTAATTAAAGCAACGAACAATTATGCTAAAGATTCAAATACATAATTAAATTGCATTTGACACATAAATAATAACTGATTACGTCAAGTACATAAATGCCAATTCAACAAAATCTAGCGCAATAATTGGATTTTTTAAATTTAAAATCAGCAAATCATAATTATTTATCAAAATATACCTAATTTTATATGGAAAAGCAATGCGTAAAAATACGCATTCCAAAATTTTTAAGGCGTATTCTGAATTTCTGATGTGTGAAATACGCATCTAGAGGCTTTATCGCGATCACTGGTTGTAAGTACCTGTGCAAAAAAAAAAAAAAAATAATAGTCTCTGTTGAAACTAGGGATGTAACAGATAGTGATTTTGCCGGATACTAGATATCAGATATCCAAAGCTCCTTTGGTTGCCGGATACGGATATCCGGCACTAAACATGTATTTAGTTATTAAGTGTGTTTTTTCACTTTTTTAATATAATGACATCAGAACAATAAATTGCAAACATGTTTCACACATCATAAAAGTATTTTTTAATAATTGACTTATAATTTACAAAAAATAAATATCTTTGCATTATGTACATAAAAATGTTACTTAAAATATAAAAAGTTAAAATATTCTTTTTATGTGTGCACTACTGGCAGAAGCAAATAAATTTTAGCTATAAAACATTTATTAATGTATCTATAATTGTAAAATTGTTATTTTTACAAAGAAATGTATACTTTTTTATTTATTTAAGAACTAGCTGCCTCCGGCGACCAGTTGGTTCGCTATCTTAATAAATCTTGTTTGGAGAGAATCTTGTTTCTCACTGGCTTCCTTGGCATTGAAATCTCTTAGATTCTGAATGAAATTTAAAATTAAGATGGTTACAAACAGGAGCGGCCCTAGGGTAAGTGTAGAGACCTCTGCTAACATAAAAAAGATGCCTCCTTTTATGCTCTACTTAGTTTTTAAGTTCAAAATGACGCCCCTTCGAACCCGGCGCCCGAAGCGATGCTTACCGTGTTGGGCCGCCCCTGGTTACATAAATAAGATGGGGTTTAATGATAAAAACCTACAAAAAGGTATAAATTATTTTCGGCCTATATTAATTCTGAAGAGCTTCTGGATATATTGGCCTTTATTAAAAAACAGAAAGGGGAAAAAAAAGTAAGAAAATCTGAAACACTTTCAGATTTTAAAAAAGCCCTAAAGCACTATACATTAAAAGTGTATTATAACCCATGGGTATTCCCCATTTTCTTTCCTTATTCCATTAAGTTAGAAAGTATATCATTATTCATGAGTGTGATTAAATGAAATTAAAATTGATATATCTAACATCCTTTTCTGGATGTAATGCATTAGAAATAGATGGAGAAAAGCTGCGCAGAAAAATTCACAATTCCAATTGAGTGAAAATTTCAAAAACTTATTCTCTGTATTTAGCAGACAATAAAATTATGATAAATTGCACCAAGCGTTAGAATCATCGCCTCAAAATCGCACATCAACCATTTTATTTTTCGCCCAAATAAAAAGTTGCACATTCTAGTCTCGGAAAATTTCCAAATCCTATTTTCTTTTGAGTATAAAACATTTCATTCCTGCTCTGATTTCACATACACACGATATTTTAATTAAAAAATAACCTTACAAATAATCTAAACAAAACAACAACAAAAAATCGTTATTCTTTAATTTTTACTTCAAGAGTCTGAATCATTTAATAAATTGCCAAATATGGCAACCTAGATACGCTTAATCTTCACTCTTTCCACTGCGGGGTTACAATTGTGAAATGGCGAGAGCAAAATTTGCCTTTTGCGACATATTTTGTATCAATATCTCCTAAAATAATTCGGATTTCAAAAAAATTGCTTCGAGGTATGTCGGGACCAGTCCTGGAGAATTTCTAGGTCTACGATCACCCATTTTGGAGGTATGCGAGGTGCAGACAAACTAACTAACAAACCAACTAACGGACAGTTTACATTCTGTTTTATTTATATAGATAAGATATCTATTTTGATAAGATACCTATGATAGATGAATTAATTTTTTCTAAATACAGGTTTAATGCCTTTTTCCTGTTTTAATAATTTAATATTAATTTATATTAAGTCATTTTAGTTTCACTTTAAATTACTTTTAGAAACCGATAGATAAAAAGTAAATCTCTTAAATATTTATAATGAAATTATAATGCTTCCTTTTGTAGTTTTATACAGGTATGAAACAGAATTTTTCAGGCTATGGATTAAATTTCTTTAATCAAAACATAAAGGTAAAAAAAAAATTAAAAATTCCATAAATTTAAAAAGTAACAGAAAACAGCCAATCAAAAACACCATATTTTTCTAAGTGAACAATAATATACTTTTATCTATGGTCATAAAACAAATTAGGAGTCTTTTATAAACGCCAGCAAAAAAAGATAATACTGCATTACAGTTGAAGTTATTTATTATATTTTAATTAATTAATTAATTATTTTGTAATGAAAAATTTCTTTTAGACTAAAATTATTCTGTTTTGAAATAAAACTATAAAATTTAAATCCAAAAAGTGTTATACTATAAAAAAATCTTAATAAAACACAAAAATACCCAAAAAATCCACCTGGGTTGGGTTTTTTAAAACCCTGTATCACGAGCAGGCACGTATTCAGAAAACATTTTGAAAGGGGTCCAAACCGTAAAAAAGGCAGAATTTTTCACAATAAGAATATCATTATAGTGACAAAAATCAAAATTTCGTGTGTATGTGGGGTGAGGTGGGAGTCCAGACTCCCTGGACCCCGGCTCCCCCTCTTTAAATATGTCCTTGATCACGAGCTATTATGAGTTTGCAAATAGTTTTGGATTATGTGCGCAGATAGCTTTTTCTTTTATCTGACTATGGGCAGCAGTAATGGACTCTTCGTACTACGACACGTAAATGGTTCTCCATGCCACATGGCGAATGATACTGGAACCAATGTAGTTATCATAAAGAAAAATATGGCCAAGAAATTAAATCTGAAGACTATCTGGACCCCGCCCTCGCTGACCCTCCAGACTGTAACAGGTGAAAAGATCGAAGTAGGTAAAAAAGCAAGAGTGGAAATCACATTTGGAAATGCTAGATATGACCATGTGGTATATGTCGCCAATATTACGGACTCTTTCATTCTCGGACTGAACTTTTAAAAATCACACAAATTTAGCTTGGACTTTAAAAATAATGAGCTTCGTTCAGACTCTGAAGAAATAGCTGCGTTTGACATTAAACATGAAGCTGTTTTACCTGTTCAGCAAATGATAGAGACTGATTTCACTTTTTTCCCAAGAACTGATACAATAATTTCTGGAAGAATAAAGGAAATCAATAAATTCCAGTTCCGATTGCTTGAACACCCAAGCAATGGTGATACTGTCAGGAGTACCTGTGGGTGCAACACTTGTGGACTTGTCAAGAATTAACATTCTAGTTAGAGTAGCAAATGTGTAGGACAAGTCGAAGGTAATAAAGAAAAAGCAAGTTTTGATAACATGCACTCCTGTTACCTGCATTAAAAAGAACATGAACCCAATGACAGCTAAATCATGTGCATGTCTGATGAAAAAATTATTACAAAAAGCGGAGTTAACTGCAAAACAGAGAAGTGCTGTTGAGAAAGTAAGAGCTGAATTTGAAGACCTCTTTTCTCGTACTTCGGGTGATTTTGGTCATACGAGGATGAGGTTAATGCAACATAGAATAGATACAAGCACCCATTCTCCCATCAAGCAACATCCTAGGCAGTTGCCATTTGCTAAGGAAGAGGTGAGTAGACTTTTAGAGGAGATGTAGTGTGATGATGCCTTCATAGCCAGAGGAGTACATGGAAAATCTTTGAGCATGGTTTGAAGACCTGCATCATTTTGCTCAAGAGTGAATTGAACACGGAGATGATGAAGACTTGTTTTGACACGAAGGCTACGGGACATGAGTTCAACATTAGGATATGGAATCTTACTTGACGGAAAGGTCTGTCTCCCAAGCTGCAATTGCTGTGGGACAATCCTTACACAGTCCTAAACAGACTGAACGATGTTGTCGTACGGATTCGTAAGTCACTTAACTCGAAACCAAGCATTGTTCATGAAGATCAGTTAGCCATTTACTGTGGCTGTAATTAATTATTTGAATATTAGACCATGGTCACTATGGCGTAATCCTTCCTTCTTTCATCTCTCATTTCTTCTCTTTCTTCAACTCTCTTACTTTCTACAACTTACTCAGTACTTACACCCTGTTTAGTGTACATATTTGTAATATATAGGTTTTTGTTAATGTGTAATTGTTTATTATACTTATTAGTCATTTATTAGTGTGTGTTTGCTCATTGATTACTTGCTTAAATTATGTTGTTAAGGTCTTGTTAAAGGTTTGTAGATATTTGTGTGACCTCCTAACTGGGGATTGTACTGCCAGGACATGAAGTCCTTGGGAAGGGGGCAATGTTACGAATTTTTGGTCTTTTCTGCCTCCTGGCTGTTAAAAATAGTTTTTTAAAATTTGTATTCTACGCATCAAATAGTTAAATTTGCATTTTGTTGCATCAAAATCTGTTAACTTGAATGCGAGATACGGAGTTTTGGGTTTCCCTTTTTTCTAAAGTACCCCTTTTGAAGCCCATTCTTAAAAAAGATTTTTATAAATTTGTGTTTGTTATATAATTGAAGATTTTTATGATCATTCTCATTTGCCTTCGATATATGAAGAGAAGTATGAAAAAAAAAAAAAATGTTTTGTCAACTCACAAAAGCTTGGACACGAACTCTAAAACACCCGAAAATGACTGTAAGGCATTTGTGCTCGCTACATTTTAAAGTAAGAATCTTATGGCTATCTTTTATTCCCTTTGAGATATGATATCAAATTCAAAAACAGCGTTTCGGCCCCCTCGTCCCAGTTTTGATGCACATTCTATAGAACCCTGAAAAGGAATTTTAAGCATCAAGGCACGGGCTGCTGAGGTCAGCCCGTGCCTTGAATGAATCGTGCTGCAAAAGCCTGGGCCCGCACAGATCTCTACCCCCCGCGACTACACCACTGGCAGCAGATTTCCGGATTATTTTGAAATGAAATATTCTATTAATTCAGACAGCCTAGATTCTGATTTCTAAACCGGTCATGCTTCCAATTTTCATTCTTGCTACGGGCCGGGTCATAAACCGTGATTTTTTAGGGGCTGGGACGTCACCGTAATATACTGTTTTCTTTACGGACCGGTCTGGTTTAGATCAGGGGCGGCCCTGTTGTACATGACACCCACTCCACCCTGCAAACATAGAAAAAGACGTCCCTTTTACTTTTTTCAAAATTGCTTTTATGATTTTAAGTTGGAAATCGTGCCCCTTCATAAACAAAAAACGGTGTCCGTTGCGATGATTACTGCTTTGCCTATCTGGCCGGCCCTGATTGAGGTGACTAACAAAGCCTGACTGGTCCGATCCGGGGCGGGTAGAATGGCTTCGGAATGCAGCTTTCGTACGCAGTTTGAATCTTGCTTTACTGCTAACTAGCTTTCCATACACGCTTTAAAAGATAAATGAGCGTGGCAAAAATTTAAAAAAAGAGTCAAAATGACGTATTCGGCGCAGACCGGCGCAAAAATCGGCTACAAGCGCAGTTCGGTGCAATATTTCTGTTTCGGCGCACCCTGAAAGAGTCAAAATGGCGTATTCGGTGCAAACCGGCGCAAAAATCGGCTAAAAGCGCAGTTCGGCACAAGAATTTGTGTTTCGGCGCAGCTTGCGGCAATCGGCGCAGAATTAACATCCCTGAGGGAAATATAAAAAGAACATTAAAGAATATTTCGGCCCCCTTAAGCCCATTTGGATTTGAATTCTAGAAAATCCTGAAATTAATTTTTAGGTATTTGTGTTAGTTATATTTTAAAGCAAAAATTTTACGGCTGTCTCTTTTTTCTTCTGAGATATAAGGAGAAATGTGAAAAGAACGTTTAAGAATGTTTTGGGCCCCTTACACCTGTTTGGGTGCGAATTCTAAAAAATCCTGAACATGACTTAAGAATTACATGACTATCTCTTTTGCCCCCTGAGATAAGAAGGGAAACGTGAAAAAGAATTTTTTGGGTCACCATCCCCATCTGGGTTCGAATTTTCAAAAATCACTTCTTAAATGACGCCTTGGACACAAAAGCTATGAGCCCCTAAAATTTCATGTCTGTATCTCTGTTGGATTTGGCAGGACAATGATTGTCAGTCAAGACATCTTTATTTCTATATAGAGATGTAGCAGATCATCTATAGAATAAATTATTGGGGAAATTTAAAGGGAGTTGACCCACTTCCCCAACCTTACTCTATTTGAAATAGTGTTTATGATAAACATTTGAATAAGAATAATTGAATAAAGATTTTTTTTTTTTTTTAATAGTAATTTTGATTGCTCTACACAATAATTTATTGAAAATATGCTTCAAAACAATTCTTAACTAACACCAGAAAAAAAAAAAAAAATCATGTGTATATTAATAATATAAGTAATACTTACTTTTTTTCTCCAACTGGAATCTTCTTTATATGCATACTTAGTAACAAAGATGAAATTCTTTACTTAACCCGTAAGCACGCACTCTGGGATAAATTTCACCCTAGGAACAATTTCTCTTTATAAAAAGGGAGAAATTTTTTTAGAACAATTCTGTCCTGTCTTCTACCTTTCTAAGTCTAGGTCTACTTGGGGTGGGTGAAGAAATGACATTTCTTTGTTATCCGGGAGGGGAGTAAATTCGACTTTGGGATTAAATACTCCCGCCCGAGTAGCAATGCTTCATTATGTTTTTAGCATAAACTAAAATTAAATGTAAATTAACGTTTCACTACTGGTATATATTGAAGAAAAGCTGTTATGTAAAATTAATATCACATTAATAAAATAATTGTGTTTTTAGGTACGGCATTTTTTCCTCAAAAATACGATATTTACAGAAACTGCTAGAAAAATCTCGAAATAAATATGAAAAGTGCGATTTCTCTTATAAAATGTTGTAGAACTGATGCACTTTATGTTATGAGTTCACAAATTTGTTTTTACAAAAGTTTTTAGTCAAAAATGTAACAGGAGACAAAATGGGGTAAAATTTACCCCACGCGAGTGCTATAAGTAGCCACGGGTGCTGACGGTTACTTAAAAACACCCATCAGAGATTAATTTTCCCAAACTAATGACTAAGTTCCCACATATTTCTGAGAAACAAATTAACTGCATAGTTTGAAAAAATCATGCTATTTTAGATAATAAGTACAAATAAAATAATTATGTCAGGCACTTCAAAATTTTGAGACTGCCTCTTTACAAGCTGTACTACATACTGTAATAAATGATAAGCCTGTATCAGTTACATTACAAAACTTGGGAAACATTCTTAAAAATTAAAAATTTGGCAAAACTTCAATAGGGCAAGTTTTGCAATTTTTTTGATATTTTTAAAAGTTAAGACTTTTAAAAATATTTTGCAGTGCAGTTCTCTATTTAAGAATTTTTTTCTAAATGTTTAGCAAAATGAACAGGTTTTTTTTTTTTTTTTTTTTTTTTTGTTATCACAGTGTATAATGCAGCTTATAAAGAATCATCTGTGATTTTTTTGAGAGCCTGGTGTTATTAGTTTGTTTCAATTTGTGTACCAGAGCCAAATACAGGTTTTATTTTCTTCAAACTACAGCCTTAAAGGACTTACCGAGATCTAAACGAACACTTTCGTTACTTTTTTTTTTTACAGAGTGAATAATCAAAAATGTGAAGTTTATTTTGCAATTATGGATACTTTCTAAAATACTAAATCTTATATCAAATACAGGAAATTTGCAGTATATTTGAACACTGGCAAATGTGAACGTATACCAATTCCTAAAATTAATCGGTCGGTTTGAAGTTGGTTCGCTGCATTGGCATCTAGCTGCAAGTCATAGTAAAATGGATAACGTAAAAGTATTCTCCATTCTCAAATATCTGTGCGTACCAATATTCATCAAAATCAGTTGAACAGTATTTTCATAGCAAGCGGTTGAACGGTACAGAAGGCCAGTTATATAGCAAAACAGATGCAGTGAAAATATTCTTCGCGTTCAAACATCTATGTATAAGAAATTTCCATGGTGATTAGTTGAACAGTCCTGAATTTATTGGTTTGAAATGACATCTAGTGGCAAGTTATAGCAAAATGGAAATGGATAATGCCAAAATATCCTCAGTGTTCAAATATCTATCTATACCAGTTTTCAAAGTAATCAGTGGAACAGTCTTTATATGCTGTATCAGCAGTGCCAGATTAAGACAGCATGGCAGAACCTGTAGCAAATGTTACCAAGGGGCCCTGTGTTAAGTGATGAATCCAGATTTTTTTTTTTTTTTTTTTTTTTTGAGAGGAGGAGGAATTTACTATTACATTAAAGTAAAATAGACTGTATTTTCAAGCTAAGTAGATTAACTAACGAAATTGTGTTAATGATATTGTAATTTATTTTTAGAGCTAATTAATTAGTTAATAGAACTACTAATGCTAATTAGATGTAAATAAAACTAAAACTCCCTCATGTTAGATTATGGAGGGGTTTATCCCATCTATTTCTTCTTGATGTGACCGAAAAAAGGAACATCAAACTGACATTAAATTCAATAAAACCACTACTGCCCTCGCAAAAATAGCCCAAGAACGCCCCATAGAAATCAACTTTAACAATAGCCTAAAACTCGCCAATTACAAAAATAGTTATTATGCCCTAAATATGGAAGCCTTACAGATTATAACCACAGATGGCGCTATAAATGATATGACGCATGCGCAGATAGATCCTGGGTGGAAGGCCTTGCTGTGGAAGAGAGCTAGGCATTTAGAACTAAGACCAGAACTGAAGAAGGTGGTGGCTGCCATCGAAAGTGCTACTTAACGGATTTTAATGCGTTTTTAACTGTTTTTAATGATTATCGTACTACTTTTAAATGTTTTTGCAGGATATAATAATCTTAAATGTGATCAAATATTTTGAGAGTTTCTTTGTGGAGCAAGAGTATCAGAAAACACTCTTTGTTTTCAGTTTGCCTGGGGTTATGGCTTCTCGGATACCCTGACCATCTTGTCTTTGTGCAAAAATCATCCCCATTTTGATTATTTTATCTGAACAGACTTACTGACATCCGCGACCTTGAATTGTGATTTCGATGGTCAAAAGCAATTCCTTTATATTTAACGCGGTTAATTTCCGTGATTAATGTGATAACTTATCAGAATTGTGGAAACTCAAAATATAAAAATGTCTTACATTCTATATATTATTATTGTTTGAAATAATAATTCACCTTTGTTAAAACATTGTAAAATGGGAACATAAATAATTAAAAATAAAGCAAGCAATAACAAAAGCTTTCTAAAGATGACTTATCCCCTACTCCATACACCTTTGAATTTTGCCAATCCATCCCCCCCCCCCTTCCTTTACTCTAAAACAAAAAGAACTTTGGGACTGCCCAACATACGGTTAAATACCATTCTCATATTTACTACAAAACAAGTTTATGTCCAGTGTTTAAATAAAAATTTTTGCTTTGTGGGGGAAGGTTTTTTTTTTTTATGGGACACTTTTGTTCTTACATTACTGTGGACCTCAACTCTCATGGAAATGCAGAAGCTCAGCTCGCTCAATATTTCCTGTATATTGTGTCATTCTGAAAAGTTTGATTACAACTTCACTAAAAAAATTCATTCAATTTGTAACTGCTGTTTTCAGGATGGGTGCTGGCCCTCTTCGACTCCCTTCCTTTAATCTGTCCTTGATCCACCTTGACTCTGTTCTTTCATTTTGGGACTTAGTTTTCTTTCTATATTTTGTTTATTTCTGGATTCATTCTTCAAATGAAGACAAACTTGTAGAATTATTGGTAAGCAGAGTTGCCAACCTGGCAAGGTCAAAAGTCAGGAGATTTTATTCTAAAAATCAGGAGACTTGTTTAAAAAACTAAAATTAAAAAACTAAATTTTAAAAAGATTAAGGATGTATCAGCTGAAACTACATTTTGGAGAGAGAAATAAAAAGCATTTTTGATGCAATTTGTTGCCAGAAATAGTATTTTTAGAGCATAAAAAAATTAATATTGGGTCATGTCTTCTATTAGGTAGTCAGTGTCTTGTAAAAAATTTGGCAACATAAAAAATATTAAAAGTTAAGAATTGGGGTTAATTTTTGCAGTTGAGGCATCGGAGGATTAAACAAAACAATGTGAAAGAAAAAATGATAATTTTTAAGACTGATGGAAAAAGATAGAAAATGGAATGCATTAGAACATGAAGCTCCACTTCTTATTATACATTTGTCAGTGAAGCCCAAATTATTTTTATGTCACATATGTGTGGGTTCCTGGAACTAGTTTGAAGAAAAGAGAAAAACGCTGAGAAGGGTTCCCTTCCAGGGTTTCTACTAGAGATGTAACGAACAGTGATTTGGCCGAATAGCTGAATACCGAATATTCGGCCAATAGCTCAGGCCGAATACCGAATATTCGGCTCATAGTTTAGGCCGAATACCGAATATTCGGCGGCTGAATATTGCATTTTAAAAATTTCATTTTAACTGTAAATAAAATATTGCTTTTCAATTTTGTAATTAAATACTAAATAAAGATTAATTAAAATTCATTTTATATTATTTGTAGGTACTTAAAAACAAACAACAGTATTTTATCTAAAACTAAAAAAATATTGATCATGATAAAATATCTTTTATAAAGTTAAACACTAATAACAGCATAATTATATTTTGAGATATTCATAATTTAATAAATATGCTATGCTAAATGTCATTAATCTCGTAACTATACATAACATCATGTTTTGGGTTTTACAGACTCTGAGCAAAACATATTTAGCAGCTTTTCAAAATTATGCTTGTAATTAAGGATCTGAAAAAAATCCTTCTACCCCTACCCAATAAAGAAATTAAAAAATCAAGTCAAGTATTGTCAATAAGTAGAAAAGTCTGCATTTCTGTAATACTATTATTGCATTAGATTACGTTTCATTCAGCTTAAAATTCAATGAATTAGGATATTTTATTATATAAGATTAACTCATTGAAGTATAACTAAGCACTATTATTTGTAAATGCATTTAAAAAAATATTTCTCTCTCTTTTTCCTAAAATTATTCAGCCGAATATGTAACAATATTCGGCCACAAGTATTCGGCCGAATACCTGTTCAGTATTCGGCCTACCGAATATTCGGAAAAACAGCCGAATAGGCCAAATACCGAATAGTGGCCGAATATTCGTTACATCACTAGTTTCTACGGATTTCACAGCTTTTGCATCTCTATTTTTAATATTATATCCTTTAATTAATAATTTTTTCATATATTTTGTCCCTTTTTTACAGATAATAATAATAACAATAATAATAAAATCAATACACAAAAATATTATTTAACATCACTGGATTCTAACAAAAACCATGTTTGATAATAATTTAGGATAAAATTAAGAATATTTCAACTGAACGAGATATGTTAATAAAGGACACATTTTAAAATTATTTATAAGGTTAAATAAGAAAATGAAAATAAAACAATTTCTACAATTAGGTTTGAACAGGAAGTATTTTCTTGATTTTGCCGCATATTCTTGCATTTCCCTGACCTTTCTTCAAATTTCTCTGACATTTTCCCCCAAATCCCTGACTTTCCAGGCCTGTAGAAACCCTGCCTCCCAAGACAGAACTTAAAAAAAAAAAAAAAAAAAAAAGACTTAAAATTCAATAAATTGCATCTTTTATGTGATGAATGATAAAAATCAGGAGAAAATGAACAAATTATCAAAAATCAGGAGAAATGTACCATAAATCAGGTTGGCAGGAGATCAATGAAAAATCAGGAGTCTCCTGCCTAAATCAGGAGAGTCGGCAACTCTGGGTAAGGAATGCACTATTTTAAAGGTTATACTTAATTGGGTGGTCCAAGGGTTTTGATACCCTCTCCTCCGAGTTGTGAAGTTTGCTAAAACAAAAAGATAATAGTTTTTTTTTTGCCTTTGCCATAGTTTGGATCATCTTTGAAATTTTTGTTCTGGGTACTGCATTTTTTGTTGCACAATGTGTTGAATATAATCTTTGTGTCTCTTACTGCTGTCTTCAAAATATTGATTCAGTTACTCCTAGATAATCAGTTGACCAAATAATGCAGGCATGCAACAGTCATATTTTATGTATACAATTCACTCGCGATTTAACGACCTTCACAAGACCTCGGCAAGCAGGACGTTAAATCAAAAACTTATAAAAAATATTAGAAAACAGTCAGGACATCATCAGAGGGTCGTTGAATTGGGAAGGGTCGTAAAATCGCTAGTTGACTGTATATTCTTTCAATGCGTTATCTAAAATTGATTTACAGTTCCATGATAGAGCTTCAACGATTGTCTTTAAAAAAAAAAGAAAGAAAGAAAAACGCTATTTATATTTTGCTTTAAAAAAAAAAAAAAAAGCTTGATCTTAGGATGGGGGTAGGAAACTAACAATTTCAAGTTAAAGGCGCGGGGGCCTGTAGCATTTGCTACTTTTGCTACATGGCTAATCCGGCACTGTGCAATGCTCAAATGAACTTGCCCTAATTTGCATAAGGCAAGGAAAAAAGCAATTATAACAAATTTTGATTATAATGGGGTTTTGTGGAGAACAGGGTTCATACACATTTCAGAAGGAAAAATCCAAGGAGTCCAAAAATTTCCAAGGAGTTCTATCAAAATTGTTTATATTGTATGTACGCAACACCACAGTGTTTTTTTAATCACTAAGTAACTTTATTTTTCAAAACCAAAAACTTAAATCAATAGATATTTATTCATTTGATGAATGAATATACAAAAGACAAAATCTAAAGAAAAAAATTTGTCTTGTTTAATTGCAGAATTAATGTATCTAAATAAAAGCAAATATTTAGAATTAGTAGTACTAAAAAATTTGTAAAGTAACCAGTTCTGTACTATAAAAATCTCCACTTTTTTTTTTTAATTATGAAAACAATTGAATTTATTAAGAACTAAATTTTAAAATTAGGAGTTAGTAGGAGATAGAAGTTTAGAACAATATGATTAGTATTAATGAAAATAATAAAAGATGTTGGCTTACCTATATCATTCTTTAATTAGAATAAATGAAATAAGAAGCATGTTACTTTTCAAACTAAATCAACTTTAATTATGTATTTAGTTAATGCAAAATGAAAATATACTGCACAATTAGTTTATATATTGTTCTCTTTCTTTTATGGATTAGTTTTTGACGGTTTAAACCAGTTTTCAACAGTTTAAACCAGTTTTTGACATCAAAAACCTAACCCTGACAAAAAGCAGACAATAAATTTCAAATGCATTGGTTTATTGGCATACTGATTTTTGTTTAGTTCATTTATATTATAAGCAATATTTTTTAACTAATTTATTTGATTTGGTAAAATTCTTTTAATATGTAATGGCAACATTTACAGTTTCATGTTTGACTCTATGTATGGTTAAAATTTACTTTACTGTAGCATTTTTGTTATTAAATTTCTTGAAATTTTGATGATACAAAGCCTACTATCATTCTCGGGGAATACATTTCTGTATCAAGGTAATTTGTATTCATACTATTTTTTATTTTGGAGTAGTTCAAAGAAAGTGGGGTAAAACGATCATACTGCTATTCTTGCACTTAAAGAACACATGTATCATTTCAGACTTTTTTTTAAATCTGCAATACATTTTATAAGGTATTAATAGTAATAACGTGAATAAATAGATTCCCTTATTCAACTTTTATTTTTACCTGAAAATAAGAAAAATAACCCAAAATTTACGATACTGGAATCATACATTTATAAATAAATGCTAACAGAGGATGTGTTTGCTGCACATTTTGAAGAAAAGCATGAAGTTGAAGACCATGAAGTAAAGAAGGTATGCTATTCTTGAAATTTTGTGAAGAAAAATCCCAATTCTTATTTAAAAAGAGTTGAAATAAGAGCTCAAAATGGCACGACCATAACACCTCTTTCGGACAAAACATCTGCTGGCTCTTAAGTGCTGTGGTAAAAGTTTTATTAAACATTTTTGGACAGATTTTGTCTGCAGAAAAGGAGCTATTTATAATTAAATACTTTGCAAAATCTTTATTTGAAAAAATGTACATTGCTAGAAAATGATGATGTTGAGGAAGTTCAAACTGAACAGATAATACAAATACTGGATGAGCCAAATTTCGATAGTAGAGGACATTATACTTATAAATTCTGATAGCTAAATTCAAATTCCATGTAAAACTGTCTAATAAAATATTTGTTATCCATTTTCCACTTGATCTTATTCATATATCATTTTCTATGAGTTATTTCTTTTTGTTCATCTATAATCATTTTACCGCACACCATGGGGTAAAATGATCATAATAACAAGCCAAACTGAATTAGTGATCAAACAGTTTTAATGTTTGTAAAAGAACAAAACAAAACTTTGTAGTTAATGTCAGATAGTCCAATGTAAAATATTTGTCAAAAAATTTTTAATATGTTGTATCATTTTAGATGTGTAGCTTAATAAAGTTGCAAATTGCTAAATTTATGGTCATTTTATCCCACCTGACCCTACTGGGATCAAATCAAAACTGGATCTCACAGAAGAAAACTTTCTTACCCTGGCTGGAAAAATCCACACTTTAAAGAGCTCAGGATCCTTAAGCCAATTTTTGAAGGAGAATCTTCCTTTGAAGGGTTATCGAATTGATGAAATTGAACTGAATATAAAACATTTGAACTGAATATAAAAAATGTATCAAGCTATAAATGGGCGCCGATTGCGTCATGTGATGTAGAAATGTCTTTTCCTGTATTTAAAGAGTATTTTCTGTGAAAATCACCAATCTTGAACCATCCAATCCGTGAATTCAGAGTTTGAACCCTTAAAACAATATGTAGTTATTGCATGTAATAAATAATTCTTATTTTTTGGATATAGTTTATATTAGGTATGTTTTTTTTTTTTTTTCTTGTTTGCAAATATGTTTATTGCATATGTTAATGGATATTCCATAATTTTTGAGCAGATTTTTGAGTTTTTCATTGTTTATGCATATTATTATGCATATTTTTGCCTATTTTCGTACATATTTCTCTAGTTTTTTGTGCATATAAATCCGGGCCCTAGTAATAACTAATTACAATTTTTAATCATACATGAAAAAATGTATAAATCAATAACAATAACAGCCCCAATCGTGGTTTGCTCTTAGATAAATTGACTATTAATAATTTTAACAGTGATACCGTTGCTTGATTAGAACTTTTTAAACTAATGATTTTTTATGGTAAAAAAAAATCCTACTTAATTTTAACACAGATATGCATAAAAATGTTCTCTAGAAAGTTTTTATGCCTAGGTGAAATCTTTGATTTTTTTCCCCCTTAGGTAGTGGTAGGGCAGCTGTTTATAAACTTTACAAGTGATGTACTGATATTGAAAGATGTATTATCTACATAATTAAAGTTGAAATTTTGAAAAAAAAAAACAGTTGGGGTTTTTAAAGTGGGCTTTTTCAAAAAAACCCACCTGGATTTTTTCGGGTTGGGCAACCCTACTTAACTGTCTCTCAACATAGGGAAAAAAAAAATAATAAAACAGAACATACATTTTTATTTATGCATTATTAAAGATAACACACCCTGAAACAAAGAAACTTTCATCCATATTTTATGAAGCAAAGTCAATGTAACCGTAAAACGTCCCTAAACGAGCACTAGGGACTTTTAATGCCCAGATCCTTGAGATAGGCATGTAATGTATTTTCAGGGGTCTGTCCAGTCTTATCTGACAGGGTTCCTGTTTTTGTGAAAAATTTACTACTAATTTTGTGAATCTGAAATTAGCATTCAATGAGGTTTTCTATCCATGGTCCTGTATTTGTGAAAATTGGGTCTTGTTTTTGTAAAGTATTACAAAATATACAATTTCACATACAAATTTAGTATAAAATTAAAGTTTTATTTTAAAGAAAGTCCTATTAAAAAACCTATACTGGTGAAGCTTTGTTCAATTTGCAAATATTTAATCACAGATGTACAAAGATATGTGAAAGGGTGGCTGTTTACCAGAGGAAGAATTTTGTGAAGGCCCATTTTTCAAATGAAAAATAGTGTGAAGGACCCATTTTTAAGATGAAATATTTTGTGAAAGGCCCATTTTTAGGATAAATATTTTGTGAAGGGTCTGTTAATGGACCCAAATTTCTCCTAAACAGACCCCTGATTTCACTCCTCTATCTAAGATTGAAACATTGAAAGACAGTTTGCAAATGTCCAGATAAGGGGTGGTGCTGGCCTTTTTTAAATCTTCGCCAACCCATTTGCCAAATTTGATTTTTCCAGATGTGATTAAGAAGTACAATTGCCAATATTTTTGCCAAAACGTATTCTCGTTCACCAAACTAATATTATTTTCGCAATTTGCGACGTTGGCGATTGACAGACTGACCCCTGGTCCAGATTTACTTTTAAAAAATTCTCTCGATAAGTCACTTTGCATAAACAAAGGTACTATGCTGAATCAGTGGCACACAATTCTTTAATTCTACACTCTGAAGAATGTTTCTATCTTAGCATCACTACATTCATAAAAAGCACAGCAAAATAATTTTATGAAGAGTAATGATGAGCAAGGACTAAACATAAGAAATTAATTGAAAATTTGCCTAGAAAAATATGTAGCTAATCCTTGTAGATATAAAAAGCAAACCATTGTGACTGATTTTTTAAATAAATCATTCAGCAGAATTTTTTTTTTCTCCATTTATACCTAATTAATTTTTAAAAAGCTGCACCTGTTTTACTAGGAGGGTACGTTCATTTACTTATAAATTTAAAGCAATGTCAACAATACTTTATGGATTATATGTCAAGTTTCTAAATACTATGAGATTTATCAATCACTTAATGCACTCTTCGATAGTGGACATAAATTGTGGTTCTGATAATGTCCGCTACAGAGTGGTTTTCCTGTATATCAAACTACACAGACTTACAATATTTTTAATTAAAATAATTAATAAATGCACTCAATTTTTATTGGGCCATAAATCTAACATAACTTCAGAAAACTAAAACTATACTTAAATATTAGGAAGCGGTACTTCTATAAGAGGGGAAAAAATAAATGTTCAATCATAGCGTGAGAAATTAAGGACATCGGAAACCTCTATAATGTGTACAAAAGTTATAATACAAACAATACCGGTCCCAATAACAAAGAATAATCTAACACAACAGAAAATATAAAAAATTAAATATCTAAACAATTAAAATATATTTTATGTTTACGGCACCATACTTAATTAGCAAATTTTAGTTGTTTCGAGACATGCATAATATATTTGAACCAAAAAAAAAAAACACACACCTTTAATAAGCACTTTAAATTTTACTTCAGTACCGGGATGTCGTGGAGGAGCACGTTTGTCAGCATCCATGACTTTTTCAGCTCGTTCTATTACATTATAGTTCTTTATATATGCTTTGGTTCGACCGATCACAAACTTCCACAACGTGCGGACGGCCATGTGAATTCGAGTTTTCAGGATAAACAAACGACCGTGTGTAGATTCCGAAGGTAGAACAGTCTTTGATGAGCTCATCGGAAATCTAAGCGATTTCATTGGATGACGATCAGAAAGCGCCATCTATAATGTGAAAAACCCTAATATTAATTTCTGATTTTTGTATTTAATCTACATTTTTAATTAATAGAAAAATTAAGTAATTAGTAAACCACAACATAAGCACCGATAATTGAATTTATATGGGTTAAATCACAATACATACAACTTTTAAAAATAAATGCCATCCATAAGAATTACATGGATCATGACACTTACAACTCAACATTACCAAACCAATCAAAATCATAACCTTTGTATAATTTAGAAAATAAACGATATTAATTTTCAAAATACTCCAGCATTTAAAAGTATATATATCAAAATAAATAGTCAGGATGGGGACAGGGACACAATAATCAACTAGAATTATTTAATCAATACTTTAATTCGAGTCAAAGTACAAATATTTATCACGACTTCCTCGACCTAACAAATGCAAAAAAACCAACTAAAATTGATACAATTTCGGTAATTTTCCGAAGCATTTTTAATCTTTTTAAATGATTAAGAATTCTAAGTTAATACCTCATGATTATGAGCCAAACAACTATTTTCACTTAAGCCGGGATATGTTGCACCATCGACATTCATTCTGACATTGTTCTTAGAAACTGCTGAGTAACAATGAACGAACTGATATATACTAAGTAATGTAAACTTACACTTTACTTTATAATTTATTGTAAGTTTTATTTAGCAAATACTATTACCCAGTTTTGTTTATTTATTTGTTATTAATATTTTAATTTTCTTTAAAAAGCATGTGTAGCTATGTTAAATTGTATTGAATTTTAGATTTAATAATAATTCTTAAATAAAATTGCTTTGTCTGTTCAAAAAACGCATTGAACTTAATGTGACAAAAAAAAAAAAAAACTCCAGAAAATTCTTTTTAAAATTTTCAAGAAAACTAAATAGTTGTGTAATCATAAAAATGTTGTATCAATTATTCAAGAATAAGGATAAAAATTTCCCCAAGATTCTTCACGTGAAAATATAATACAAGGTCTATCATAATACAACCTTGATTGGCAAAAAATTCAATCACCAAGTATCAGATAAATCACATGGTTGGAGTGAGATCTTATAAAAAAAAACAGACATGCAAAGTCTCAGGATTTTGGCCCCCAAGTCTCAGGCTTTTTAAGAGTTTAGTTAAAAAATTGAAACTTTCCTCAATATTCTTTATCAAGTTTGCAAAATCAGTTATATAAAATTAGATATTTCAAATTTCATTGTTATAAGGGTACTTACGTATTATCCCAGTGGTCTGCTAAGACGAGCAATTTTTCACCAAGATAAATGCCAGACAAATGAAATTATTCATGTTTAGAAATATGCTAGGCAACAGTTTGCCAGCACATTTGACACAAAAATCATTTGGTGGAAATGACTGCCGGGATAAAACGTAAGTACCGTTATAAATTATCTTTGTATAATTTTTAGGTTGGCGTAGTTTACTCCCTATGTATTTTGATTGATGTTTTGTATTTTCTGATATTTCTTTGGGAAATATTTGAAATTTATTTATATTGTACAACTTATCACTGTGTCCTATTACTTAAGTTTATAAAGGCTATCATGGCATTTACGGAAAGAAACTTGTCTGTATTGATTGCACATACATTTTATGCTGAAAATAAATGTATAAAAAATATTGGGCTTTTTGACATTAAAAAGCAGTAGATCTCAGGCATTTTAATTTTGAAAAGGTGGCATGTCTGTAAAAAACCAGGTTCTAATTATTGCACAGACTCCTAAGATTTGTACCCTGGTTGGTCACTAGATGGCCAAAAGTACAGTAGAAGATCTTTATAATGCAAACCTCGAAATGCAAGATTTTGCGTTACATATATCATTCTCTTGTATCATTAAACTTCCCTAGTAAGCATATTAAAATATAGCTTGAACACATAAATATAGTGCTTAAAAATAATTTTTAAATACTACTTTAAAAAACAGAAATATGCAATTTATTTATTTACAGAAAAAAATTGAAATTACTAAAAGCATTGAAGTTTGTTAAACAATATATTGATTTTGATTTGTTTTAGAATTTGCAATCTCTCAACAAATAACTTTTCTTGCAGCCTGTGAACAGTTAATAATTCTACTTCCATTACACAGTCTTGTGTTTCCAGGAATTTAAAATACTGATCTCCTATGGAAATTTCTTCAGACACTGAAAGTTTTTCACCTTTCTCTCCAGCATTTGATTCTGTTTCAGGATTGTTTTGAAACAGGATACTATTTCAGCACTGGTCAAATGATTAACAATTTGTGACTTGTCATCAATTACCAAAAATTCAAAATGTTTTCTTCATGCAGGTTTGCAAACTGAGTACTTCCATTTTGTGCACAATGCATTAGTTCAGCAGTTTTGATTTTGACTAATAATGGCTTAAATCCAGTTATAAAATAGTGTTAAATTGAGAAAACTCTTCCTCCCCTACTTCTCACAGACTGTTTAAAAGTACTTTACCGCTAAGTTGAGACATAAGCATATCATTGGGCAGAGGGGGGGGCAGGGGGTTTGTGCCCCCCAACTTTGTTTAGAAAGCCATTTATTTTAAAAAACCTTTTTTTCTTTCAAAACTTAAAGAAGCATAGCTATTTTTACTTTAGAATATGCTATGTGCGTTACACATACCAAAAAATAACAACAACAAAAAAAACTTGGTGATGTTATGCCTATGATTTAGGAAGCCAGATAACAGTGTACGATTTAATATAAAACAAATCAATTTTTAATTTGCAAAGAGGAATATTATTAAATAAATAAACAACTGTTTGGGTAGTCAATGGCAGAGGAGGGAGAAAGAGAGAGGTTCCTGTTCTTTTAAAATAAACAGTTGCTCCTCTTCGACTGGGCCGGTGAGCTGTTAAGCTGATAATGCATAACGTGTGCATCGGAGAATAATTACTTGTTTTAAGCTAGGCATGTTTTGGGATTTATCTAATGTCTCAAAATTAATTCACTAGGAAAGCAATAAAAAAAAAAATGCAGATTGTAGAAATTTCTTAATTGTGATTTTCTCTGTTTACTTCCACAGTGTTTATGCAGAATTGCAGTATATCGATCTTCTAATGTAGTTTAAACTAAATTCACTGAGGCGCAAAACTTTAAAATGCTCTTGGCACAAAAATTTCATACACAGACGCTGAGGAAAACAGTGCATTTCTATGAACATTTGCAGCCTTAAAAAAGCACTTTAACAATCTTGACATAATGTTACCAAGCAAGCTCAGTGGCCACTGTAACCCACAAATACCTTTAAAAAAACTGCTCATCCAACAATAATTAGCGTGTTTACTTGTGTATAATGCATGCTCTTTTTCCCCTAAATTTAAGGTAGGACTGAGTGTGCGTTACACTCTTAATAATTTGTTACTATCGCATGTAATCCACGATGTATGTAAGAATCGAGAAATTTATTTAGAGTGCATAATAAAATTGGAAAAATCTCTCTCAATAAAAGTACTGCAGCATTTTAATTTTACTTGTTACATTTTTTTTCATACAAAATCGCTAGTATTTTTTAAAAACTCATTAACAATTCTCATTGCCACTCTACTAGTGTTATCACCACAGTCTTTGTCATCACTGTCACAACCAATGACCTCTTAAACGATATCGTCTTCAATTTTATCCATTTAATTGAAAATTTCAGTCACTTTCATGTCAAATTTATAGTGTGCATTATATAAAAGATTTAAAAAAATTTCACTTGTTTCTCTCATGAAGTACAGAGTATGTGTTATACACACATGTGCACTAAAGTAGATATTGTAGTTATTTCAAACAACTGGAGTGATTAGAAAAAAACCACAGGCATTTTAGCTATACTGAAGTTCAAAATATTTTTAGGGTGGAGGAGGATCATTAAAATCCATCTATGCTCAATTTGTACCGTAGTAGTAGCCAAGGGTGCAGAAAACATTTAGATCACAATATTTCCCCAGAACACAATTTGTTTTGTCCAAAATTTCCCCCCAAACCGAAGCATATTTTAATTCCAGTTTAAGCAACTATCTATCACTAGCTTCTTTTGATAACAACTACATCGCTAAAAAATATTTTTTCCCTTTTTTTTTTTTTTTTTTTTCTATAAATACGATCGGGGACAAAAATTTCCCCATAACTTCGTTCATGCATTCGGACATATTCTGCACCCCTGGTAGTAGCATCCAAGCTATTCATGCAACATACTCAAATTTTATCTTTATCAGTTGCATGCTATATTCATTAAGAATTAGGTAAACATGACAGTTTGACATTATTTGGTAGGAGTACTCTGCCATCCAATAAGCAAGTACAAGGCAGTTTTATATAGACTTTTTTGACGTTGTCCCTCAGTCCTTGCCATGAAAAGTCAGTGATAAAAGTGTATGTAAAAAGCTATGTACTAAAACTAATCTTTCACTTTTTAACTAAGTCTAGATGTATCTCAACAGAATGCCTATAAGAATAAAGATGAAGTACACTAATTATAAAATTATGATTGTTTTCAGTAAAATGTTTTTGATTCTTATAATGCTATCTATTTGTACAAGCTATAGAAAATGGGCTGTGGTAACTAAATAGTTACGACATAAGACTAGTAACTGAAGGGGAGGTGGGGGCAAAATGAAATACCCCACCCATAAGATGCTCATACATATGTGCAGGGAGGGGCCATGTCACCTAGCTCCCATATTATCATTATGATTTATGTACTGGTAAACATAAAAGTATTTTAACACTAAAATATAGTATCTTTCTAGGACGGGACCCTTGACTTCCCCCCCCCCTATCCTTCCTACAAACAATCATACGGGCACCCACAGAAGGAAGAGCTACACATTTGATCCCTAGTGTACTTCTGGTGACCACCCCACACATTACATCTATGACTCTTATCACTCACCAGCAGATTTCAAAGTCTATTAATATCCCTAACCTTCACAGAAAGATCTAACCAATGATAGACATAGTCCACACGCCTCCCCAATTTACGAAAAAGAAATTTCCATTACTACTTTTATTTTTAATGTGTATCCCCCCCTTTCAGAAAAAAAAGATCACACTCATAGAGCAAATATAAAGGATACAGAGCACTTGGGCAGCCCTCACTTGCGGCACTTGTCCTAGCACCTGACTTATGGCAAGATCTTGCACATCTAACTCGCCTTAGTTTTCCATGGAACATTTGTGACCAATCTGCTAATTTCCATTTTGAATGTTATATTGATGCATAACTGGACTTCATATATCCATATGCTGACTAGCAATGTACCTTTTTTTTTATGCAGTTAGGGTTTTATGAAATGTTCTAGAATAACATTTAACAAGCAATTGGTTTTTTTTTCCATATTTTTAAAACATACTTTTTATAAATGAATAATTTTTCTAATGTATTCACATCCACTAGACCTAAACAATAATTTTTTTTTTTATGCCAAGAGGATTTTTAATGTGTATGCTGACAGCACAGTTGGATAAAATAATAAACTATCAATGCATGCAACCAAAACTATTTGCGAACTTCTAATAGCCCAAGATAACAGAATATATGTTATATAAACACATGTAACATTTTTGAGCTACAGTGATTTAAAAAACATTTCTTCTAGGTAACTATTTATCTTTAAAAAATTTCCACAAAACCTCAGAATCACCAGAAAACAATCTGCAAGACCTTTGAATGTATCTGTGTACGTGTGTCTATATTATCTGACTAGAGTTGACAGTAAATTTGGCTGTAGTTTACACTTACCACTCACCAAATAAAATGATAAAGCACAAGCCATTTAGCCCATAAAGCACATTTTTTTACCATAAGCAGCATGGCTCATAATAGCCTCACTTTTCCTACAGGTTAAATGCTGATGCGCTCTGTTTAGTATATTTCTCCCTGGTCACACTATGCTTATATTTAATTTTTACAGCACAAAGACTTGTAAAATCCATCATTTTTAGTTCACCAAAACCTCTAACTGTATTGTACCTCTTTGTTACTTTCTAGATGATGATGGAATGCATTGTCATGCAATAAGCTCTGAATAGAAAAATTTTTAAGTAAAACATTTGCACTTGAATTTAGCAGCATTCATTTTTATTATTGTACAGAGAGAGAACCATGATTTTTCTCGCCACATATATTTAAAATTTCAGCACAGTCCATCGTTTAATGAATCAAAGATTGTCAAATATATTAAAAGACAAGAAAAATTTTACCTTAAAATACTATCTCCTGAAGAATCTACGAGAGAGAAAAAACAAACCATGAAATATGCTAGATTAATACAGACTTCTCTTACCAAACCTTAGATTACTGCTTTATGCAAGGGGCAGACCTTGAAGAGAGGACACAGGTCTCAAGAGTCATGCTCTCTTCTTAAATTTGTGGGTTCCATGGATTGGTTAAGATTAACTATTACAGGTCTCCGGCCAGCCTGATTATGACAGCATGGTGCCCCAGGACTCGGGGTTGTTATGATTTTGCCCAACCCGAAAAAACCCAATTGGGTTTTTTCAAAATTTCATAATACACCTCTCCATATCAGTACACCACTTGTAAAGTTTATAAACAGCTCCCTTTCACACAATCACTACCTAAGGAAGAAAAAAATTAGACTTCACATAGGCATAAACTTTCTAGAGAAATTTTTTATGCCTATCTGTATTAAAATGAATAAGGATTTTTTAACCATAAAAAACATTAGTTTAAAAAGTTCTAATTCAGCACTAGTATATCACTGTTAAAATTATAATTAATAGTCTATTTATCCAAGAGCAAACCTGATTACGTTTTTTTCATGTATGATTAATATAATTGTAATTAGTTATCACTATTAATTGAACCATTTTTTTATAATTGATTTTTGTAATCAATTAGTTGCTTTAAGTTGTATTTAGTAATAAGCAAAATTTTTTTCAAATATTCTAGAACCCCATCCCTTCCTCTGAAAAAACGTGGGTTTTTAACAACCCAGCCAGGATTTCAGACTTGTTGGGGGCCCCCTTCTCCATAAAATACAATGATAAATTAATAAATTTTATTTAAATCATAATCAGTCGACTCCAGTTAACTGGGCAACTTCAGGATAGGATCAGTTTGGTCCCAATAACTGGCTGTTCCGATTACCCAAGATTTCAAGAATGGGCATGTTACACATATTAAAATGTCATTATGATCTTTATTGTATAACACAAGTGTCGGACAAACACACATTACTGTTGTATATGAACTTTAATCATTCAAAACTAAATTTACAAGTTTTTACAACAATCAACTCTATACTCAGCACAATAAAAAAAAAAGTTCATAAGCAGATAAATCATGAAGTCAGAATGCAGTCAAATGTCCTCAAATGATAAGTCAGTTTTTATAAATATGAAGCCTAAATGATGAAAAGAAAGAAAGAAAAATTAATATTTTAGTAAACAGTGAGAAATCTTTATATAATTTCATTTCTAAATTAATTTAAAATTTGGCCTCAATCTCTATGAATAAATGTTTTCAGAAAATTTCAAACTGTTAGTAGAGAATTTTTTTATGAATAGTCTGGAGGCCTCGGGCAAATGGCCAAATTACACATCAGGCACTGTCTCTAGCTGAATTTTCTTGATCTGCTTTTAATAACATTTGAAATTGATCAACACAATTATAAATTTACTATGGCTATGAAAAAGTGGCTTCTTAAATATCCTTAAGGTGTTAAAAAATCGAATCCTGGTGGCTTGACTCAATTTGGTGATATTTCACCAAAAATCTGCCAAGCTTGAGTTAGTTTGCGAGATTTTGGAGATAACCAAAGTAATAATTGACCACAGACTTGAAATAAATTGAATGTATCCATAATGTATTTAAAGTCATTTGGCTGACCCTGTAAATAAATTACCCAGTCGATTGCAATCAAAAAAGAGAAGCACAGTTATATGTTACAGTAGTTCTAAATAGAAAATTTCAACATTTTACAGTTAAAAGTTTTTAAAAATGCAAAATTATACTTTTTGGTGCCAAATTTTGTGATATCTCAGCAAAACTCACCAAGGTCGACAATAAATGGTGAGATTTGGGGCATGGTCCAAACAATGATTGAAGAAAGATGTAATATAGTGAAAATGTCCATAGATATTAATGTATTGAAATTCTTTTGGGTGGTCCTGTAAATAAACTCTCCAGTAGATTGAAACCAAAAATTGAGATGAACAACTAGATGTTACAACATTAATTTCAACATGCTACTGCTAATTTGAGAGTCAAATACACTACACGTACACCACCAAAAGTTGCCAAGCTTGACGACATTTGGTGGAATTCTTGAGGGAGGCATGTGACCGTGGTCAGACCCAATACCTAACTATACCGCAGGATGGTATTGTACTTGAAATGGATGAATGTCCCTAAAATTGCCATTGACCGTAATGTGTTAAAACTCTTTTGAGTGCTCCTGTAGCAGAACTATGTATGATAAAGACACTATTTTCGATGGAGAAATTCATTTTGTAAACCTTAACAAATATCATTTCTGAGTCGTTTGAAATAGACCTCTAAAATACGCTTTAATGAATTTCTGCCCATAGAGCGTAATGTATTTAGAATCTTTTGGGTGGCCCTGTAGATAAACTATCCAATTGAATGGGATCAAAAGGGAAGGCACACAACAAGATGTTACAACAATCCTAAATATAAAGTTTCAATATTCTAAGTCTAATAGTTTTTGAGATATGCAAGTTTAATGAATTTCGGCCCATAGAGCGTAATGTATTTAGAATCTTTTGGGCGGCCCTGTAGATGAACTGTCCAGTCGAAAGGGGAGGTGCACAACTACATGTTACAATAATCCTAAATATAAAGTTTTAAAATTCTATGACCAATAGCTTCTGAGATATGTTAGTTAAATACGTACATACAGACGGAGACGGCATGGAAAACTGATCAAAATAAACTCTCAGTCAGTCAAATTGGGTTGCACACACATTTATATGAACATGCATGCTAGCGTATGATGAGGTGCATCGCAAAAATTCTTACAAGTGAATTTAGAGCTAGTCAAAATCTTTTTTTTTTTTTGTCGAAATCTGGCTTCAAATTTTTCAGGATCACATTACTTCCTTATACCCCGTATAAGAAAGTAAAAAGAAATTTCATGAAAATTTAAGACATCCTATTTACTTATACAAAATGAACATAAATTTTAACTGGCCACCCCTACTCACAAAATTGCATTAATCCGTCTTTGCTATAAGTCCATTTTGTGCAGGGTCGTTTTTAACCTCTCCGGCACCCTAGGCACTTTTTGCACTGCCCCCTCCCTCCCTCTATTTCTAGAGCACCCCTCCCCTCCTTAACTTATCAGCTTTGGTTCAGTGGGGGATTTTTTCCTTAACTTGTTTTTCATCTTAGGAGGGTCCTCGCATCTTTTTCATCGATTTTTTCCGCCTATGCAGAAAAGCGGTCCTGATTTTGTGTCTTGCCTCCCAATCAGTGTTGTCAACTCTGAAGGATAAAAAGTGGCTAAAAATGATTTCGAGATCAGAGAAAAATTACCCATAACAAAATAAAATTTTGTTTTTGCCTCATTTTTGTGGAGTTTCTGACCTAAAAGGAATACATTGTGACATCAAATGAAACTGCCCTTTGTGCTGTCAACATCTGACTTGCGAAGTTTCATTTCGCTGCCCGATATCGCCTACATTTTTAATAAGACCACAATGGTGAAATTTTATACCCTCAAGTTTGTGCATGTGCATTATGAAATAAATTTAAATAACATTTAATAACACAAATGGAAAATTACAGATACGAGGGAGCGGAATGAACAGTATGATCAACGACATTTGAAAATGGCTAGAAATAGCTACTAGTTAACTTTTTTGAAAATTTGTAGCTAATCAGATTCTAAAAGTTTTCCAGATCTAGACACAAAGTGGCTAAGTTTGGAACCCTGCTCTCAGTGTCCTTCCTAAGAGCGAACCAGTATTGAGTGAAAGGGAGCAACTGATGTGTTTGGCCATCTATTTCCTTATCTAAAATTTTTAGACAAATGTACTGCTAAGTAAATTTTAAATAAATCTATAACAGTGTACTGGGAAGGCTATGACCAAATAAGCGAGGTTTTCTTTTTAGACTAATATGTTTGATGAAGGTTCAAACAAATTCCTTACAAGTCCAAAGTTGCAAAATAGTTCATTCAGAATTTCTACAACAATTTTGAAAAAGTTTTAAAATCCTCTACACTATTTCTTTTAGCTGTATACAAATATATATTTATTTGTGCAAATATAAATAAAATATTAAAACTCTTACCCAGAAGAGTAGCAATTCAATAAATTTAGAGGGGGGGTCAGTATGTTGCTATTGGTTCAGAAAACTGGGAAAATATGCCATGCTGCTGCTTCTACCAACTATAATTTCAATTTTTTAATCATTATAACTGTCGATTTTTTGAATTTAAATTATATTCTTTATACTTTCTAAGCACATTGAGTGATCCCTGCTTTTCCAAAATTTTTATAATGTTAGCTAGGTAATGATATTTGTTCTTTGATAATGGAGCTATTAAATTCCATGTTAAACTATGACAAAAACTATTTTATCTCTATTGTATAGAAACTTATGTATAATTATTGTTTTCAACTATAAAATTTCAGAGTATGCAAAACCATTTTTCTAAACTTCAATTGGACTTTTAGGATTACGAAAAAATGAAAATCATACAACTCTAATTGCATTTTTTTCTTTTTAAAAAGTTTAATATGATTAAAAATAGCTTTTACTATATCCAACACATTAAATGATAATGAAAACCCTTCCTTTTAAATTCAACGATCCATTTTCATTCCGGCTTCCAACTCAAGGCACAAAAACAAATTCTTCTAATGTTAAATTTGCTTTTTTTTTTTTTTTTTTTTTTTTTTTTGTAACAGAACAAAGTTTTAAAAATTAAACAGTACTTTTAAGTTGTGTGTCCGTTTCCATTAGAATCTTAAATTTTAACACATCTGAAAGTTTTGATAAGTATTTTTATCTAACAAGTACAATCACTATCAAACTTGTAAATGAGGAAATATTTTAAATATTTGGAAATCAGAAATCTTTATTATTGTTGTTCAGTCTTCACATAACAATTTTGATAAACTTTTTGTCATATTCTCCTCGCTGTTAAATTATTTATTTTTTAGGGGCATATTTTGATTATCTCACAGGCACTTCGGAATCATACCTTGTGCATTCATGCAGAAATAAGCCAAAAAATTGAGTTTAGAGTGATAGAGAGGCACAAAATTTGAAAAATGCCGTGGGCACAAATATGTTATAACCTGGCCCTATTTAAGGGTGCTTTGAGAGAAGATGCATAAATTTTTATGTGAGAATAAAATATTTAGAATTTCATACCTCCAGCTAATTTATTAAAATTTGTGATACACTGTGCCATTATATTAAACTATTCTATATTACTAATATTTATATCATTTCTAAGTAAAATAATTACTTATGTATGTTCTAGAAAGATATGTTTTTAAAACTGGATAAAATAGTTATGCAGTTGTGAGAAAAAATATTGTTATTTTACCCTCTAAAAAAACATTCCAAGAATTCTGAATTATTAAAATTAGACTGATACATATATTAAAGATTCTAAGGCATACAAAAAAAGTTGGCTTTCTCAACCAAAAATTAATACCAAATTTATCAAAACTAATTCAAGAAACACAAGTTTAATGTCAATAATTTTAGAATTACCACAATGATGCATCACACTAGCTATCTTTAGACATGGACTTCTCAGAGGAAGGAAAGGGTGGTAAAATTATTCCAATATACCCATCAGACCATGGTTTATCTTTTAGAAGGTTTGGCTCCTTTAAAAGATTTTCATTAATTTCCACCAAAGTTCCACATACACAGCTATAAATAGTATGTTCAGCTCCATCACTAGTTTTAACTATGCAGATGACAGATCTCTCCTTGAGTCTTTGACCTCCTCGCTTGAATTTTCCAGATACTTTATTATTTAGACGATTCTGTTTTCCAACTGTTTCAAAATTAATCGACTCTATTTTTATATTCTCAGAAAATATTGGATGAGTAGGTGCTATTGTAATTAAGCACAACCGATTAGAGTGGACAAGAACACACTGATTGTGTTCTGCTATTATTCTGGTTTTGAAGTAGCGTTCAGTTACACAAGGGAAAGATGGAACAATCCTATAAGCACTTAAGAAATTCAAACCTTCAGCCATATTTTCCATTTTACTGTCACCTAAAATATAAAGTATTCATATAAAAACTTATGAAAGTATGAATTTAACTACAACAGACAATATAATAGTTTATTTGTAGGGGTCAATGCAGACAAAAATTGAGTCCATTTTGCAGTCCCTTCACGAAATTACAATTGATAAAAACGGCCCCTTCATAAAATTACAATGGATTAAAACGGCCCCTCACCAAAATTACAATTGATTATAATGGCCCCTTCACAAAATTACAATCGATTAAAATGGCCCCTTCACAAAAATACAAAATGACCCTTTATTGGCATTTTACCCTATATTTTAATTTGTTTTATCAATTATATATTTTTTTAAAGTGACTTATTGAAAATTTACAAAAAGATGTGTTGAAATTCACTAATAAAGCAATTTTCCCAAAAATGAGATTCTGGAAATAATTGAATCGACCCCTGATTTGTATACACTGAGTGTTTCGCTGCTTGAGCAGAATGGCACTTTTTACACTATTGACCTTAAGCACTGTATTTTTAATTAAGAAAAGTTTTCAAGAATGTAATACTTTTTATGCCATAAATTTTATAAAAGTTGTATATTTAAAACAAAAAAAGAAAACTTTTTACGATCCACAAAAAATTTCCTAATAGAAAATAGAAAATTTTAAAGGTCAAAGCATGTGTAAATGTAATATTCACAGCAGGGACGGATCCAGAGAAACCATCTGGTGGGGGGGGGGGGGGGGGCTCTGTTTCTCATTAGGATGATACATTGCTTTCCCAAGATTTTTTCTCCCAAATTATACATGGTATATCACAACTAAATAAGTATGTTGTCTGCTGCAAGAACCGTTGAAAGAAAACTCAGAAGGGGGGGGGGGCAGAGCTATCGTGTGCCCTATATCGATCAAGTTAAGGCCGATGCTCATAAGCCATGTGTTTTATGCATTTCAATGGACGACGGGACTGATACGGGGGGGGGGGGGGGGAAATGTTCTGTTGCTCTCTCCATTATGTGGGGGGATGGGGTTTTCAGTTTAACACATTAATCTCTTGTTGGTAGATCCCGACTGGTCATTAAAAGTCACAAATTTCGCCAGAAAAATGTTGCCTTAACCCCTGTAGTGACGACAAGACGTGGTTAATCAGCAACGGCCTTTATTCATGTTGTTCGCGGGCCCTACCGATTAACATTTTAGTGTGTACAGAGTATAATTGCTGAATGCATTATTGAACCCATTTCACAGCCACCGTGCAATATACAGTGTTCACAGCATACATTTTCGCATTTTAGGATGGCATTAAGTTTTACAGATTAAGTAATTCTCATCCTTTTCTATGAGGACTGTAGTAAACCAAACTCAATTGCTATTTACAACTATTATCACTATTACCTGCTATTTACAATTTGAGCTTTCTTTTTTAAAACCACACCAGGTATACATTGCCAGGTACTCGCTTTGTCTGATATCTTAGAATATGTTTTACTTTTATAATGAGGATTTGTATCCATACGTCTGGGTGGTGTGGACAACTTATGAGAGCAGTTGAAAGAATGAAAGCTGTACAAATTGCGGAGAATTTGATTGTTCGTCTATGCTTCAGCATCACTTAAGGCTGATGCTGATTGCCGCTGCGTCTAATGTGACTGCAATGGGTAAGAGGCCATTCTTGTCGTGAATTTTATGACTTTTTAATGGCATTTCGGGGTTTACCGATAGAAGATTTCTGCACTAAACCGCAAACTCCGTCCCCCATAAAATGGAGACAGCAACGGAAGATTTTTTTCCCCGTATCAGTGTGCCGTCGTCCATTCAAATACGGTGGAACCTGCTAAAGCAGGGGCATAGCCAGAAATTTTTCATGGGGGGGTTACGACTACTACAACTCATATATATGTATACGTGTGTGTGTGATAATGTAGTGAAGAATATACATTTTGTATGGCAAAAATTTCTCATGGGGGGGTTATGACCCCCCCCTTTGGCTACGCCCCTGTGCTAAAGTGACCGCCTTCGTAAAGAGATTGTCTGTCTATAGTGAAAACTTTAATGCAATTTCGCTTTACAACCATCACACTTTACCACTTTTGTAAGGTGACCGTCTTTATAAGATGACCAGTTTTGTACTTCCCAAGGGTAGTCCCATTAGACAGGTTCCACTGTGGTGATAGCGAGTCAATAAAATTTGCCTCTCCTTCTGTTTAAAAATAAAAGCTCTATCATTTTTGTAAATAGAGAAATTACATTTAGTCCAGAAGGATTCAATAAGTATTGGTGTAAATATTCTTGGTATATGTATATATATATACAGTACAAAGCCGAAAATCCGGAATGGACGGGACTACGACGATTCCGGATTCTCGGATTTTCCGGATTATTGGTCATAATTTAAAAAAAAAAAGTAGCGGCTACAGCATGGATTATGCGGTCTCGCCGTGAACTATGTATTTTTATAACGTTTTTTTGAAATCGCCGCGATCCGAAGGTTGTACTATAGAAATTGTTCTATTGAATTCACTTTATAAAAAAAAGGCGCCCTACCAATTGCCGCGAATATATTGCTTGCCCAATGCCGTGAACATAGTCACAACTTAAAAAAAAATTTGTATGACAGCATGAAGTTTTTTTAAAACGGCAAAAAAAAAAAAAAAATGAAAGAAAGAAAAGAAAATATGCATCTTGTGTAGATTATTCCTTTAATTTAAACATTTCTGTTAATGTTTTTTGTTTCATTAACTTGGGCTTTTCATTTACAAGCTTTTCTTTAATTTTATACATTGCCATTAATTCATGTTCCGTGATAAAACTCCTTTGCTCTAGTCCCTTTATGTCAGTGTCCATTACTGTAATTAAATTATCAATAGACATTTTTTCATTAATTTCTGGCACATCTTCTTCACTTTCGCTGCTATCCTCCTGATTTCCGAGAACGCTGTTTAACAGTTCTTCATCTGTCATTCTGTTAGTAATAGGAGCGTTGCTGTCAATATTCATCAAATCATGCAAATCGTCTTCTTGCAGCTGGATTTTACTAGACGTGCATTTTGCATAGTCTAATAACTACATGATATCATCATCCCTTTGGCTGCTAAAACCATCGAATGTTGAATTGGTATCGTCTTCCAAAAATAATGCTAAGGGGAATAAGTTACGCCATGAATTTTTCAAAATGTCGGACGACACACTCTCCCATGCTCGTGCGATATTCCAAATGGCATCCTTTATTGTAAATTGTTTTACATAGGAAGAAACCGTTTCATTAGAATTTAGAAAATGAAGTAACCCTTTTACGAAATTAGTTTTATATCAGCATTTTAGTGCTCGTAGAACGCCCATATCCATTGGCTGCAGAATTAATGTACAATTTGGTGGCAAAAACGATACTTTAACATTTTCTTTTTCTAAGCTTTCAGCTGAGGGATGTGCTGGACAATTATCCATTGTCAAAAGGATTTTAGAGTTTTCTGGCATCCCAATTGCCGTACAATGTTTTCGAGCTTCCGGAATGAAATGATTTTCAAACCAGTCTCTGAATATTTCCTGTGTTACCCATGCTCTTTTATTGGATTTATAAAGCACAGGAAGTGTACCAGAATTGACATTTTTTAGAGCACGAGGATTAGCATATTTCCCTATAACCATTAATTTCAACTTGTGCGTACCAGCAGCATTTGCACAAGCTAACACCGTTATTCTGTCTTTGCTATCCTTAATCCCACTGGGAGCTTTTTCATCTGAAGTGCAGAGAGATTTTCGTGGCAAGTAGCGCCAAAATAGGGACGTTTTGTCAACATTATAAATTAGTTGTGGTGTCAAATTTTCATCTTTTACAACTTCAGCAAAGTCATCAATGTAATTTTCTGCTGCTTCAGTATCTGCAGACACGCGTTCACCACATATAGATAGCTGCCGAATTCCATGATGCTTTTTAAAATTACGGAGCCATCCTGTTGAGTAATCACAAGGTTCTTTTAAATCAAGTTTTTCGTGGAATATTTTAGCTTGTTCCATTAAAATTGAACCAGTTAATGGCACATAATCACTCTGCCGCTGACGGAACCACTCAATCATAACTTTGTCCAAATCTTGGTTTTTCGCTGTATGCATCTCGCATGCTCAATGGGGAATCGCTTTCACTAAAAAATTTCATAATATCAGCTTTTTTTTTCTGCAAATCATACACTGTCGATTTTCCTACATTATATTCCTTGCATACATTTTGAACAGATGTTCCCTTTTCTAGCTTTCTCAATAACTCTACTTTCTTTGCTATAGAAAGGGAATTATGCTTCCTTTTCCTGCTTTTCACAGATGAGTTTTCGTCCATTCTAAATAATAACTATGATAAATTTTCAAAAAGCAATGCAGATAAAATAAATAACTTTAAGCAAAACAAAATAAAAAACCACGTGTAAATAAAGCAAACTACAAACGCTCAGCTCTAGCACTTTCGACGCACCTTTGACCTTCCATGATTTTATTCCTAGTTCGCTACTGAATGTAAGGTTACTGTACTCTAATGTCTAATGGCCAAATTGGCGATCGCCCTCTTAGGTTTCACTTTTCACTGAGTGAGTCGAATTTCCGGTATCAATGGATAAAAAGATATAACAGCAATTTTTATCGCCATCATCACATGTGGGGTGTCTACGCTAATCCTCTGTGGGGTCGAAGCGCAGAAGCTCCCCTCTTCGCTGGAGTGACTGGAGTCGGTTTGTCTGTGACTGGAGCTTTCGTTTTCCAAACAAGTTGTTACATTCTTGTCTTCGTTGCACGTGCTTACTGATATTTTTATTAATGCGTTTTTTTTAAACAAGGCCTTCAATGGTATTTACGCTAATGCATGTTTTTACTGCAGACTTGAATGATGTTATAAAGAGTTTAATTAATTTCTTTGCCTCCTTAGAAAGAATAACATTAAATTAAAAATAATACCTACCCATTATTAAAGCTTAAATGCTTTACACTAACAGGAAGTGTCTCCACCCCCCTTTTTGCGTTTCTGTTCAGAAATAACAGTTAAATCTTAGGAATGCAAAGAAGGAAAGTTAGGTCACGAGACAGATTTTACCCTGAGGTTTTGGATATATATATATATATATATATATATATACTATACTATATATATATATATAATATAGCATATATATATATATATATATATATGTGTTATAGTTATGATAACAAAGTAGTCTAATGCTTGAGCATCCTGTAGTTTATTTTTTATTTATTTATTTATTTATTTTTTTGTGGGGAGGGGAAAAAAACTGAAATCCAAAAAATGTCCGGTTTTTTGGTCTTTTCGGTTTTTAGGCGTCCAGATTTTCGGCGCTCCACTGTATTTAGTTGGATCTCTGTTTAACGACTTTCAAGGAACCATGAAAATGTGAAATATTGTCCTTAAATAGAGATCTTCCATAAACAGAATTTGTAAAAGAAAAACATTTCCCAAACATTTCCCCCTTGCCTGGTTCAAAACCAGTTCGCATCCGCAGACCTAACTGTTTGGAGTTTTCCGTGCTTTCCTCTGAAACTTAGAGTAAATAAGGATTAGGACCCCTTAGGAAGACCCCCCACTCATCAGCTTAGATTCCATGTGCAGATAAATGGCCGTAATCCCACAGCACCAGCACTAACCCTTTACACTTTACATTCTTAGGACTGTGAATATTTTTCGTGATATATTGGTGTGTTTAAAATTTTTACTTTTATTATCATTTAATTATTTTATTATCCACAAAAAAATATTTTAAGTTACCCTTAAAAAAGGTAGCATACAATAAAATTAGGTTTCAAGAAAATCAAATTGAGTCAGTTGTTTCATTTTTCGCCTTCCCGTTATTCTTTCTTTCAGATTTTCTCAAACGTGAAATGCGTCAGCTTCCATTTTATGAGTTTTTCTAGCTAGCCAACCGAAGCCTGAAAATTTTGCATTCCAAATTTTTCTGCCAGAATAACAGCACTGCAGTAATTGCTTGATTTTATTTTATTTTGGTGATAAGAACAATTATCTACATGAGGGATCTAGGCTGAGTATGGGGTGCCCTACGTGAGGGGTTTTCTAAGTGGCCTTAATCCGTATTTATGAGAAGTTTCGGAGAAAACTGCGTAAGACTCCGAACGGCTAGATTGACAGACGTGACTGAGTTTCAACCAGGCACTTTTCTTCTCCCAGTTGCGAGTGCTATGTGCTCAGCCATCGGGGGCCTCCAGAAATTGGAGTTATGTGTTATGTGGCAAGCCTATACTAGAGTCATCTGCATTCTGGGACGGTTGCCTTGGTTGGAGGATTTTTTCAGAGCCCAGATTCAGCGTATTCACGTTAAATCTGGAGAAAACCATCTGGAAAAACTCCAGCTAGTTAGATCGACAGCCATGCGGTAGGCCCAGATGCAGGACCTTCACACTTCAGCCATCTATCATGTCGAGTGTCTTATCCACTCGGCCATGGTGGGGCCCAGAAATTACAATGTTGGATGCTCTTGCTTCATGCGACCATTTGCATGCAGAAGTGCCTTGGCAAAGGCTTAAAATCGGCCACATTGACTTTTCGGCCGTTTAGATTTGGATCCCGAACTAAATTTTTGTGCTGCTTCAAGAATTTTCTCTTTGCTTTTGAAATACCTTTGAGAATACACTCAGGTAGTTAAGATTGTCTTGAGAATTGCACTTTTGGCATTTCCTGACACTTTTTCCCTACTCTTAAAAAAAATTTCCCCTGTTCCTGCAGCGTAAGATTTAAAACAAAAAAATCATTGTTAAACATAGACGACGTCGCCTTTGAATAGAAATTTTTTACGTTGGAGTTGTTGGGACTTTGAAATGTCGTCTTTGGAAAGAGATTGTCGTTAAACAGGCAGTCAACTGTATATACAGTGCTACTTTTTAAAATTTTAGTTCATGTAAAAATTTACATTTTTTTTTTTTTTTTGCTTCCCTAATCCATAATGTAATTCTTACTCTGGGGCGGGGGGCTCGAGTCCCCCCCCCCCAACAACATTCATCACTAACTAAAGTCGCTACTTATGTATTATCCCGGCGGTCTGCCAATACGAGCAATTTTTTGCCAAGAGAAATGCCAGGCATATGAAATTATTAATGGTTTTGAATATGATTGGCAACTCATTTGACGGAAAAATAGTTTGGTGGGAATGACCGCCGGGATAATACGTAAGTACCTTAAAGTCAGTACTGAAATTGTTACTACTTAAAGGCAGAGCCATTGCTAAGACTTTTTAGGGCGTAGGAGATGTCGATAAAGCGTTTAGTCATAATCATCTTGTGACTGAAATTTTTGATGGGTCGTTTATTGAATTCAAGAGTAGAAAAGGGAGGTTCTCTTAAATTTTAAAACAATGTTTAAATCTAAGATTTTCAGACAAACTCAGTGGGGCATTTGCCTATGATAGGGCCTCAGGATAGATCTTTTCGCTGGCAGATTTTTGGACTAACTCTTGCAGTCATGACACATGGGAGCCATTGATATGCCTGTGGGAGTGACTTCACAGGCAGACTTTGAAGCTTTCCGTTATACTAATATGCTAATTTTTTTTTTTCTAAAATCAGCACTCATAGAAATAATGAAGTGCAAGCTATGGGACTATGAATATGTACTTATTAAATGTTTTATTAGATAAAACTAGAAGTAGCAATTATAAATTTACTAAAGAAAGTGAACTAATAATATATGCTTATGAGAAATGTAAAATTAAATCTTATACATTTATTCACTTAATAATTCATACAACAATAGCAATTTTAAAACATTTTTTAAAAAGTGTTCAAAAATTGGAAATTTACTGAGTAAAAAAAAAAATGATTAAATACTCTGAAAAGCGAATCGTTAAGAAAAAATGTTAATTAATGAATGAAAAAATGCATTAGCAGATATGTAATTAATAATTAAATTTTAATTATACTTACTATTAAAAATCAATTTAAATGTAAACAAACATTTACACGAACAGTTTCGGTCGCAGTTATCGTTCATCTACACTTGCATTGTACTGCAATGCGCTGTGATAGTTAAAAGTAGTTAAAAGATCAAGCAAAATTGTGTTAATTTCGCTTGAAGCAACTTTTTAAATAGAAATACTTTTTTTGTGTGTGCATGTTATTTTTTGTTGATTCACAACGATGGATAAATTGACAAAATATTTCTGTACATTTCATGATTTGTGCAAGTGGTAAATAAAACAGCTCAACTTATAACAAAAACAAAACTACATTTTTTTGCTGTGTTTCTGATGAAGACATGTATCTTGGGTTTTTCCGAAACAGTGAAGAATCGTTTTGAACGATTTGTATTACTCTTTTGCTCTGTGATTATTTGGCTACAATTACTCCCTTATAAATATTCTTAAAAAAATGAAAAGAAATCAGTTTTATTGATCAATTTTTTTGTTTTGGTGGTTTTTCAGAAACAAAACAAAAAACAACCAGACGTCTTGGACAACTCAACACTTTCATAATAGTGATGATGATTAATCGGGGTAGCAATGGTGTATGATGAGCTTCTAAAAACGAAATTCTATTTCTCCTCATCCTGTTACTAATGTAAATTTTTAAGTAAGTTTCAGGTGATCTTTATCATCAATGAGAAAAAAAGTATGAGATATGTGATCAGATAACTGTCGTTCTGATGAAAAAGACTTCCTTTCGTTGTTGGGTATTATCACTTTCCAACAGCCATCCACACATTCTATTTATGTTTACAAATTTATTTTATATATGTTTATACATTAAGATTATTCCATACCACGTCATCGTTTATCACATAAAAGTAGAAACTTTTTAATTTATTGGCGATCGAAAATTCATATCAATGCCTCTAACGGGATGCTCTGCATTAAAACATTTTTTTTTTCTACGACTTGCACGTTGCGGGTATTTCCGGTTTTTCAACCAAGGAAATTTATTGCAGTTTCAAGCAGCATGGTTTATCTTCATCCTAGGAATATATAAGAACATTAATCTGCAGAATTTATTTCCAGTTCATCACATGCAGATTATATTTATACGTAGTTTAACGCGGGCGATCATCAGAAACCGGGTTTAGTAATATTGCAAAGAATAAAATCTGTTTTTCATTTAAGAAACATGTTTTTATTTAACTTGCTACTTTGATACTGTCTGTTTACATTTCTGGACTTGTTTTGCTACCTCTAAAATTAAATATGCATTTCATAACAACGTAGATGGGGTGTTTTTTTTTTTATGAGCTATTTTAAAGAACTGTAAATAATGCCTTCTCAAATTCATAAGCAACTTTCTCATGATGACTAAAATTACCATATCTGCACTTTTAAGATCATATTATTTAATTCCACCTCTGGGCATATCAAGTGTTGGTATTTGCGGGTTATTGTGGTGACTGAAATTTAACCATTGCTATCCAGACTGACTGTGGCACTAGCCCGCATGCTATTTGGACTGTTGTTTAGTTTTTCTGTTTATAATGATTCATGTAAAAGAAAAAATGCAATGATTCTTAGAAAAACTAAAAACATCTTTTTAGCATCAGCAGGCAATGCTGAAACATTTCAAGCAAGATAAAGTTAAAAATTTAAATTGATTTTATAAGTTAAATAAAAAAATTTTAAGATAAATTTTAAAATATGATATTTTGGACGAAATTTGCTTTTTTTTAGGTCTAAATGTTCATACAATTTTAAATGCATCATTAGTACATTATTAGTTTAAATTTAGAAACTTCACAAAAATCTGATTACTGGGGTGGGTGCAGACGAAAATTGGATCCTTTTTACAGCCCCTTCGCAGTCTATTAAAACGGCCCTTTCACAAAAATACAATGTATTAAAAGGATCCTTCATTGACATTTTACACCACATTTCAATCAATTTTATCTATTATTTTAACAAAAATAGTGACTTTTATTAAAAATTGCTATGAAAATTCACAAAAATGGGACCCTGGATTGACCCCTAAAATAGCTTGTGGGCTAATAGCACCATCAGTCTTAATAGTCACTGCGGACGGATACAGCCCATCCCACTGGCCCGGGAAATTCATAATAACGGCGGCCCACTTATTTTCTAACACACGTGCACATCATACATAAGTGTATATATGAATACATATTATATATTAAAGTGACTTGCCATCAGGAAAATTCCTGGGTTCCCTGTGGGTGTATCTGTACCTGATAGTCACTCCTCTGAAATTCATTTGCCTAGACGGTTGCGATGAAATCTCATAAAAAAAAACCTTTGCATTCCTGTAGACTTTTGCAGTTCTAGAGCAGAACAGCAGTCTTGGTGTAACCCTGATGCCTACAAGCAAGCTTTGTGACCTTTTGGGGTTTTAAAATCAAGCTTGGACAATCATGTGGACTAAAAATTAACATTTTTCTTACATTGTAGTCAATGTAATTAAGCAATTACCCATAAAATAACAAGCAGACATGACTCCACCTTTGTTGCAATAGCGACATCTTGCTTTCCCTTTTTTTTAATAGCATTGTATGAGTATTACAAAATGGACTTCTTTAGTGGGTAAATATAGTACATTCATGAACATATAATTTCTTACCTAAAATTTTAAGTAAAATCATACAAGACGGTGCACACCCCATGTAAACATGGCGACAGTCGCTGGAGCTTGGCATTTGCCAACCATTTTGCACGATCAGCAAAGTATTTTAACACAGTAAAATTGTACATATATTCCACTAACAAAAACATTAAAACAAAATACACCATCCATATTTAATCTAAAAAAGTATGCAAATTCAGTAACAGGTAATTTAAAATGAGCAAACAGTGGACCGTTTTTAACTAAAAAAACTACAGTGGATTAAGCAACCTAGTTGCACAGCTAATGTAAACTGGGCAAACACTGGCTTGTTTTCAACTCAAAAGAACATCTGTGGATACAACCTAGTTGTACACCTCATATAAAGTCAGTATGATTAGAATAGCACTTACGAAAACATCAAATATCAATTTAAAATTCACATTAAAAACGGGAGTAATTTCGTAAGCAGGTGTCAGCTATTTTTGGTGACTTTTTTTTTTTTTTTTGTTGCCAAATTTTTCACATGTGAAACACCATTTTAAAATACGATAAAATAATACAACACCTTGAGCACTGTCAGCAAAGACAAAGCACTTTAACACATTAAAATTGCGCAGATATTCCACTAAAAAAAAACAATAAAACAAAATACACCATCCATACTTAACACTAAAAAATGTCAGCAATTTCAGTAACAGGCAATTCAAAATGAGCAAACATTAAACCGCTTTTAACTAAAAAAAATTCAGTATATTAAGCAATCTAGTTCTACAGCTATGTAAACTAGGCAATCAGTGGACCGTTTTTAACTAAAAATCCCTCAGTGGATTCAGCAACCTAGTTCTACAGCTATTTAAACTATGCAACCAGTGGTCCGTTTTTAACTAAAAAAACCTCAGTCAATTCAGCAACCTAGTTGTACAGCTATGTAAACTGGGCAAACACTGGCCGTTTTCAACTCAAAACAACATCAGTGGATTAAATAACGTAGTTATACACCTCATATAAAGTTACTATATGAAAACATAACAACATCAAATATCCATTTACAATTCACATTGAAAACCTTAAGCAATTGCAAAAATTCTTTAAAAAAACACTTACCTTTATTTTAAGAAACTCCTCAAAAATATCCATAACACACCAGCTAATAACATAACACCAAAACGCTTCCTTTTATTTAACATTATAATCACGCCCTGCTTCAAATAAACACACACTTCCTTTTTAAACAACATAATATTCACTACACTTCAAATAACACAACACATTTCCAAATACACCTTATATTCCCCGTAAATAACTCAACAAACACCAAACAAGAATTGACACATCGAATTCAAATTCACCTGCTTTTAAAACTTCTGTTTACCGATTACGGTTAAATTGCCTAAACCAATCACAAAATTCCTTTACCAAACATCCTGGTATCGTTTAATGAACCCACCGAGCGTTTTTTCATCAAACTACAGCACCAGTCAACAACTCAACTCCAAACACAGGTTGCAAGAGATATCTGAAACTATCGCTATCGTAAACAAACTGTCCAACGAACTTCAAATTTGGCGACAGATCGTCTCTTGGCGAGGACACCTGCTAACGAAATTTCCCCCTTAGAAACCTTAAACATTGCAAAGATTCGTTTAAAAAAAAGCACTTTATTTTTTTTTTTTTTTTTATTAACCTCTGAAATGTCCCTTAACACCCACCGGCTTTTAACGTAAAACCAGCATACTTTCTTTTATTTAGTTTTATATTGACACTATATTTCTAAAAAATACACACACCAGCTGATAACGTAAAACCAACATTCTTTCTTTTATTTAGCTTTATATCCACACCATATTTCTAGCAAACACACAGGCTTTGTTTTCATACAATAAAATAACATATTTCATTCCCTTCCATCTCCATCCATAACATGAAACAATTTCAAATTCCTAATCTGACGATACATGTTTTTTTATGGTTGTCAGTCAAAAATACCACCGGCAGGTTACTTCACTATTGCTGTGCATCGCCCACGATTGCGGCAGAACAACCACCAAATGAAACGTAAGCACAAACATTGATATGTAAACAGCACCGTATATGGAATATAGTCCAAATTTACTTTTCTGTTACATGATTTCATGGCTCTTAACCCTCTCTATGTGTATTTCTTTTATCAAAATAGGTTCAAATTTTGCATATTTTTTTAAGCTTGCAAATCTTACAAAAAAATTCTCATATATTTCGCAGAAATGTGGACAATTAACGTCATCTGTTAGCCCACGTCTAAATAAACAATTAAACATCAGAGAAAGGCGAAATGAAACCATGAACGGGGAAAGAGCGGGTTGCACATTTAAATAATAAAAATGCATACCTGCAGAAATTGCATGTTGTGCAAGTTTAGCTTCTTATACATTCCCCGTGGAAATTGCAGGATGCGCAGTGAGGTGGTTAAATAATTTGCCCTACAACATGGCACAAGGCAAAATTTTGTGATTATGATGTTCACAGTGATGTTGCTAGCAATTTAATTTAGTACGGTATTTCTGTGCAGTTTTAGTTTTTCCTCTGCCATTTTCTTCGAGTGCAGCATTTTTTCTGAAAATTACTGTAGAATTCAAACTTAATAATCCAGTCTGGTCTGAAAGGGATGACTTACAAGTGCCCAAACTTACCCAAAATTTGACTATTCATTCCAGTTTGAATCTTTTTCCATTCCTTTTTTGTAAATGACTGTTTTTTCTTGAGCATTCCTTTATTGAAATCTCCAGTGCCAATGAATTAAAAGTTGACCATTATTTTATAATTAACCCCATACAGATTGAATTCAAATCCAGGCGTATTTTAAATCAGTTTTCATATTTTGTCTTAATACTGGTGTTAAACGATAAATTAAATAAAAAACTTTGTGAAAAAACACACATAAGATGTTACAAGTTACATCTTATGTGTTCTATATAGTTTTTTATTTAGTTTTATCTATATAGTTTTTTATTTAATTTAAGGCTGATAAGTGATGAAAAGTGTGTTGAAAACTTGTGAAATTTCTAATGATTTTTGCTCATTACTCGTATACCTCCAGATTACTTGCACACTTCCTCTTCGGCCAGCAAGCAGTGCTGCTATAGAAATATTTTTTTCTTTTGAACAATTGTACAATCAAAAATTTGAAATAGACTTTCAACAAATACTCTTTTGACACTGGTTTATTGCTATTCTAAGGCACAAAAAATTAGATTATGCAGAAATTGCAGGTTTGGGTGGAATTTAAAATTTTAGCGTTTCTGTTTATTTCAAATTTGATTCGCTTATTTTAACTTTATCAGGTCTTACTATATGGAAGTGTGTATGTATAATCTGTTTTTAAATGAATTAGGTAAGATTCTTAATGATTTAGAATATTCATTAATAGTTAAAGAAAATTAATTAAATATTTATTAAAAGAAAGATTGCCCAGTTAGTCCTCGAGCCCACTCACTAAATGGAGGCGTTGGCATTTTAGTTAATAAACTATTGTATTACAGGCTTAGAGTTATACGGGCCCATGGATGGGCTCGAACCTCTCCCATAATTTACCCAAAAATAGGCATCACTTAACTAATTTTCGATTTTAGCATACAAGACAGCCAATGAAAAATTCGTGTTTTGCACTTATTTGGCGCTTGTTTTTACCAGACTCTGTGGGGAAAAGAAGAAATATTGGACTTTGCACACAGCTAATTTGAAAATAACGTTTTGAAGTACTTTTTAACATCTTCAGCAAATTCCGTTTTTTCTTTCTTCAACAGACCATAAGTAATCTAGATTAATTTTTGCAGGACTACGGCCGCTTATCTACATAAGGGGGTATAGGGCGGGCTCCTTGGCAGTCTTTCTGAGGTCCTAACCCGTATTTACTCTAAGTTTGGATAAAATCACGGAAAACTCCGAACAGTTAGGTCAGCGGGCATGACTTGGGGTTGAATCAGGCACCTTCCATCTCCCATTTGAGAGCGTTATGCACTCAGCCACTGGCAAGGGCTGTTTAGAAATGATAATTAAAAATTTCTCTAAACTCAAAAAAAAGCTTTGAACATTCTTTTGTTTCGTTTTACTAATATAACTAATGATACAATAGGTTTCAACTAAATAAAAAAATTGTGAATTTAGAGTTACCCTCTGTTTATTTCATTTCATTTTTTTCACAGGAATATCGTCGTGCTATTGCTTTTTATATAAAACACATTTTCTTTCTCTGACAGTTGTTTATAGGTCTGGTATGACCTAAGTGTGCATGAAGGTGTATAGAGAGTAATGTTTAAAATTTTTAGATTCGTCAGTCTTTTTCAATTCTTTATTGAAAAGAAGTGGGGATTGCCGCGTCGGTACCGAGCTTTCGTTACGCGCCGGTGCTAGTTTTTTTTTTGCTTTTGCATTGTACTCTGCTTGGTCCAATGTGTGTTTTAAAAATGTATTATAAAGCTCATTGCAATTTTAATCTTTATAAGATAGTTTAGATAGCGGGGCCATTATTCACAGCATACAATACAGATAATCCTTACAAATGTTGCATTGCAGGTTGCTGTTGTGTTTAGCCCCTCTTTGTCTAGAGCACCGGCCCTTCGGGCGATCGCCCAACAGCCTGATGGCAGTGGCGGCCCGTGGTCAAAACTGTTAGTGCAGCCAGAAGCATGTGAGCTCCCCCCCCCCCCTTCCTCCCAACAGGAATGGAAAATCTTTGTTACTGAATTCGAAAATGGATTAAGCCCTCACCGAGGAAAAAGAAATTTCATAAAAAATGCAAGAGATCCTATTTTACTTCCATAAAATTTACATAAATTTCAACCAGCCGCTCTTATCCTCAAAATTGCATTAATCCGTGTCTGATTCGAAGTTTCCTTAGAATTTTCTTTTGTAACGATAACTTCAGAAGGAAAGAAAAAAAAAAAAAAGAAAACTTACTTATTTTTTATAAGTCAAATCAATCCTCCTTTCTTTTAAACTTGCGAATCGGTCAGTGATATCCTCATAAAAAGGCGTTGTTTTAATTCAGATATCAATAATTTTAAAAGCTCTTTAAAATTTCCCATGTTTAAAGAATTTTCTCGCTCGCCATGTCCTCTAAATGCCAGTTCTTGCTTACTTAAAAACAATACTGCTTTGATGGGTAATTGTCCATTCATAAGCGTCTATCCAGGCTTACCTTCTTGATAAATTCAGCAATATAAAGTCGAGAATTTTCCGAACATATATTCTCCGTACCCCTTCCTCACTTCTCGAGCCAATCAGTCAGTCGAATTCACTGCAGCCGTCGTTTGAAAATCTTTCATCAGCTGTACTTAGCTACTAACTCCCTATGCTGGAGAGACTGCTTACAAACTCGTTGCCATGGCAATGGTGCTGCCAATTTCTTGATCGGCTATGAGGGCTGTACCGAGGCCTCCGAGGGAGGAAAAAGATTCTTTCTCCTCTCTCGGAGGCCTCGGCTGTACCAAGACTCACAGTTGAATTGTGGAAAGATTAAAGGGCTTTTTTCTGAATGAGCGATCCAGCAGTTACTACAACACGTTGTTTTTTGTTTTTGTTTTAGATTTTTTTAAAATTTATCATAGAAATTCCATAATTCTAATCTGAATTTAAGAAAGTTAGTAGAATAAATTATTTTAAAGTATTTGTTGATAATTTTAAGTGCAGCCCGGCTGTACTTGCTGTATCCCACGAGCCGCCCCTGCCTGATGGCCCAGTCCGGCCCTGCTCACTAGGAATAAGTCATAGGTGATAGTGGAGATACATAACAAAATTATGCAGGTTATTGTTGTATGGTAATTAGTAATTGTGCTTGCAAGTGTGTACTTCCCATTATATTCTTATTGTGAGAGAGGAAGGTGAGAGATGTTGCTAAGAACAGCTGCAGTGTTTTTTTTTTTTTCCTTTCTTTCTTTTTATTATGGTGTGGGGGGGGGGGTTGATAGCTTTGTGTGGAAATCTCAGCCTGTTGTACATATAATCTAGACTAATAGAACCCCACCTCCAAACTGAAAAAAAATATATATGTATGTATGTATGTATATACAGGTTAAATTTGACATAATCTGCCAAACAAAAATGGGTGAAAGAGCAGCCCATGTGGAACATAAAACACCCTAGAAACCCTGTCCTATCTCTAACCATTTCCGAGTTATGCTGGATAGAAGGAAATTCTGTTTTTTGTTATACCGTCTGAAAAAAACCAAACTTGTGAAATTTCTGAAAGACCTACAGGGTCATTCCATTTCAAATCAACCAGGCCATGTCACCCACCGTCTCGGATTTCTTTGAAAATTTTTATAAATGTAGCCATTAGTGTTCTAACTAACAATGTAAGATTTTACTTCAATATCTCTAATACTTTTTAAGATAAAAATTGTTAAAATAATAGGAAAGTGACCATAAATGGCGTTTTTGCATACACTTATTTTAATGGTGCTTTCTCAGATAAAAAATCATAACTTTCTTTATTTTCAATATATTAAATTGAAATTTATACCAAAATGGTCACAAAGGTTTGGAGATTATAGAAAAAAATAATTTGATAGTGCTGCTTAAAACTGGAACCCCCCAAAAATTCATAAACTTTGTTTTTTTTCAAAAAAATTTCATAAAAACAATAATTTTGCAAAAGCTGTTTCAGAAAAAGGCACAGCTCTTAACAAAGCAAACTATTTTTTTACTTACATGTAAATGCATAAAGTAAAATAATTTAAAATAAAAACGGTGGTATTTTGAGTCCTAATAGGTTAATTTAATTAAAAACCAAATATTTTGATGATTTTTCTTAAAATGTTATGCTGCATGCAAATGTTATTATAAAATAATTTTTTATTTATTTAATTTAAAAAGGTGCTTATTTTATTTAAAAGTTAATAATGAGTTAAAATTATTTTACTTAAAATTTAATTTTTTTATTTTTAAAATATAAAACTTTTTAAACAAAATCTGATTATACATATAGTAAATATGTGTCAAAACTTGGAAGTTTTTCTTTCTTTCTTTTTTTTTTTCTTTTTTTTTGTTATTGTCAACTGCAAGTCGAATTACACTCATTCTGACTTATTTTAGATCAGTAATATAAATGTTAATTTTATTTATTTTTAATGTAGACAATGCTTTGTTTATAATGGGAATCTCCTCACCTGTCAGTTAAAAACTTGGTATTTATTTATATTTAATTGTTTGTCATAGGAAATCAAGTTAAAATAGTTTATTAATGTTTAAATCAGTATTTTTTTTAATCAGTTCAAGCAAAAAGGAAAAAGAGAGAGTGTGTCAATAACAAATAATAAAAAAATGGGGGTTGGGGAGAAAAAGTGGAAACAGGCTGGGTTTTTTTTTTTTTCCAGAAATGATGCAACTTTTTAAGTTATTTTTATGCAATTAAGTTATCCTAATTTAGAGATTCAAAGATTTTTTTAATAGCTCTTCAGAAGTTGTACTATGCACTTTTAGGAACAGTTATTCTAACAGTAATGAAACATGCACAAAAAGAAATTTAGTTAAATTTAAGTGCTGCATGGTTGGAAAATTTTCAAATTTAAATGTTGTCTCCGCCAATTCTGTAATTTTTTTTTTGGGGGGGGGGGGGGTGTAAATTGCCTGAGGCATGAAGAAAGCATATCCGTATATTGTTTATATATAAAACAATTATTTATTTATAAATAAAATTTATATTGATTTATAATTAAAACAATTTTAAAAACTTTTGTTTTTATCATAATTTTGTTTATTTTTACATCAGTTTAAAAGAACTATGACAGTAGTCTCAACAGGCTTTTGGACTGTCAACAGGCTTTTGGACTGTAACTAGATCAGATCACATGCTTTCTGTTTGTTGTGTGGTAAGGAGCTGGTGTAATCTGAGAAGATGCAAGGGGAGATACTGAGTAGTGTAAGATAGTAAAGGCCATTGCCCAGACCCAGTGATTGCTGCGGCTACAATGTATTTGAAGGAGGATATTTGGCCATGTCTTAAGGCCTCTGCCGATATCCAGAGACCGTCGCGGGTCGCTTGTCCAATTATCACTTGTAAGCAATCGATTTTTCGCACTCAGAAAAAAGGAGGAGATACTTCGAACAATAGGTAATTGGGGACCGTGGATAATACTGCGGTTTTTACGCTTGTGGTTTCCACCCCATCTATTATTCGGTAGAGGACACCCCATGTGTCGCTGCCAGTCGCCGCTTCCAAACCCCCTCAAATACATTGTAACCGTGACGGTCTCTGGTTATCGGCAGAGGCCTTTACATTGGGTGACACATATGCTGTCCTCTACCGAACAATAGATGGGGTGTGAAACCACAATATTATCCACAGTCCCCAATTACCTTTTGTCTGAAGTATCTCTTTCTCTGCAGTGCGAAAAATTTATTGCTTACACGTGATAATTGGCCAAGCTGCGAGCGGCTCCCTCTCGATGTGGAAAGCGGACTTAAAGGGGTGGGGTCCACTCCCTCTTCCAATGAGTCACCCTCTTGTTTGCAGGTGTGAATATCTCTTCCTTGGTCAGATGCTTTGAGAATTGGAATCAGTTTTGCCTTTCTTTGATTAAGTGAAGATGTTCTTTGAGTAATTTGGAATTGTTTTTGATGTTCTCTGGGATTGTTGAAATTATTTTAAAGAGTTAAACCAATAATCTAAAGCTAAATTATTCAGCTTTATATATAAGCTCATTTTTGTTTATCTAATTGAAAGACTTTAAATTAGAATGTTTTTTTTTTTTTAAATAGTATTGAATATCAGTTCCATTTAATATGGCAGCAGAACATTCCCAAACGTGCTTTAGTATTAGCTAAGAAAATGGAACTGAATGTCATAAAAGGACTTATACTCAAGTAGAAACTGTATCAAGTTCTGCATTATTAAGCCCTTCAGACTTGTACATTACTTCTCAAACTTATTAAGTTCAATCTGAGCTTTTACTTAATATTTGTGAACATCACAAATTATTTTATTTGAATAAATTTGAAATACTTCAAACATCATGTTTTGACCCGTTTAAGTGCCATAAAAGAAAGAGAAAAAAATGTTTGAGAACCATTAATTTAAATTTATCTGAGGTAATTAACAAATTGCCGAACTGTGAAAAATCGATTCCTGGACAAAATAATATGTAGTTTTTGTAGGAAGAACGTAAACAAACTTATTTCTGAGATTGATGACAAAGTATCAACTGTCAGTGATACCAGTGACAAAGTATCTACTGGCAACTGGCAGTGATGAAACTGTCACAAATTTCAAAACAAGAAGCTTTAGAAGATGTTATAATGTATCATTACAAAACATAGGTGAATCTCAAGAAAAATGTTTAATTTGTAGTTGACAATAAAAAAAGCTAGAAAAATTTTGATGCATGTTAAATATATATATTTCCGATTTTGTTTTAAAAAATTTATTTCAAAATAATTTAAATTTTAAGTAAAATAACTAACTCATTATTAACTTTTAAATAAAATAAGTGCTTTTTTAAAATTAAATAAATAATTATTTTATAATAACATTTGTATGCAGCATAACATTTTAAGAAAAATCATTAAAATATTTGGGTTTTAATTAAATTAACCTATTAGGACTCAAAATACCACCATTTTTATTTTAAATTATCTTACTTTATGCATTTACATGTAAGTAAAAAAATAGTTTGCTTTGTTAAGAGCTGTGCCTTTTTCTGAAACAGCTTTTGCAAAATTATTGTTTTTATGAAATTTTTTTGAAAAAACCCAAAGTTTATGAATTTTTAGGGGATTCCAGTTTTAAGCAGCACTATCAAATTAATTTTTTCTATAATCTCCAAACCTTTGTAACCATTTTGATATAAATTTCAATTTAATATATTGAAAATAAAAAAAGTTATTATTTTTTATCTGAAAAAGCACCATTAAAATAAGTGTATGCAAAAACGCCATTTATGGCCACTTTCCCATTATTTTAATAATTTTTATCTTAAAAAGTATTAGAGATATTGAAGTAAAATTTTATATTGTTAGTTAGAACACTAATGGCTACATTTATAAAAATTTTCAAAGAAATCTGAGACGGTGGGTGACATTTTTGAAATTTATTGGTTGATTTGAAATGGAATGACCCTACATTCAAAATAAGCACATATTTAGAAAGAGCAGAAAAAATCCTATGAGGTGGCACCATTTACATCAGGATATCTCTATTTTATGAGGAGCTACAAGCACTAAAACATCGGCAAAATTAAAATTTGAATTGTAGCCAAAAACTGGTCCATTCCACAAGCTTTAAAATAAGCCCACAATAAAGCATATTGGTGTTATGGTGTTCTAGATCAGGAGAAATGTAATTTTTTGTCTGCAATACATCACTGAAATCAGCGTTCGTCTAATAAGGCATTCAATGAAATTTGCCAAACTAATACTAGTTGCTGGGTAAATTAAACGTATACAAATCTATTACTAACTACATAATGCATAATATTTGTTTTCATCATACTAGTAGATGTGAGATAAGCATTTGTAATGTCTTTCAATATTCCTTTGTGAAAGATGTAGAAAACGTCATACTTCTTTTGTTTCCATTATTGTAATTCTAAACTTAATAAAATACTACTTTTCTTGCTTTATGGCTTTAGTCTTTGCATCTGACAAAACAACAAGCTCAAGCTGCACATGATATTAAAAACAGGAAAGACCATGGCACCTCGTGAGTCTCCTTATTTGACAAACGCCAATTTCGGTGATGTATTGCAGCCAAAAAATTACATTTCTCCTGATCTAGAACACCAATATGCTTTATTGTGGGCTCATTTTAAAGCTAGTGGAATGGACCAGTTTTTGGGACATTTGATCGCTTGTAGCTAAAAGGGTGTTTGCGGAATCGCCGATTACAGTAAAACGTGTGGACATGAAGAATGGGTAAATGCTTTTTTGATGTCCAGTCTAATGCAAGTAATTTTGAAAAGTAATGAACATTTATACTTATTATTAGATATGGTATACTTTTATTTAATTGTAGACAATGTACACTGCCCTCCAAAAGTTAAGGTACAACCTGTTTTTTGTGAATAATATGAAAACGAATGAACATAGAAGCAAAAAATTTGGACTAACTGAGCACTAAATAATTCTTTATTAAGTACAACATAGAAATTTACATAAATTCAACACAAACATGGTGTAAAAGCAAAAGAACACTTTTGGTAGAAAAGTCCACTTTTGGAGAAAACAGTTTATCAAAGCTTTTTGTGGAAACGTGATGAAAATATTGCAAAAATGAGTTCTAATAAGGAATGTGTCCACCCCTAACTGCAATGCACTGGCGGCATTGATTCTCCATGCTGCTAATTTAGTTGTCGGACACCTCAATAGGGAGCGAAGACCACGCATGGATTAGTCCTTGTTCCAGCTCATGCAACAATCTTGGAGGATGACTTGAAGCAACCACTTGTCTGCCAAGGTAGTCCCAAACATGTTCTATCGGTCTGGAGATTGAGCTGACTATTCCATTTGCGCCAAACCTTGACTCTCAAGATAATCCTCAACAAGCACAGCTCGTCGAGGTTGGGCATTATTGTCCATCAGAATGAAATCATTGACAATAGCAGCAGCATATGGCCGAACATAGGCATCAAGGATCTCGTCCCGATATCTCATACCAGTCATAGTTCCTCCCTGGAACACATGGAGGTCAGTGTGACCATGAAGTGGAATCCCTGCTGAAACCATTATTCCACCACCTCAATAACTGTGTCTTTCCACAGTGTTGGATTGATGGTATCGGGTGATTCGTTCCCTCCAGATTAGCAGACGTCCTGAATTGCTCTCCAGTGTGAATCTCGACTCGTCTGTAAAGAGTACAGAAGCCCATCGCTGTCTGGTCCAAGGAACGTGTTCTCTTGGCCAAGATAAACGGGCCCTACTCTGTCGTCCGTTGATGGGGACACATAAAGTGGTCACCTTGCATAGAGACCTGCATTGTGAAGAAGCCTTCGCACCGTACTAGCAGATATTCTTCTCTCTGATGCTACAGAGTGGTCTGTAACAAGTTGCGGCACAGAAATGCTTCTTCTTTTCCAGGTCGAAAGAGCTATAAAATGATATTCTGCATGAACATAGAAGCAAAAAATTTGGACTAACTGAGCACTAAATAATTCTTTATTAAGTACAACATAGAAATTTACATAAATGCACGTGCAGTAGCTCGTGGTTGGCCTAGAACATGTCTTCTGGGCACAGAAGCTTCCGTTTGATATTGATTCCAGAGACGGCAGATCACACTGCAAGACACATTAAGATGCCTAGGAGTATAAGCCTGTGACAACCCCATTTTCATTCATACAACTGCCCGCCACATCGGGCAAACAGTTTCTCTAAGACATTGCGGGACACTGCTACCTATTGTTAACGAATCTGCTAACAAAAGTTGTAAATCAACAAAAGTTACATGCGTAATTATGAAAGCCTGATATTTGCACATTTTTCTCTGACTCATATATGCCTGTTCTTTTCTATAAAAACGAAGTGGTAGCTATCGTTTTTGCATAAAGTTCATTTTCATCATTTATATAAACCATAAATTTTACAGTTCAGTGTCATTTTTTTAATGGTGAGCTTCGAAAAACATTGTTTAAATTTAGAAAATATGGAAGATTGAAATTTTGTTCATTTTTTCGAAATTTTGGCTCCTTTGCAGCAGAAAAAGATTTTATTTCTCCATAATGAAATTTAACTGCGATTTGCTAACATATTACTTGAGCAGTTGTGTTCTACACTCATGTCCATAAATTAAGAATAATGAAGTTCAGGCAAAGAAAGAGAAAGAAGCAAAACAAATTTGACTTATTTGTAAAGTCTATTTATTAAACAAAAAGTAAAGAGCAAAAAAGATGCTATATGTTTGACATAATTAATAAAAATTGCAAGTTTTACTCCCTTGACCAAATTTCAAAAAAGAACCTATTTACAAAAAACAGTATAACATGGTTAGTAGGATGGTTAATACGGAGTATGTCTCCCGGACGATGCAATACAGGCCTGACAACGCCTAGGCATGCTGAGTATCAAATGATCAATCTGATCTTGGGGAATATTACACCACTCATCAAGCAATGCACTCCGAAGTTCCGGTAGACAGGTGGGGGGGGGGTTGACGGGCTGCAATTCGTCGGCCAAGCATATCCCACACATGCTCTATTGGATTCAAGTCCGGTGAGTATGCTGGCCAATGCATACGGGTGATATCCTCCGATTGAAGGCATTTGTCTACAATGTTTGCAAGGTGAGGACGGGCGTTGTCATCCATAAACACAAATTCAGCACCCATGGCGCCCCGAAACAAACGTACATGTTGTTCCAGAATGACATCCCGATAGATGCGACCTGTCATCGTTACACTCTGAAAATGCAGGTCAGTTCTGTAACCCAGAATAATTCCTCCCCAAACGAGCCATCCTGCACCACCGTAACGGTGTCTTTCAATGGTGTTCTCTTGGTGGTAACGGGTACCTGGCGCTCTCCAGATGAATGTCCGGCGAGAATCAGACTCCAAACTAAACCTGGACTCGTCGGAAAACATCACACAAGACCACTGTTGCGGTGTCCACAATGCATGCTCTCTACTCCAGGTTAATCGCAGGCGACAGTGAGTTGCGGTAAGTGGAACACATCTGACAGGACTACGAGCATATAGACCAATGTGCCCTAAGCGTCTGTACACGGTCTGCCTTGAAACTGTCGTACCGGTAGCTGAAGAGAGCTGACGAGACAGGTCTGATGCTGTACTCCGTCTGTTTCTTTTGGCAGTAACTGCCAAATAGCGGTCCTCATTCGGCGTTGTAACTCGGGGGCGACCTGTGCTGTAACGTCTACTCACATTACCATCATCTTGGAATCGTTGCCAAAGCCTGGAGATGACACTCTGGGCGATTCCAAGTTCCTCGGATACTTCCAGCTGGGTACGTCCACATTCCAGTTGTCCGATAATTCTGCCACGTAAAACATCATCCAAATGCCTCCTTTGTGCCATAACTATGCGGTTTTTGCACTGAAAGGCTTTCACAGCGCTTGTGAACAATTTTACTTCTTTGCCACCATTCCTTATATACTTACACTCTCGTCATTGTGACGTACCATCCACGCCATCTGGTGGTTTCCTGTAATTTGCCTATTCTTCTTCAAGATGTGTGTGATCATTCCACAGGTGAAATTTTTATTTTAGAGATCAATTTCTGTGTGATTCTGAATTATCCTTAATTTATGGACATGAGTGTATTAAAAAATGCATTATTATATTTGAATAATTTATATATTTTTTTGTAAAAACCATGTTTTCATGATTTTTTTGGATTTCACCCCCCTTGCTGCGTCAAAAAATACTAACCGATTTGTTTAATATTTTGGAGATTTATTAGTTTATCAATGGCAACTTTCCCACTCTATTACATTTTGATGATAATTTTTTTTTTTTTTTTTTCGCTGCACCCTATCCTGTAGTTTATGTTGAGTGACCACCTATCATGTCGCCAAATTTCATTTAATTCGTTTCCGTTATTTTTACATGATATATAAACAAAAACAGCGTCATGGACAAATTGACATACAAACTTTTTTCCGACAGCTGTACGGAATTCCCAGGTGCTTGAAACAGATAGAAATTTCAAAAATGTTTAATTCCGGTAATGTACAGACAAAAGTCATTTTATTTTTATAGATATATACTATACATACTTACTGAATAGATTACTGAAAAAATATCAGTAATCTATCATTTTTTTTTTTTCATTATAAAAATAATATATATATATTTGTTATATATTTATAAACCCTTCATCCTAGCGGTTTCCAACTGATGAGGCATGCTCCACAGAGTGTTTGTAGGGGAAGCGCAAGAAAAGCAGGAAAAAAGAAAGTGATAATGCATGTTTTTAAAAACTATCTTATTTTTACTCCAAAACATATCTATTTTTGCTTAAAATGTTTATTAAAACTTTATTGATAATATTTTGTAGGAAAGGCAAGTAAATGTTCATTGTTGAAGAATAAAAAATTGTATGTATGCTGAAGAATAAAAAATTGTATGTATGCTGAAGAATTTGAGGGGGGCAACAATGTTAAAAGGCTGGGAACTGCTGCTTTATCCTATAAAGTTGGAAGTAATCTGTAATCTTTATAACAATTTTTTCTAGTTATGAGCAATATCTATGTATTACTTTAAAAAAAAAATTTCTTTTGTATTTTATAGGTAGGTGCAAGATGGGAGCATTTTTGGACAAACCGAAATTAGATAAGCACAGTGAGCATGGCTCTGGTAATGGACTCACATATGGTCTTAGTAGTATGCAAGGCTGGCGTGTTGAGATGGAAGATGCACACTGTGCATTAGTAGGTCTTCCTCAGGGTTTAAAGGAGTGGAGTTTCTTTGCTGTATTTGATGGCCATGCTGGAGCAAAAGTCAGTGGTCACTGTGCTGAAAATCTCCTTGATACTATCATTCAATCAGAAGATTTTCGCAACAATACCAATGCCAATAACTGTAACAGCCACATAACTGTAGAAGATGTAGAAAGAGTTAAAAATGGAATAAAAGATGGTTTCCTTCGTCTTGATGAAAGAATGAGGAAAATCCCAGAAATAGCATCTGGGGAGGACAAAAGTGGATCAACAGCTGTTTGTACCCTCATTTCTTCTACACATTTTTATTTTGCCAATTGTGGGGACTCACGAGCAGTTTTGTCAAGAAATAAAAGAGCCTTTTTTGTTACTGAAGATCATAAGCCAGTTAATCCGGCCGAAAAAGAACGTATCCAGAAAGCTGGTGGAAGTGTAATGGTACAGAGGGTCAATGGCTCTCTTGCAGTTTCTCGAGCTTTAGGTGACTTTGAGTACAAAGCAAATGAAGGTAAAGGACCCTGTGAACAGCTTGTATCTCCAGAACCTCAAGTTGATGTTGTAGAGCGAGATAATGAGTTCGATGAGTTTCTTATTCTGGCCTGTGATGGTGTGTGGGATGTTATGGGTAACAAAGAAATTTGTGATAACACTAGGTACATGATGCAGGTTACGACTGACTTGGAGTATATCTGTAATTGCATTATTGACGCATGCTTTGCCAAGGTATTGTATGACTTACAACTTGATATCTTCATGATTGAATTTAATTTTCTGTGTACATTTTTTTCTTACTCATAGTTGCCAAGTGGTCTGATTTTACTGGAATTTCTCTGATATTTTTAATTTGCTTTGCAAATATGATAAGTAGTGAAAAAGTCAGGTTTTTTGTTCTTAAATTTATTTATTAAGTCCATTTGTGATCTTAAAGTTATGCAACAAATTAGAAACACTGAGAGTACAATTGAGAGTACAATTAAAAAAAAAAAACTTAGAATCAATATATATGAAATTATCAGCTAACTTATTTTGTTTTGGCAGGTTGAAAATTTTTGCAATCTTTTATTTATTTTTTCTCAGAAAAATTGCATTGAAAATTATGCTCGAGTATTTCAATTTCAACCTTTTCCCATCTTCTCTGTAAATGATTATCTTCTCATTCCTCTGTTTGAAGTCTCCTAAGAGTAGAAATTGATCTTTATACATTTTATTTTATTTATTTATTTTTACAAAATTAATGTTATTTAATTGTACTTATGATTTTTCAAAAGTTGCAGATCAATTTTAAGGATACCTAAAAGATTTGCATTAGAGATCTTTAAGGTATCCATGTAATGTTTGCAAAATATGTATTGACATTAATGAAAGAAAATTATAACATGCTATTTCCCCTTTTAGTTGTGTTAGTTATTGCAATATTGCCAATATGTATTACTCAGCGTCAGATTTTGTATTGCAAAATGAATCTCTTATATTTCACATTTGCGTCTGGCAGCTATGCATACTGCTGCTTAATTTTGCAAGCCAATTTTTTTCTTTAATGAAGATCTAGTCTTATATTGGGGAATGGGAGCTATCGTACTGTATTAATGGAGTAAAATTTTTGAACAAAAATAAAAAATAAAAGAAATAGTATTCATAAATGTTTTTTAATAAAAGATTCTGAAGTATCCAGCATAATAATTATATTGTTTATAGTAAAGTAAAAAAGGAGGAAAGGAAATAACATGATATCATTAAAAAGAAAAATACTTAAAACAAATTTAAATATCTTAAGCTAATATATTCAGATCTGCAAAGTCTCAGGATTTTGGCCTTAGTCTCAGACTTTTTTTTATCTTATTTTGGGACTTCGGATTTTTCTTAATTTTCTTTGACTTTTTAAGAGTTAATTCAAAAATTGAAACTTTTCCCAATTTTATTCATCAGGTTTGCAATATTAATTCTTGTTCCTTTCATGTTCAAACTCAACAACCTGAGAGCCCCTGATTTGAATGAATGCATCTGAAGTTATTCTAACAAAATACATAAATTAATGCACATTTTTTATCTAAGAAATGTTCTAGATATTTCAAAATTCAGTGTTATAACATCTTTATATAAATTTTATATATAAATAATTTGTCTTATTTTGTATTTTGATTGTTGTTATATATTTTTTAATATTGCTTAAATTTTTTAAATCGAACTTACATTATATAGCTCAAGTAATGTGGTACTAAGTTTATATGGACACACATTGCAATTAAGATGGCATATTTGAGTATAGGGATGCACCGAATATTCAGTTGGTATTCGGTATACTGCCTATTCGGCAGACAAACCGAATATTCGGTTTGGCCAAATACTTAAATATTCGGCAACCGAATAGTAAACAAATACATATTTTTTATATTATGAATGAAAGATATAGTATAGTACCATAGTACTAAATGGATTCAAGTTGCTACTTACTAGTATCACATGTGAATAAGCATTAGAAACCCTTAGAAAGTCCTCCTACCGAGGCACCCTCATCCTTGGCAGATATCCCTAACATAGTGTTCCACAATCACACAAAAAACTAATATCACAATGGTTTTAATTTAAGAGAAAACACTGAGATTTTAAATTTGAATTTTGTTTCTTTGCAATTTTTCATAAATCCTGATACATTACATTAACCTCCTTGCTATTACTAACCGATTTAAATTTGAAACAGTAACCAGAAAAAAAACTCATAACATTAAGTGTTAATAAATATGGAAAGTCAATTAACTGCTAATTTTTTTAGTAAAATATGCAGGTAAAAAAATTACCAGCATTTCTCTAATATTTAAAAAAGTTATTAGGGTCATTCCATGTCAAATCAACACAATTTTGTGAGATTTTCAGAATTGATGTCTCAGATTTTCATGATTTTTGGTATGCAGCAATATATTGCAGACTTATGAAAAAATACCAAATTTCAGTTATGTAGCACATTTATTTTTGAAGTTATTAATTTTTAAAGATTTAAATTTTTATGAAAAAAAATCACATTTTGGCACCTTTAGATGCCTATAGGCTGGCAACCAGTGATGTTATAAAGCTGAGAATGGTCTCATTTTAAAGCTGCTGAATGGGGCTTTAATATGATATGCCACAAGATAGGGGTTGCAATTTTCAAAAATTGAAAATTTTAAAATTTAAATTTCACAAAAAGTGGCAATTTTAAAAATTCCAAAATATTATCAAATATAGTTTGTAATGTCTTAATATATACAGCAAAATTATATCATGGGATCTCAATTGGATCAGGAGATACTGGGCTTCATGTTTTGTAAATAATGTACCAAATTGTTAAAATTTTATTTTTGAATTACTAATTTTGCTATGCAGTGTGCAGAACACTATTAAATTAATAAAGCGAAATGATTACTTTATAGTATTATGTTTGGAAACCTCTCTTTAAAAGAAAACTGTATTTTAAAGAGAAAGAAATCAAACATTTAAATTTTGTAATAATATCGGACTGCCTCAACCACAACACTACTGCCGTCTACCTGTTCCAGACAAAGTTGATGGAATATCTGAAATACAAGTTTCAAAGACCTCCCAAAAAAATCTTCTATTTTTCTGGCGGCTCTGCAGCCCAATATATAAAAAAAAAAAAAAACTTTATTAACTTGTGTAATCATAAGCAAGATTTTGGAACTGAGGCTTAATGGCATTTTTCAGCAACAGCACATGGTAAGGACCATGCGATGTGCTGGGGGCCACAGTCAAAAGACTAGCAGCCAGAGCAAGCCTACAAAGACCGTATAAGGCCCAAATTATGGATGCAAGGCAACTGTTTGAATGGTCACATCAGAACATATCTAACATTGTATTTGCGACCCTTGAAGAATACATTAAAACTGAAGAACAATTGGCCAACCGCTACAATACAGCTGTAACTATATCAGGCAACCAGAAATTTCATACCTCTCAAATGTGGAACCAAAGTAAATGTGAAATTATTTTCTTCTGCAGTTGTTTCGAGCAAATTTCCTGTTGTAAAGGATGTACAGCAGATATTATTTGCAGAGATTAGTGGGTATGTAACATCCATCTATGGTGACACTTGGTGGTAGAGTTATGTTCTTGATAAAGATGAAGATTGCAGTAAAGTGCAAGTTACATTCCTCCATCCTTCAGGTCCATCCCCCTCATTTATATATCCCACACCACCTGATACACTGTGGATGCCTTTTGCAGATGTGATATGCAAAGTTAACCCGTCACACAGTTTGGCCGAACATTCAGTTTACCAGACAGTGAAGTGAACAAATGTGTGGGTATTTTCCAACGATTGAAGTCTCTGTGAACTGATTTGTTAACCCTTAACTTTACTCATAATATTGGAGTTTTAATGGTAAATGTCTATGTGACCTTTCTCCATAAAAAAGAAAAAAAAACGGAAAAGTAATAGCCACTGCTTGTTTCATTGAAATGTGTTGCTTGTTTCATTCAATGAAATATTCAAAATTTTCTTAAACGATACTAACTCTGGTATTTTTCACAACACGTGTATTTCTGAAGCACAGTATCTCCTGATCCCATGATAGAATTTTGCTGTATGTATTAAGACATTACAAACAATATTTGATAATATTTTGGAATTTTTAAAATTGCCACTTTTTGAGAAATTTAAATTATAAAAATTTTTGATTTTTTTTAAATTGTAACCCTATCTTGTGGCATATCATATTAAAGCCCCATTCAGCAGCTTTAAAATGAGACCACTCTCAGCTTTATACCATCACTGGTTGCCAGCCTATAGGCATCTAAAGATGCCAAAATATGAATTTTTTTCATAAAAATTTAAATCTTTAAAAATTAATAACTTCAAAAATAACTGTGCTACATAACTGAAATTTGGTATTTTTTAATAAGTCAATGATATATTACTGAATACCAAAAATTATGAAAATCTGAGACATCAAGTCTGAATCAGTGTGTTGATTTGACATGGAATGACCCATTAATAATATATATAGGAAACGCACTTTGATATTAAATTTTGCAGCATCATAATTTTTGAAGTTTTACACCATATGAAATATTGTTTAAGAAAAAAACTAATTAAATTAATCATTGCAATCAAAGTTTAATAAATTTTAACCAAGTATTCGGTATTCGGCCGAATATTTGGTTAGAATTTTAACCGAATATTCATTATTTGTTATTCGGCAAAATATGCTATTCAGTGCATCCCTATTTGAGTATTATAGTTTCTCCTATCCAGCAAGACCTGGCCTCTTCCTCTTGCTAACATACATTCCTTTATTTAAAATATTCTTCTTTATAATGAAATCATCGTAATTGGCATGATAAATTCTGTTTAAGAAGTACATGTACGGTTGAGTGCTAAAGAAATTTTTCATTATGAATGTAAGCTGGGAAATTTGCAGGCATTCAACTGTGCTACTTCCAGACTTTCACACAATCCACAGATTTTCTGTCCCTACCCTTTGAGGATCTGAAGTACTTAGGAATTTTCCGGGGTTAAATTATGTATTTTTCCTTTATTTTGAGAGAAAATTGATTATACGAGTGTCATTAGTAGAGCCAACGACATTCAGTTGATTTGCATCCGAGACATTGCCATGATGGTAATGAGAAACCTCACAAAAGAAACTTTCATTCCTATAGATATTTGCAGTCCTAAAGGATAGCTGCAAGCATGCCGTAATGCTACCCACACTAGGGAGTTTAGTGAGTGCTGTAATCCAAAATTATCTGAAAAGTCTAATTTATTTATTCTTTTGTAGTTGAAACTGACACTATGTATTTCTTGAATAGCCTTAATGTAAGAATGATAAAGTTTTACAGTTTCTATAATATAGTATATTGCAGTAATTTTAAGGATTCTGTTTTAAGATTTTATTTTATTTTTTAAGTACTACTATTAAATTAGAATTCCATAAAATTTGGCTATATACTTTTCTGCTAAAATTCTTTTTCAGTTCAGTTAAATGCATTATAGCGTTTAACCAACACTGTTATGAATAAATTTACACATTTTTAATAATTTATCCTATTTTAACAATAATTTTTTTAGGTAATGTTGATTTAGAAAATATATTTGACTTTTTTAACTACAGTGAAATACATTTTAACCCGAAAAGGCTTAACATGAAAAATCGGATACCCAGAAATAGTATAACTGTCCGGATGATATACTGTGCAATTTAATACATTTGTTTCTTTTAATACAAAACAAAAAAAAAATATTTTCGATCTTCAATGGCATGCTTGTCACAAGTCCCTGTAGAATTTATTTATGCAATTGTTTAACTTCCGAAAAGCAGTTTCTCTTCCTTCATGGTCCCCTTTTTATGTATAATTTTACTCTCCCGGTAGTCATCATCAGGGCTCTTTATGACACACAAAGAAATTTTAAAGATCATTTATAATCCAAATGATTCTACCTTTGTAAATTACAACGACAAACAGGGGTGCTCCTCTGCAAATGTAAAAAAAAAGTTGCCCTTTTTATGTTCTAGGTAAAGTTTTTCTCAGGTTTTGAGTTTAATCCTGATGCATTACTGACTGTGGCAGACTGCCTCTGACAATGAATCAACAGTGCCATTGCTGTCCCCTCTACCTTAAAAATGCAGAAAATGATAAAAAAATATGCACAGTTATTTAGATGGTCATTGGACATGAGTAAAACAATGGATGACCTCGAACATTTTGTGGATTATACAGTGCTCCGACTGAAACTTACAAAAAAAGATATTTGGTTCTACCCTTTCACCCCATAATATATATATATATATATATTTATAATATTTTTTTTTTACTGACTTTGTATCTAGGATGTAACCTAACTAGTAATTTAAATGAAAATCAAAATAAAATTTGATGACACTGAAAATATTGGTGAGCTCTGTGCTTTTTTGCAAATCTTTCAACATGAAGAAATATTTCAGTCTCCTAACTTTCGTGTTAAATATTTTTCTCTGCATTTTAAGGAGATTGTGCTGTAACACATATCTTATCCAATTTATCCAAAAAGAATCTGTATTCTTTCAAACCACTGGGTCCCCAAGACCTGATTTATTAACACCATAGTGATACTTGAAAACTCACTTGTATGTCTTTTTGTTAAATTTATAAGTTTTTTCATTATTTCCATATGTTATTGAATGAGTACCCAGAAAATATGTCAAAAGACTCAAAATGAAGGGCGTAGATGCAAAAGTCACATTATCTACTTTTTAAGGTATGAGTTAAATCATCATGTTCGTTTCTTTAAGGTGAATCTTGCTGTAATAGTGATTTAAACCAAATTAAACGTATTAAAGCTTGGAGGGGGGGGTGCTGAAAATCTCATTTTGATCCATATCTCACATTATCCTACAACTGTTTTGCTGCAAAACTCACATCTTCCATATTTAAATTCGAGCTTAAGTGAATTATTACAGGTTTAGGATTATGTGTAAGTAGTTGCTATGACAACAAATATACTACACCAAAAAAAGATTTTAAAAGTATTGTAATTGTTTATTTTATTGTAAATTGTTGCGTTATATCAGCAATAATTTTGAAATTTCTTTGAAAAACTTTGGGCATATGTATAAAATTCAAAGGGATTCTTGTTCATTAACTTATATATAATTTTTTTTTTTTCTCCGTAGGGAAGCAAAGATAATATGAGTGTTGTGCTTGTTGCTCTTCCTGGAGCTCCTAAACTAAATGAAGAAATGATTCGGCAAGATCAAGAACTAAATCAACTGATAGAAAAAAGAATTAAAGGTATTTGTATTTCTTAGACTAACCTAATTAAAATGTAGTGTGTATGTATCTCGATATTTTTTCATTATATTGAGGATGCTCACTGTGCAGGAAATCCTGAAAATCTTATACCTCAAGTCTTGTTTATTGTTTTGTTTAATACAACAGGCTCTGAAAAATCTGATTAAATTATGAAGGTTGTTCATAAATAAAATATCACAAAAACTAATTAACAATTTTCAATCAAAGTATTTTTTCGAAAACTCAAGATGTAGGGTAAAAAACAGTCGTAATACCAAGAAAAAAGAATCATAATAAGATTTCTCTTATGTACAGCACAAACATTATTTTAAAAGATTGGATTTGTAAAATCCCTCTACAGTTCGTAAATCTTAGTGAATTTCATTCTCTATTCAACATGCATAGAAAACTAAATGATTGTTAGACGCTGAATAAAAGCAAGTAATAAACATTTTTTTTTTTTTTAATAGCAATGAAATACTAATTATATAATTCCAATCTGACAGTTCCTATAAGAATCTATTTGTGTTCATATATACTACAAACTGATTTGCCTGCCACTTTTAAGTCAAAGTGGCTGAATGTACAAGCTATGAATTCTTGTAAAGTATAAGTCAGGTGATTACAGTATTCATCAGCAGACATAGTTAATGTACTGGTTATGTTACATTATCAGAAATAAATACAACTTTAAAGTCAGTTAACAATATATTGTATTGGCCCGAATATAACGTGGTGTTTTTTGACTGATCATTGCCCGTAAAAAACCTGACTTGCGCTAAGTTCGTGGCCTAAGTATAGGATTTTTCTAATTACCTTGATGAAAAATTCAGTGGTCGCATTATATTTGGGCCAATACAGTATTACATTTGTAAATGTTAAGATTCTCCAATTTCTTTATCAAAGTGCTTCACATGAATTAATATTGTAGTCACAGTAAAATACTGTATAATTTAAACATTTTAACATGGAACAAAAATAGCTTAAGGTTTCATTTCTTAGACACTTTCAGTCTACTGCTTAGTTAATACTTGTACAATAGCAGAGAAATTGAGCAGGGCAAACACAATTATTTTCTCTCTATTCTAAAAAAAAGTAAAGGCCGCTGGTGCTGTTAAAGCTTGTTGACCTAACTCCTCCTAAACCGTACGGATTTGAGTTTCGACTAAGGTGCCCACAGATTCGAAAAATTCAGAGGAACCTGCTAAGCTGATTTAAATTTCGAAAATCGTATTATTTTAGAAGATATTAATAAAAAACTGAAAAAATAAACCGAATAGTTGCCAGATTTGGCATAAAATCATTCATTCCTTTGCAACAAAGCATTTCCAAGTATCTAGAATCGCGTGAAATTTACAAACATGAGTTAGAATTATGCCCATTTTACGCCAAAATAAAAACTATATGAAATAAGTAACTCAAAATGTGTTACACAAAGTTGACAACAGGAGTTTAGAATTAGTGATTATTCGTTTTTCCAAAACAGAATAACTAATATCTTGAAAATGAAAAATATTAAAATGCAGATTATTTTAAAGCCAGTTCTCGTCCAGCTGGATTATTTGCTACCAGTAGAAATATTTGGCGGCGTTAACTATGCCATTATAGCAGTTATAGTACACTTTGGATATTTGCTATCGCGACGAGATAGTATAACTCGTGGTGTTAAGTATGCCAATCTGCAAACGATTATGTAAATGAAAATATGGATAACGGTTTTCCGGTAACCTCAAATGAACAGTAAATATAGGTTGTGAGCATGTGTAAATCGCCAAATAATGAAAAGTCGCCATTAGTGGCAGGCTATTCTATCTGTTCCGTAGCTTTTATTGACTTTACGTGTATGCAAGTCGCCAAATAATGAAAAATCGCCATGGGTGGCAAATTTGCAAGGTGTCCAATAGGTTTCACATTATTAAAAGTACAGCTGAAACAGATGTTCTGATTTTATTACGCTTTAGCTCCTAATTAATATAACTTTTGATTGGCAAAATTAAATATCATTGTGTTTCTGAGGAGTGCAAATAATTTTTCCAGCGATTATAAGCGGAGTCCACACTCCAGGTGTAGTATAGCTCAGGACCCGTACAACACATATTCCCATAACAAAATATCTTCGATGCAAGACCCAAGCAATGTGTAGCTCAATAACATTCTGAACATTACGAACAGCCTAGTAACATTACGAATAAGCCTGATTAGGAGCCGAATGCCTCATACGAAAAGCAAGCGTAGCGAGTCTGGGGGTCTTGGCCTCTAGTATTTAAAATAAAGATACAGCTTTTAGATTGTTGATGAAAAGAATGGAAGTTGAAAACAAAAATCTCTAAAATGTTCTTCGTGATGTATCAGTGAAGTAGTGGTAGGCGGACATAGTCCCCTTAGATTTTTAATTTAAACTTATACATTCCCCCATTTTTTATTTTCAAAGGAGATGCTCAAAACTCTTTTCAGTTTACTGAAATTGTCATGTTTTGATTTGTGTTAAAAAGGAACCAATTCTAGTCTTTTAGATAACTTTAGTAGACTATATGCAGAGAGGTTTTAGGGTGGAGCAAGTGGTACGACTGCACCAGCCACCATCTCTAGGGGGGCATTGAAATATTTTACTGTATTATAAATATGAAGGGTATGGATGCAAAAATCACATTATCAACTTTTTAGGTACTGAGTTATTCATATCACTGTGTTCGTCTTTTTTAGGAGAATCAGATTATGCAGCGCCTGCTTGAACAAAATTGGCCCCTAAGCAAAGGATTTTAATGGCACCCCTTTGTAACAAAATTTTTTTAATGCCCAAAAGAAGTGCTGTCTGGGCAAGACCCCCCCCCCATTAGTACACTACTTATGGGAATATTGCTGCAAAAACTATTTCATTATTTCCCTTGTCTCTCGTTTTGCTTTCTGTCATGACTAAACTGCTTGATTTTGTGATATAGAATGCAATAAAGAGTCATCAAATCCATTCATTTTCTTTCCCTGTAATGCTGTTATCTTATCTTCAGTTTTCTCCAAGAAATACACAATAGGATATGCTCTCCACCTGTTCCTGTTTTATACGTATTTCCCCTGTACATTTTTCATTGTAATGACGTAACTGTTACCAATGCCGGAGACGGAACCTTCCAGTTACATTGCTGTTGTTATGATTTGAAAATAATCTAAACTGACTGCTGGTACTAGCAATCTGTGATTAGTAAAATCAAATTTCAGATGAATATTTTGTGTAATGTTTAAGTTGTATGACTTATCCTTTTGGGGTTTTTTTTATTTCCTTCGCAGCACACTTTTCCCGATTTCGGCCATTTGTTTTGGTTGTTCCGCACGCTAACGCCAAAACAAGTTGCCATATCGTCGGAAGAACAAAACTTTTGTAATTCATGTGGTATTGGTATTATAGTAATATTTTGATAAATAATTAATGTTAAAAAATGTTTATATGTGGTTTTTTTAAATCCAGCTGAGTTTTCCTTTTCTTTATGCCAACATTTTTTTCTTTTCTCAAGTTTTTTTTTATTTGCCTTTTTCTCCTTTTTTATAACCCTTTTCACTCCATCAATTTTTTATATAAATCGATTGAATCAAGATTCGATATGGAAAGACATCAAATGCGGCAGAAGAATCCTACGTGTATGAAAAATCTGAATACTTCGAAAACGACAAAATAACTAACAAAATAGTTAAATTTCTTATAAAATTCTACTTTACCTCACCAACAAAGCAAGTTTTATACCATATTTAAGCATACAAAGAAATGAAAAAAAAAAAGTTCATAAGCAAACTTTGATGGCGTATGAATTTTGAGTAGCATGGCACAGTGGAGATAAAATGCTGCGTTTGGCAGCAATTGCTCTCTTCCTCGATTTTCTTGCCTGACTTGGAGCTGAAGAGGCAGTCGGTAGATCTCAAACCCATGGAGAGGTGGGCGCGACAACTTAAGATGATGGAAGTAAAACCTAAATAGAGCTGCTGACATGGAGGCCCCCTAAACCTTTCATCATGATGATGTTTTTTTTTTAATTTTATCTTTCTTTCTATCCCTATCATTTTTACTTTCCGAACATGTACCATGTAAGGAAAGTATTGTAATCATGAAAAAATTTGACTTCGAGATTTTGGTGTTTTTACACGTTTTGAGGGCTTCTGAATACATTTATGCTATTTTTACGAGATGTATGTATGTATGTGTGTGTGTTTGTGTGTATGTGAGTGAACACGATAGCTCCTGAACGGAGCATTCGATTGAGCTCAAATTGGATATATATGTCATAAACCACCGTCGCAAGACTGGTATTGATTTTGGTGTGTATAGGACTTACAGTTTTTCTACAGGGCTACGACAAAGATTTCTTTTACATTATGGCCTATGGGGGAAATTTCTTGAAAGTGCGCTAGCGTTTAAACGGCAGATTCGATTGAGCTCAAATTGGGTATACATGTTATAAACCACCGTTGCAAAACCGGTATTGATTTTGGTGTGTATAGGACATATAGTTTTTCTACAGGGCTACGACAAAGATTTCTTTTACATTATGGCCTATGGGGAGAATTTCTTGAAAGTGCGCTAGCGTTTAAACGATACATTCGATTGAGCTCAAATTCGGTATACACCATCCTAAGACCGGTATTGATTTTGGTGTGTATAGGACTTATAGTTCTCCTAAAGGGCTACGACAAAACTTTCTTTTATGTTATGGTATATGGGGAGAAATTCTTGAAAGTGTGCAAGCGTTTAAACAGTGCATTCGATTGAGTTTCAATTTGGTATATATGTTTGAATTATTCATCGATTAAAATTTATTTAAGTGCTTGGTAATGATGTTAATCGTAAGTGTTCGGAAAGTCGAGTGGAGTCACTCCAGATTTTTTTATATATTTTTTGGTCGGATAATAGTGTACACTTATTTAAAATGGTACGAAAATATTTAGTAAATGTTTTAAGGATGATTTAAGTTTAAGGTTAAATTTTTATGTAATGGTGTGAAATGTTACTCAAGAATTAAAATGAAGTGATTTAGATATTTTTAATAAACATTTGTTAATTGTAACTAGAGTATTTCTCAGTTATTTCTTAGTCCTTTTCTTCTCTTAGTTAGCATGGCGTCATTTTGTTTTAGCCACTGCCGACAGAGCCTGTGAATTGACAAATTTTACCACTATACGATTTTATAGCCTCTTTGCCATTTGTTTTAGAAAAGAAATATATTAATAATGCTTGTTTTTTTTTTTTTTTTTTTTTTCTTAAATATTATTTTGGAACTTTGGAAATTTAGACTTTTGTTTGAAGTCATGGCACTGTCTTGTTGGCTATAGCTTTATAACCTGGGTGGGCTAGTCCTAAACTTTTGGTCTGGAAAACGTTATTAACAGCCCAGTTCATAAGTAAAGGATTTTTTGGCAAACAAGTAGGGGTATTTTTAAAAACGGCCCAAATTGTATGTAGCCCATGTGCAGTTTTCCATAACTTCCATGTGACCAGTTCGATACTCGGAGAGGAAGGTGTACTGAAGGCTGAGCCAGACCATGAAATAATTCCTTTCCCTGCTTATAGGATTAAAAAATGCTTGCTGCCAGGCTAGTGTCGCCTCACTTGTTTCCGCACCCTAGGCCATTGCATAGTTTGCCTGTATGGTCGGGACGATTCTGGGACTGTGATAGTGATTTGGACCATAATGAACATGATGAGAAAGAATAACGAAAGAAATTAATGCTGAGAAAGAAATGCTGAAAATCTTGTTTGGTTGCATAACTCACATTTAGGTTTAGGCTGGCCCAGCAGGCGGTTGGGCAAATGCCCGAAAGGCCGGAGTCTTGGAAGATCAGAATGGGCCGTCGCTCTCTGAGCTTTCATTATTTCGGGTTAAGTTGGGGGCAGGTCTAGTCAAGTTTCGGGGGCTCTGTCACATTATCCAAGATCTGTTTTGCAGCAAAATTCACACTCTGTAAATTCAACCAATCATGGAAGCTTTAAATGGATCATGGGATTGTTTTCGTTACATCTATCTACCTATGTTTTTAAAAAATAACCAAGAAACTTTTTTAATAAGTATTTTTTGCATGTTGATTTTTGTTGTTTATTACCATCCTTAACAACATAATGAAAACAAATGTTCAGATATTTATTCTTTGGTGGTTCTTTTTGCTTTAAATTCATAACTATTTCATTTTATAAGTACCCATTATCCATAAAAAGTTTGCTGTAAAACTCACATTTTTCACATTTAAAATTAAATTTTAGCTTTAGCAGAATTATTACAGATTCAGAACTACGTGCAAGTAGTTGTTACGGCAACAAATATATCAGACAAAAAAAAGTGTCTATACATCATGTTTCCTTATAATAATCAGTTTTTTTTCATTTTTCTAAAAGGTTGTAAAGTAAAGAGTATAAGTTTTGCATCTACATCAGCCATATATGAAACAGATGAACGGCTTGCTCTGAGCTCTAAGTTAGGCTTGCTCTTAGTTTCAGTGAAGTAGTCAACTTTTTTCCGTTGAGATATGACCCTAGCCGGCCGCTGCTTGTTTTAATCAATGGGGCACTGGGGCCCCCCTGATATCCTCATGTCTGTGGATGTCGACATAAATTAATCAATACTCCTTGCTTAGAGCACATTTCTTTTAAATTTTGAAGCAGATTCATCTGGCTACAGAGGCCACAAAAAATCTGTGGTTGTTTTTTTGTTTTTTTTTTATGGTGTTGACACTTTTCTTATCTAGGTTATAAGTTAGTCACACAGTTCTTTAAAAAAAAAGGGGGGGTGCATTAATTGTCAAATAAAATTCCCAGGTCTAACAGCACCTGGATATTTCTGAGAGGTCTGGCAGCTATGAGACGGAGATACATTGATTCCTTTTATTAAATTTAGATCCTTGAGACAAATCCTTCATTTGAAACCAAAAGTTGTCATGTCGAATAGAATTTTCAAGGGAGCTAATAGACTTTTGAGAAGGTATTTAGTTTTATATACACTGGAACTCTGATTTTACATTTTTCACGGGACCAGCAGTAAAAACATATGAAATGGGAAAACGTATAATCAGGGTCCAATAGAGAAAAACATTTGAAGAAAACAAACACACAAAAAAACTTACCAATACCATATTATTTTTTAAAATCTGTTATTTTTGACTGCTTTTTCCTTTCAAGTGTAATTTCACATATACTTTTTTCGATACATGCAAGTTTTTGCAAATTTGTTTTTTAATTTTCATGTCCAGTTAAAAATTTTTAAAGGTATTTAAACTCGCAATGGCATGATTTCTTCTGGATCTTCATTATCTGAATCTTCATTAATATCGTCCCCACCTTCATACTGTGAAATCAAATCAGAAATAGGCTGAATGTCTGTAGTAGCGATAACATCCTTATCACAATCAATGTACTCGTCAATATTGATGTCAGCAAGTTTGAATTCATCCTCTTTTGTATTGTCTTCCATAGTGGGCTCTTCCGGTGGCACTTCACTATCGACATCAGATTTGGAAAATCCTCCCTTCAAAAAAGCATTTGAAATGCATTTTTCATCAACACTATTCCACGCTGATGAGATCAAATGAAGAGCTTCTAGCACGTTTATTTTCATTTTCCAGGCATCTTGAAACTCACCAGAATGAAGTCCAAAAAGAGCTTTTCTTACCAGTTGCTTTCTATAATGCATTTTGAAGGATCGAATTGTTCCCAAATCACAAGGCTGAAGTAAACTGGTACAGTTGGATGGGAAAAATTCCATATGCACATTCTTAAAGTTTAGATTAATGGGAGCAGTGCACTGATCTACAAATAAAATTATTTTTTGCTTTTGTAAGCGCATTTTCATATCCAATTTTCTTACAAAATTGTTAAAAAGATTTTGGGTCATCCAAGCCTTTTGTTTGGCATTGTAATCTGTCGACAAACTTTTAACGTTTTTGAAGCATCAGGGCTTCTTGGATTTACCAGTCACAAATGATGTTAGCTTCTCAGTTTCATCAGCATTGGTACATAACAAAATAGTTAATTGCACTTTCAATAGCTTCCTACCATGACAGTTTTCTCCTTTCACCATGTATCAGGGAAGAGATTAAATAACATTCCAGTTTCATTGCATTAAAGATGTCTTTTTGTGAATAATTACACAGAATAGAAGGTAATGTTTTTTTTCATCCACTTCTCAATGACAACAGTATTTACTTCATTTGCCTCAACTCAAACAAACCTGCAAGACAAATTTGTCCTCTTCTTGAATCGGTCAATCCAACCATTGGATGCCGTAAAATTCTGTATTTCAAGACAAGAAGAAATTTCAATCGCCTTTTCTTTCAAAATTGAGCCATTGGTTGGAAATTTGGCTACCCATGCTTGTTTGAACCATTCGTACAAAATCTTTTCAAGTTCCTCCAAAGGAGAGGTTTTCAATGTCTCTTTTTTTTTTTTTTTTTTTTGAAAAATTTCCCAGTTTTTCAGAGTTTAGTTCCATGTAATCTTCTACATTTAGGATGCTTTGTAACATGGAATATGCGATATATGCTCAGTAATTTTGCGAGATCAATTTTAGTTCCTTTGAAAACTTTGGATTTTGCAATTATTTGTGCCTTTTCGGCCACGGAGAAACATTTTCTTTTTGACATCCTACATTAGACTGATGAGCAAAAGAGATAGCAAATAACGGCAGACGATTTTCCCTGAATTGGTACTGTGCTGATTCCAAGAACAAAAAAGTAAGCAACTTTACAATCTGGCACCAAATTCATGTCTCCTGAGTCACATGGTTTCGGAAGGTTCCATTGGGAAGATTCGGTAACAGAATTCATCCCATAGAAGAGAAAATCCGAAGTAGGGTCCACATAATTGGTGCCTTAGCACGTGTTTACTACATTCCGTTCTTCTGGACACATGGAAAACATTTTATTCATTTGAAAATTTTTTGGGTGAGCGGAAGAAGGTAAAATTTCTTGAGGTAATTCATCTAGAATGACATACCAAGCAGTAAACGTAAAGAGTAACTGATCTAGAATCGAGGTACTATTAACATTATTGGAATAGGAATTTTTTGGGACTGACAAAAAATAACGTACAAAGCAGGATAATGTACGAAACGGGTTACATAAAATCGGGTTTCCACTGTATATATATATATACAGGGTGATCTAAAAGAAACTTCCCCGAGTCTCTTGTGGCCTGTTCAACCAATTGAAATGAAAGTTTAGGTATAGTTATTTGAATGTATGGAGTCCAGATTGTGATGATTTAAAACAATAAACCTCTCACAGTTAAGGTTACAGTAACAAACTTTCGAAATTTTCAAATGGCAACACCCACTTTTTTCATACACAAATTGATCAGAGCATGGAAAAACCTGAATTGCGTTAGAAGGAGACACGTATGACGTAAATTGGTGGCGTAAAACATTTGCAAAGAGCATCGTAAAGAACCAATGATAACAAAAGAGAGGAGAGGAGAAAAGACTTTTATTCGAATTTCAAGTTTTCAATGTGGCCACCTTGGCAGAGGGGGCAACACGAACCCATCCCTTTGATGTGTACACCTTTGATTTCAGATAACCCCAGAGCTAGAAATCCAATAGAGTGGGATCGGGGGAACGAGGTGGCCATGAAACTGCAAAGGTACACGCGATGACTCTATCACCAAAGTGCTGTTAAAGCACTTGTCGAACACTTCTGGCAATGTGTGGAGGAGCACCATCTTGCATCCATACAATCTTGTTAATGGCATTTCGCTGCTGCAATTCTGGAATTACATAATTCTCCAACATTGCTTTATTCTGAGCACCTGTAACGGAGCACGTTTTCATACCACTGGATGTGACTTCTTCGAAGAAGCAAGGACCCAGAGTGAATGTCTGCGATGCCGCACCATACAGTCACGTGTCTGTCATATAAAAGCACTGGTACCACACCGTGAGGATTTTCTTCTGCCCAATGAATGCAGTTCTTGGAGTTTACGTTCCCTGTCAGGGTGAAATATGCCTCATCCGTCCATAATATCCGCAGTGGCCACCTGCTATCTTCATCATATCTGATTAGGAAAAAATTCGCAAAGTCGGCACGCTGTTGGTTGTCTCCAGGTGCCAATGCCTGGACTTGCTGGAATCAATGAGAACACATCCGCAGAATTTGGAGAACTGTGGTTTTCGGTGCATCCAAATTGCAGGGGAAACACTTCTTACTGTATGCAATGGACCTGTAATCGTATTATACACTTCCACAAAAATTTCAACAGGAACACAGGGTCCTCCGGATCACGGTCTAACACATGTGCATCCCATTTCTTCAAATTTCTTTACCAAATTACATACACTTTTTACAGAACATGGTCCTCGTTTTAGCTTATGATTTCGACAATAAACTCACAATGCTTCAGCAGCATTTTCTTCGCTCAGATAAAAAAGCTTTATCAATTCACTTCGTTGTTTCTCTAAAAGTGTCATCTTCTTCGCACGAAACTAGACGGATTAGCACGAACATGAAGAAACAATTTTCCCATACTACTTATAACACAAGCAGTGCTTTGCAAGAGTGTTCTGTGATTGGTGCTTGTGACAAAGTTCACATATTTTTCGAGTCTTAAAATAATGTTCTTTTGTTTTTTCTTTCAAAATCAAAGTCTGTATGAATTTCTCTCTCCACTTGGTTTTTCAGATTGATAAAATGGTCTTCCTTTTGCGCATCGGTTTGTCTGGCATTCTGGGGGTTCCCCTTCTAAATTAATTTTGCTGTAGCATATGCCATGTATGTTCTTGGTGCCTCCAGGTGTTCCGTCGTTTCTTCCTCACGGGGGTTGTAGGCTTTTGTTTTGGCGATTGCCAAATTCTGGTACTTCTGCCTTGGCGATAGGCATTTAATCCGTTTGTTTCAAATTTTTATATGTTTAACGCCTACCGGACAGTTGTTGTCACGTAGAAAGTGACTTATGAGTGCTCATCTTTTTCTCGCCAGGGTATTAAAAGTTGGCCAATTTTGTTAAAAGATTCTCCAACACTTCTCCATAGCTCTCCGTTAGAGGAGGTTGTTTTCGATAATTATGGAACTCCGGCACGCCATGTAGCCGAAATGATTAGATCTTTGCCTGGTGTTACTTTTTATTGAAGCAATGTACTGTATGTGATTGAACTTGTTTCCTTTAAAACTGTTATGCTGATACCTCCAATAAACATAGCTTTTCAGAATTCGATTCATCTGCCTGTTTAAGTCTTCAGCTTAACTCGTGGATTTTCCACTATACGTTATGTAAAACGACCGAGGGAAAATTTCTTGATCGACCACTGACAACACCGTCATAGTGCTTCTACTGCCTAGCCCAGTGAATTATGCAAAGTGCATCAATTACACCTTCCCTTTTATTGTGATTGGTTCTTTACGGTGCTCTTCTTTGCAAATGTTTTACGTCGCCAATTTACATCATACATGTCTCGTTCCAACGCCATTTAAGGTTTTTCCATGCTCTGATCAATTTGTGCACGAAAAAAGTGGGTGTTGCCATTCAAAAATTCCGAAATTTTGTCACTGTAACCGTAACTGTGAGAGGTTTATTGTTTTAAATCATCACAATCTGGACCCCATACATTCAAAGAACTTTATCTAAACTTTCATTTCGATTGATTGAACGGTTCGGCCACTAGTGACTCATATATAGGAGAAGTTTCTTTTAGACCACCCTGTATGTATGTATATACATTTGTAGTGATGTAACGAATATTCAGCCACTATTCGGTATTCGGCAAGCCGAATATTCAGTATGCCGAATACGGAACAGATATTCAGCCGAATATTGCTACATATTCGGCTGAATAATTTCAGAAAAAAAGAGAGAAATATATTTTTTTAATGCATTTACAAATAATACTGCTTAGTTATACTTCATTGAGTTAATCTCATATAATAAAATATCCTAAGTCATTTAATTTTAAGCTGAATGAAACAATCTAACGCATTAATAATATTACTGAAATGCAGACTTTTCTACTTGGTGACACTACTTGACTTGATTTTCTAATTTCTGTATGGGTGGGCATAGAAGGAATTTTTTCAGATCCTTAATTACAAACATAATTTTGAAAAGCTGCTAAATATGTTTTGCTCAGAGTCTGTAAAACCCAAAACGTGATGTGATTATGTATAGTTACCAGATTAATGACATTTACCATAGCATATTTATTAAATTATGAATATCTCAAAATATAATTATTGGTACGAATTTTTGGGCAACCTGCTGTTCTTGTGTTTAAAATAATTTAAAATTCGTAGTATTCTATGCTTCAAATAGTTGAAATGTGCTTTTTGTTGCATCAAAATTGGTCAGCTAGAGTCGGAGATATAGAGGTTTGGGTTTCCAACTGATCTGTATGTCATTTCTAGAAATCTCGAAAAATATTGGTCCTAGGCCTTCCGTAACTTCACTTTTGGGGACTTATTATTGGTGCTAAATATAAGTTATTTGGCAATACTTCGCCAAAAGTCGCCATGCTTGGCAACATTTTGGTCATTTGGCGCATTTTTCCCAATGGGGCTTGTAAAGTTAGTTTTGCTGTATTAACATGCATAATAGTTTAATATTTCTCTTCTATGACATAATCAAAATTCCTGCTGCGTGGAGTCTTTGAGAAATAGATTCTTCTGGAAGCTCCTTGTAGCTTCTGCCTCTCCTATAAATATAAGTGGACTACCCCAATAGTCTTGCTTCCTCTTCCGTGAAGCTTAAGGCTTTGTATTGACGCTATAGAAACGGTGTGTTCACTTGTTTATGAAGCTGATTTTTAAGTGCTGTGTGTAAATTCTTCATTGTTGAGTCTTGAGGGACTGTTAGTGTTATCCTTCGTATATTTCTACTGAAATTTGCCTGTGGAAGTGTTTTATTTTGTGTGAGAATTACAGCATTTGTGAAAGCTTCTGTACTAAGCAGGCCGTTGAAAGCACATTACTGTCTGATTGTCCTTATGAATTTTGTACAGCTGATTGTTCAACGTTCTAGAAGCAGTAAAGTTTGTGTTCCATCCTGACAAGTGGACTGTTTTCTAGAACTTTCTACACCTACTGGACTTTAGAACAACGAACCCAGAAATTAGCAGAGTATTCTGCAACATTATGCTGTTATTAGTGTTTAACTTTGTAAAAGATATTTTACCATGACCAATATTTTATTAGTTTTACAGATAATATACTGTTGTGTGTTTTTAAGTACCTACAAATAATATAAAATGAACTTTAATTAATCTTTATTTAGTATTTAAGTACAACATTGAAAAACAACATTTTATTTACAGTTAAAATGAAATTGAAAAAAATGTAATATTCGGCCTAAACTATGTGCCGAATATTCGGTATTCAGCGTAAGCTATTGGCCGAATATTTGGTATTTGGCTATTCGGCCAAATCACTATTTGTTACATCTCTATACATTTGCATGTTTATATATTGAAACTCTAAGTTCCCTGACCGTCCTCTTCAGAAAAATATCATGTAAGTACTATATTGTAACATGATTTTTTTTTTATGCCAAAGATAAACAATTGCACTGAAAAAATAGCATCCCTTACACCTCTGAAAACCTTTTTTAGAAACGTGTGTGAGGGGGGGGCACATTTTTGTAGTTCGCACCACTAAGAAAAATATCTATGTAAATGGTTTTAAAAAAAAAAAAAAACATTCTTAGAGTATGTCTCGTGTAAAACATACTTTTGGTCTAAGGATGTATCTTTCTAAAGAGTTGAAAAAAGCCAGAGTAACAAACAGTAAGCACAAATTCAAAAGATTGCTTCAGTAGCTTTTATATTGAATTGTTGACATTGACAGATGCAAAATAAAAAAATTTCTTAAGCCACTGTGAATTAAATTTACTTTGCTTTTGCTAATAACAATTAAGAGTAAGCATACCAGTGGCCAACACTAAGGATTTTTTTTTCAACTTTATTTCCCTTTAGCTCAGACACAGTTCAGTTTAAGAAATACAGGGAAACTTAGATAATTCTGACTTGTTTAATCAAAATTCTGGATCATTCAAAATTTTTGATTGATCCTTAGAAATCTTTTTTTTTTTTTTTTTTCCCTTCTGTTTTATCTCTTCTCTTTGATAGAATAATTGTAATTCAAACATTTGGATATTTTGAACTTTATTTCTGGTCCCTTCATTTTTGAGTTATCCAAGTTTGACTGTATGTATGATTTGTTATAAATTTTGTAACTATTCTTTTGATATATTAAAACAAGTATTTGTTTCTTAAGGCTAAAAAAAGAAAAGAAAATCTAAGAAATTTGATTGAATAGTTGACACCCAGTGAAAACAAAATACTGAATAGCTGACATCTTTTCATCTTAAACGTTGACATAGGGAGAAAAGTCTAATAATGAACTAGTCTCGGTTTTGTTTGAATACATAAATGAACTATAAACATGCTGAAATTTAATTCATTTTGCAATTTTCTAATTCATGTAAAAGTTTGCTGTCCAAAACATGTTCATTCTGGAGTTCAACAAAACAGTTATTTTTACCTTTATATCATTCAAAAATATATTTGTAACATACCAAAGTGTTGAAGTATTTGTAAACAGTTTAAGCTGAGAATTTTTGTAACTCAGTTATTAGTATTCTTGTAGAGTTGACCTACAAAAAAAAACACTGTAAGTACTGCAATAACAAATATAGCAACTGCTGAAGAACAAAAAACAGTTTCATGTTAAAATATTAATTAAACTTTTATATATGTTAATATTTATGTTAAAATATTAATTAATAATTTTTGAGATTTTAAAATATATGTGTTTTATGCTCACAATATTCTTAAGGGAAAACAGTGATTCAAACATTTTTTAGTTCACGATGATTAATTTATATAGCTCTATTTAGTATGTTGTAGATGTAGTATGCTGTACGTTGTGTTGGGGACATAAAAGATTAAAAAGCATTCTATAAGTGTCAGAGAGTTGTTATAAATTCATTTTACAGTGGGTTTTATAGGTATTTGGATTATTCTATTTAGTTTATTTGAAAACTATAACTATCTGTGTACTGCGTATATATGATAGGAGAAATATGCACACCTTTTAAACACAGTGTACTAGTTAAAAGTTCATTTTATTTCTTTAAGTGTCATATGACTTATTGTGGTATAGTTGAACAACTTGTATGAACTTATGATACTATCAACTTATCTAATCATATTTTTCTTTATCCCTTTTAAACAGAGATTGTAACCAGCAATGAACATATAGATTTAAGTGAGGTAATACACATGATAGACAAAGATGAAAGTATGCAACTTTCAGGAATTGTGTACTTTAAGTAAGTTTTTTTTTTTTCCCTCTCTTCATGTTATGTAAATTTATTATGTACTGCTCACCCAAAGATAAAAGGTTAGCTTTGGCACGCTGCCAAAAAAATGGATGCTGCTATTTGTTTCATAGAAAAGATAGGTTCAGATGTGCAAGGGCTCTTAAAATACGGTAGTAGTGTTTTTTGAGACATTTGGACTTTCATTTCCAATTTACAAAATACTTCTGTATTGCCAGTTGGCCAAAATCTTGCCAAAAAGTGGCTAAATTGGCAACACTGTCAGCACATACTAGAGAGAGAATTTCTTGCACATCTGAGCCCATCTTCGCAGCATACATTTTTCTTGGCAGCTCTCCAAAGCCGACCTTTTATCTTTGGGTGAGTAATAGCTAAAAGAAAATTATATGATAGACACTTCAGTTCTAGTGTTGTGTATGTGTGAGACTGATCATAAAATGGAAAGGACAGGATGATAACAATGAAGCACTGATGTGCACAAATTTTCCGTAAAAACGTATCCGACTTCCCAAATTGTTTGTTTAGACAATTATGAAATTATTCCCTTTTTCTGCTTTGTTATATTAAATGGTGGAATTTGGAAACTTCATGAAAAATGACAATTTCTATATACATTTCTTTTTAGAAAATAGTTAACTTCCAATTAAAAATGACTAGTTTATTTGCCTGTTAGTGTTTTATCCACAGAAAGAGAAAAGTTTTAAATGCCAAAATCTAGCAGAATAGCCACGTTATTATATATCAGTAGCCTTGTTCCAAATGAGGTCACAAGCTCCGTCTTCTGGTAGGCAAAATGTACCACATTTAATGAAAACCAGTTTAAAGAAGCTATAGGCAGTTTCACACAAATTTTGACATTAAATTGTTTGAATTCATCCTCATTATGAATGACTGTGTGTACATTTAGTTTAATTAATTATTATTAATTAAGGAATTTATACTGAAGATTTTTTTATTTTTTGAAGAATTAGAATATACATTTTCTAGCATAAAGCCATCTAAATTATTTTTTTAATTCAACAAAAATACTTTTAGACAGATTAAAAAAAAAAGTTAATAGGAATAATTGTTAGTATTCGCCAGCTGCCAACTAATCGAAATCATAATTATAGAACAAAGAGCATGAAACAAAAGTAATGATGAATCTAAAATACACCGAGTGATCAAAAAAAAAAAAAAAACATTTTTTTACCCTTATCATTCTTTATTCGACTTTACTCCAAATTAAGAAGGTACATTGACAAGATATTAATATGACAGGGAGATATTAAGATGAGATATATTGAATTAAAATTTTAAGAAATGCCAGATTCAAATGAACAGCTATGTATAAGTAGACAACTAAATACAATTAAGCCATGTGAGCAATGAACAGTAAGCAAATTTCTTTATTTTCCATTTATATACAACTATTTGAGTATATAATCTAATATTACCTGCAGAAGAGTGTATTTTTGGTTTTGAAATATTTTTAATTTTGTATTTCTCTTTTGAAATGACAAAAGGAGAATAGAGAAAAACTATACAGTGGTGCCGCTTATGCACTATAGTACATCAAATACGCAAAAAATCAGCGATGGGACACAAAAAAAAGTTATGTGTCCTGCAGGACACGTAATTTCCATTGCACAAAATTTTGAAAATAAAAAGAGAGAGAAACAAAAATATTTCTTTTCATAAATTTAAAATATTGTCTTCCAGAGAAAGCATTAGATTTATTACAATCATTGGATAATATCTTTAATCCCCTCAACTATCCAATAAGTACCGATGGTTTGCAAAGCTATGGAGAAAAAGAACTTGAACATTTAATATCTCATTATGGATGTATGATTTTTGAAGATATTTTAAGAAAAGATTTTCAGTATTTTAAACACCTAGCTTTAAATATGAGTGATTTTATGTCAAAACTCATCTCTCAATATGAAGATCTTCCAGAATTTGTTGAGTTAGTCAAAATTGTAACCGTTCTGCCAGTTTCTTCTGCTGATGCCAAAAGAGGATTTTCAGTAATGAATCAAATAAAAACTAATGCAAGAAATAGAATGTCTGAAGAAAAGTTAAAAAAATTAATAATGATTTCAGTTCAGGGACCTGAACTCTCTCTCTGTCATAGCCTATTACACAGGCCTGCGATGAAAAAAATACAAGGGAACTGAAAGCTGAACTTATTTTATTTTTTGATGCTGATTTCAAAAATAGTAATAAAAAATTTCTATCAGGTCACATTTTTTTGAAAAATTCGATTTTATTTGGATTTTTATCAACATTTACCATAAAAATGTTTCGGGTTGAATTTCTTCGCTCCCTGCCTGACCATAGATTTATGTTGGGCATTTTTATTTATTTGTGATTGACCATCATTCTACTATGAAGAAACTGATACCTACAGAACAACCCTATGTGATTACCCCCCCCCGCCACCTTCGCCATCCCTCCCTTAACGTTGCGGTACCTCTATAACCAATAGCATCTCGCAAATACTTATCTCAGATCTTCCTGTTGGTTCGCTGACCTCTTAGGAGTGTAGTCTTATATAGTATCACGCATTCTCTGACATAGTGACAAGTGGACATCACAGAAATAATTTTAACATTTGCTATTCTCTGTGATTTTCGTGAAGCATGGCTTCGAGTTTGAGATGTTGTGAAAATTTGCCAGATGACTTTTGTTATATATGCGGTGAATATAGTGTTATCAAGAACCATATGAGAAGCATTACAGATTATGTTAGACAATTTTATCTTGCATATTTTGGCATGAAACTCGGAGACCAGGACAAATCGTGGGCTCCTGATAAAGTTTGTGTGAAGTGTCTCAATGATCTGCTAAACTGGTTGAAAGGGAAGAAGCCTGCTTTATGCTTTGGAATTCCTATGACATGGAGGGAACCAAAAAACCACTATGATGATTGCTACTTTTGTGCCTGCCATGTTCGTGGGTTTAACCGGAAAAATTACAAGCTAATTTCCTATCCTGATAACATTCCATTGGCCATTCGACCCGTTCCTCATGGACCCGGTGTACCAGTGCCTCAGAACACCTAGAAGTTACTGGCTCTGATACTGAATATTAGCCCTCTGGAGGTAATTCCCCTCAGCTTTTTTCTCAGGTTGAACTTAATGATCTCACTCGAGATCTGGGCCTTTCAAGAGAAGCCGCTGAATTGTTGGACTCCAGATTAAAAGAAAAAACTTATTGGCCAAGGGAACCTCTTTTTATTGGTACAGAAATAGAGAAAAGGAATTTGTTAAGTATTTTGAGGAAGAAGAAAATCTGGTGCATTGTTCTGATGTTCCTGGATTGATGACCAAATTTAATATCACTTACAATAAAGATGAATGGAGGTTGTTTATAGATTCCTCGAAAAGGAGCCTTAAAGCTGTCCTTCTTCATCGCGGAAAACAGTATGCATCTGTACCAGTTGGACACTCGGTGCATTTAAAAGAATACTACGAAAACCTGTCTCTCGTCCTCACCAAAATAAAATATGCCGACCATGGTTGGACCATTTGCGGGGTTTGAAAGTTATCTCCATGCTACTTGGTCAACAAGGCGGTCATACAAAGTACCCATGTTTTATTAGCGAGTGGGACAGCCGTGATAAGAGTCAACATTGGGTCAAGAAAGAATGGCCAAAAAGACAAACTTGAACCAGGCATGAAGAATGTTATCAGAAACAGCCTAGTTGATCCAGAAAAAGTATTGTTACCCCCTCTCCATATTAAGTTAGGTGTAATGAAGCAGTTTGTTAAAGCAATTCCAAAAGATGGCGAATATTTCAAATACCTGTGCAAAAGTTTCCATATTTATCCGAAGCCAAGTTGAAGGAGGGAATCTTTGTTGGTCCAGATATCCGCAAACTTATGAAGGATAAAGAATTTGAGACTACCATGACAACAAAAGAAAAAGAAGCTTGGGTTGCCTTCAAAGATATCGTTAGCAAATTTCTGGGTAATTACAAGCATCCTGACTACAAAACAATTATAATGAATATGCTGGACAAATTTCAAGCATTGGGTTGCTCCATGAGTCTCAAAATGCATTTCCTTCACTCACATGTAAACTTCTTTCCTGAAAATTTGGGATCAGTCAGCGAAAAATAGGGTGAGAGGTTCCACCAAGACATCAAAGATATGGAACGTAAATATCAAGGGAGATGGGACAAGGATATGATCGCTGACTATTGTTGGATGTTAACGCGAGATAGGCCTGATTAAACATAAACGAAGAATGTCGAAAAGAAATTTCAAAGGAAAAAGAGTACGTACTTAAATAGAAACATTTTTTTATTTGTTTTGTTCTTTGCTCAGTTTAAAATTTGCTTCAAATTGCAATATTGATATACATACATTTGCTCCTCTTGGTCAATATCTTTTAATATTATCAGTAAGATACTTTAATAAAAACAGATTAAAATAGTATACTGGTGATTTTTTTTTCTAGAAGCTGTACCATAATTTGATTTTAAAAGTTTAAAATCGCGGTAACTTTCTGTTCTCTCAACCAGAGTCGACTCGTGCGATCTGGCAACGGTGGTTTCCATCCATTTAAACCAATAAAAAACAAATAATAACATGAAATGATGGAAATCATTTTGCCTCATCAAGAATCGATTATTTTACATAGATTTAAATGGATAAAAACTAGTGCTGCTTTATAGTACATGCAAAATTGTTCGTGAGAGTTCTTTTTCAAATAGGATTTTACAAAAACATTGATACTGATTTAACAAAAAATCCTGATGTGATGGGGAAAAAATGAGGTCATTTTCAAAATCAGCACACAAAATAATATAAAAATAAGCAAACACATCTTTTGTATTTTTCAAAAACTTCAATTTCGCATGCCTGTGTTATTAAAAGAGCTACTGATATTTTTTCTTACATATTCTCATAGTTTCCTGGTTTTTGTTTCTGCATTTATGTTTCTGCACTCATGATTTTTGTCATTTTTCATCCATTTCTTATTATTTAACTACTTGTTTAATTTTCAATATTCAGTTATTTCATACTCATAAATGGTTAATTTCATGGCAAAGTAGATAAAATGTGTCACAACAATTTTTTTATATATATTAAATAGAAGTTTTAGGTTATTAATGAATAAGATATTCATACACGTCAGCACACCAAAACTGGTGAGACATGATAACATCAGTCGTGAAATTAACCAAATGCTTTTATATCGATAAGGACCCACTTTTGGGGAAAAAGGACCCATAAATTTGGAAGTTCTGTCCAAAGTCTAGTGACATCAGTGATCATAAGTGTAAAGGCCTGCAGATCTCAAGGCCCCCCCCTCCCTTAAATAAAATTTAATCCATACAGTTATGCATACTTGATGTGAATATTAGTAATACTCATATTCACACATCATACTTGTAGGACCTTTGTGTCCTATTTGAAGAGTGACGGAAACATCCGGACACTTTGCTCTACAAAAACACAATACTAATTTATTTTTCTTTTTTGATTAAATAGAATGTATATACAGGGTTTCTATAAACCTGAAAAGTCAAGGAAATTAATTTTGGTCATTGAAATGGACTTTAATTTTGGTCATGGTAAATTAATGGAAATTAATTTTGGTCATGGAAATGGTCAGGGAAAATCAAGAAAAATGAAGAAAGGTCAGGAAAATGGAAGAAAAATCAAATTTCATGGTGAAATTCAGCTTATTAGCTATAGTTTAGACTAAAAAGTAACTCATCTTTTCAGCCAAGATCACTTGTGCAAAGCAATCAATCTAAATTTCCCTTCGCAATCTTCGTCTGTTTACCAATTCATTTCCCTCTTGCATTCCATGCATACTACAATGTTTTGAAAGGGCCCCTGAAATTTGGGATAGTATTAAAAGGTTTATAGGTGAAGCAACGCTTCCCAACAATACAGTAGTTTTAACTGTTAAGAATGCTGTCAGTTATCCATTTATGAAATACAAATTTGCTTTTTCTAAAATGGTATCAAATGCATGTGAACCAATTCTTTGTCATTACCAAACATCAAATCCTCTGTGTTGTTTTTTATTTGTAGATCAACACATAATTTGCATAATTTGATTCAGGCCTTCATGACATGTTTGTATCTGAAGAAAATCTTAAAAAAGCAACAACACCATCAAAATTTGTTGCAATAGATTTATTAAACTCAAAAAATCTTGTCATAGCAGATGCTTCCATTGTTGTGTGCCAATTTTGAAATAACAGCATAGGCTACAACAGTACTAGAGCTGCAGTCTTCCTGCAAAATTTTCAAAAAATGAAATTATTTGCCACGTTAATAAAAATATTATTGAAATATGTCAGCAATCAACAGTAGATGAAAATAACATTAAATTATTAATGAGGGATATGGAAATGTTTCCAAAAAAGCATACTCTCCAATAACATGTTGAAGTCAGTTATTTTAGCACTTAAACATGATGATTGTACTTTTATTAATACTGATATACTTAATTGAATACATGGTGAAATGAGAACATATCATAGCTACGATAAAATAATTTGCCATTATGAATGGAAAATCAATAATTATCCAGTAGAGTTTTTGAATATTTTGATTGTTAGTGGTTTGGGTAACTGTCAGTCATGCATTAACACCAAAAAATTGAAACCTGCACTAATTCCGAACAAATCTTTAAAAAATCACTGAGCATACTTCCCAGTACAGAGTTATTTCATCCGCATTTTCATATTTTGGAATTTTAATTTAATGCCACGTTTTTCCCATTTACATATTTTGGAACAAACGATTAATCCAATAAGCATACAAATTTCTTTTTAGTATATTGATATTTTTATAAATTGTAATTTGCATATAAATACTTTTCTGTACTCTGATTAACATTTTGGGGAACAACTATGTTTTAGAATATAGTCCTTTAATTTCACCATGAAAATATTGTTAGCGGGATTTACGCTTGGCTAATCTAAAAAAGTACCATAGTTTGCCACCACATATATTAGTGTGTAAAGTTAATTGCATCATTTTACTGATCAGAAACTTAAATACATAGGAAGCATTAATCAATGGAACAAGAATGCACATCAAGTTTATGCATCATAATGTTGTTGATTATAAATTAACTAGAATCGCACGCAGGAGGAAAATTTGGATTCCAAATAAAAAGATAATTCGGAATGTGTCAAATATACAACATATTGCGGAACTATTTTACCATTTAACTTTCAAAAGAAATCAATCCAATTTCTAATTATACCTGAATTTGCGATGATAATAAATAAGTCTCAAGAGCAAACCTTCGAAGAGCTCTTGAGACTTATTCGAGAGCAAACCTTCGAAGATTATTGAGATAGCCAGTTTTTATACATGGTCAGTTGTACATTGCCACATGTAGTGTATGATCATTGTATGGTTTGATATTTTAAATTAATGTTTTATTTAAATTTTACATACTTTGAGAAAGACAGATGAAATAACTGTGTAATCTTGGTGAAACCTGGCCAGTATAACAAAAGTAAATGTCCAAAAATGTGTTATTGTCTTTATAATATGGCTTAGCTAAGTTATAGCTCATTTTCCTATCGTTTACATTTTTCATCTGGAAAATTATTGCATAATGACTATTTGTACACACTTCCAGCTGACATAATAGAACAAAAAAAAAGTTGTAAGCAATGATTATAGAGGTATATTCTTTTACAAAAGAACCTCAGTAGCATTCAAACTTAAACATTTAATATATTGCGGTCTTATTTCGACCTCTAGTACTAATAAATCTAATTTTCTGTGGTAGTTATATTTACCCTTTTAGTATTTGTTGCTTAAACAGTTTCCTTTTTAGGTATTCTCTTGTTGAGGAAATGTTTAACAGACTTTTAAATAACTCATCAAGTAAGGTATGTGTTTTTTATATGTTTAATTCTATAGTGCGTTATATACTTACAGTATGGAACCTGCTATCCAGAATGGTCGGGACCAGATGTATTCTGGATAACTGAATTTTCTGGATAATTGGTTGGGCATTAACACAACATCCACTGAGTTGATTGGTAGCATGTGTGTTTCTCTAGTTTTGATTATAATTAAACATTAATTGTTAATATACCAGAAAAATAATATTAAAAATTCTTAATCAGATGAATAATAACCATATTTAGAGAGGAAGTAATAAATGTATGATAGCTTCTTAAAAACTTAGTCATACACACTAAAAAAATAAATAAAATACCTTACCTGGTTGCTTACATTTTAAATTCTAGTTGAAGTATTATAAAAAAAAACAAAAACACAAGAAATGAAAAACAAATCATTATACACTTTTCTTTTGGAAAAAAATATTAATTTAATCAACCGAAAAATGATTCCAGATAACTGGTTTTCTGGATAAGAGATTCCATACTGTACAATATATGTGCAGTAGGGTGGGCCGAATTTTTTTTTTTTTTTCTTTCTTGTTAGAAATTACTATTCTAATAGTGCGGAAAAGGTTCTTCCTGGGTTCAATAAAAATAGTGCAAAATATTTTTCTAATTGGATTATATCTTCTGCCCTTGCATTTAATTTTTGGAATTTGGGTGAAAACTGACACTTTTTACTCAGCGTAAAAAGCATAATTGAATTTCAACTTTCGTATTCTAATAGTGAGATAAAGGTGCCCTCTGTGTTCATTAAGAAAAATTAAAATTATATTTTTGATTAAATAATATCTTCTGTCTCCGCATCAAACTTGAAATTTGCAATGTTTAAATGAAAATGCACTTTTTCATGTGTTGTCTTACTGCCTCTTTGTGACCGGAAACGATGGGAAAGGGAGGACATTTCCATTTTTTTTTCTACTGTTGTTCGTTTTTTTTGTACTTTATTCTCAATTCCATTCTCTGAGATAATGTTAGTCACGTGTGCTATTGCATTTCTTTTGTGCACCTAAAAAAAAAAGTTATGGAAACAGTTCGTGCCATAAGAGTTTCAGTGCACATTTTAATTAGATTCTTTGTGTCTATAATAGAATAACTGATTCTTGTGCAAGTAGATATGGCATCAAAATTCAGTAAGCGGAACACATTTAAGTGTCCTATATTCGGGAACCCAGTATAACCTCGATAAACTGGACCTCAAAAATCCAAAAACCTCTGAAAACCGGACACTTTTCCAGAATTTGCAAGTGGTTATTTTCACTTTTTGCTTCATCAATAGATGGCGCCACTAAACTTTCGATACCGATCAGCCGATAAGTATATGTGACAGAAATATTAATCAGAGCTTGGATCAGAATAGTATTATGGGGAAGGAGCCCGTGCCCCCTTGGGGACTGTAAAACAATTATTAAAAAACAGATAATTTAAAATATTTACCGTAAATGCTGATGTATAATGCACGCAAGCGTATAACACGCACTAGGGATGCACCGAATACCATATTTTTCCGAATAATGAATACCGAATATTCGGTTAAAATTCTAACCGAATATTCGACTGAATACCAAATACTTGGTTAAAATTTATTAAACTTTATTCCAATAATTAATTTAATTAGTTTGTTCTTAAACAATATTTCATATGGTATAAAACTTATAAATTAAAATGCCGCAAAATTTAATAGCCAAGTGTTACCTTTATATAGTGTTAATAAATTTTTTAAATATTAGTGAAATACTGGTAATTTTTTTTGCCTGCATATTTTATTTTTTAAAAATTAGCAATTAATTGACTTTACATATTTATGAACACTTAATGTTATGAGTTTTTTTCCTGGTTATTGTTTCAAATTTAAATGAGTTAGTAATAGTAAGGTTAATGTAATATGTCATGAGATTTAAGAAAAATTGAAAAGCAACAAAATTTAAATTTAGCATCTGAGTGTTTTCTCTTACATTAAAACTAATTTTGTTGTGATATTAGTTTTTTGTGTGATTGTGGCAATGCTATGCTAGGGTGATCTGCCAAGGATTGGGGGGGGGCTGCTTGGTAGGTGGACTTTCTAAGGGTTTCTAACTCGTATTCACATGTGATATTAGTAAGTAACAACTTGAATTAATTTAGTACTATGGTACTATACTATATATTTCATTCATGATATAAAAAATATTTGTTTATCAATTGGTGAGTACTTAAATTTATTTACTATTCGGTTGCTGAATATTTAAGTATTCAGCCAAACCGAATATTCGGTTGCCGAATATTTAAGTATTCGGCCAAACCGAATATTCGGTTTGTCTGCCGAATAGGCAGTATACCAAATACCAACCAAATATTCGGTGCATCCCTAACGCGCACCCTGTACTTTGCAATCACAGACTTGAACAAAACCTGAAATGTACTTTTGAGACGCATCTTTCAAAGGATTTTCCCAAGCTTTGGACAAGTAAGGGGAAAAGGGAACAATACTGGCTGACTGATTGATGAGATGTTAGTGGAGTATATGTGTATGGAAAATGCCTGGGGGCGTAAATAATTCTGAGAGATGGGTTGTATTCAATGAAGTTCTGAGAAAAAGGATTGCACTATTTGGGGTAAGCACATACTTCCGAGGTGTTGCCGGATTTTTTGCCGCTCTCTTCAGTACAATTTTCCGTGTTTGCGCATGCGTGAGCATTTCAGCAAAAAAGGGTTTTTCTCGTTCCCGTCGTCCTTTAGGCGACGTAGTAGTAAAAGTTATCGGCGAGATTTCTCCCATTTGAGTGGCTCTAGTTGATCTAATGTTCATTGTAGTATTAAAATGGGTCCTGCTAAACGAAACAAACACAGTGCTGGTTTCAAATGTAAAGTTATTGAATTTGCGAAAGAAAATGGAAATCGTGCTGCAGCAAGAATCTTTAGTGTTGGGGAAAGCTCCATACGTGAGTGGAAGAAAAGAAAAACCTCAATACGCCAAAGACTAAATGTGCTTTGCGTAAAGGCAGAACGAAATGGTCGATCCTAGAAGAAAATGTTGCGAACTGGGACCTAGAAAATCATCAGAATGGATTGATTGTAACAAGAAGTAGCATATGTTTATTTGCCTTAAAGTTGGCAAAAAAGCATGCAAATGAAAGCAAAAACTTTGAAGTAAATTGTAGTTGGTGTACTCAATAATATGGAATGGAATAATGCAGTTATATGAAGAAAAACAAAAGCTTTTGAAAGATTTGGACAACAAATTGATAAGTTTCCAAAATTATTTTATTGACTTACAAAAACAGAAAAATTATTGACTGTCCCATATCGGAAATATGGATGAAACTCCGTTAATGTTCGATATGATAGGCAATAAAATTGTTGAAATCAAAGGAACAAAAACAGTACAAATAAAAACAACAGGTCACGAAAGATCTCACTTCACCATTGTGCTTTCCTGCTTAGCGGACGGAACAAAACTAAAACTCATGGTTATTTTTAAAAGAAAGACGATACCTAAATGTAATTTCGCGGTTATGTGGCCGCGGTGATGCCTAAATGTTATTCCAGGCGGATTAACACCATTAGTTCAACCTTTAGATGTGTGTATTAATAAACCATTCAAAGGAATTTTAAAACAATTTTGGAATACGTGGATGTTGGAAGCAGACAAAATATTTACGAAAGGAGGTCAAATGCATCATGCCAGTCTAGAAATATTTTCTGAGTGGATAATACAAGCATGGGATGAAATTAAACCTGATATAATTACAAAGTCATTTAAAAAATGTAGTATATCAAACAATGTAGATGGAATGCAAGATGACTATTTATTTATGGATCAGAGTAACACTGATAGTGAAGATGAAACTGAATTTGATCATGTGCCTGAAAATATAACGGAAGATGAATATGATGAACTTTACGCTGTCTGATAATGAAAATTGAAGTTCATAAGGTATGTAAAAATTTCTTTTAAATAAACAACATTCAGGTGGATGTAGAAATCTCATTTTGTTATGCTCATGTTTTCGTTATTTCTAAATTTATCATTTTTATAACCGGTGTATAACGCACTCTCTTAAATTTCGACCTTATTTTTTGTATGAAAAGTGTGCATTATACATCGGAATTTACGGTATATACAGTGCAGCACTGGTAATCCGGCATTGGCAGGAATGACGCTGTGCCAGATTACCGATTTTTTTCGGATTATAGATGCATTGAAAATTTCCATTAGAACCATCGTCGATCGAGTGCTATTGACCAGTGTATTATTTATCAATGAAAAGTAGTCTTAAAACATACATACGATTGCTGTATAAACTGCCAAAAAAAGTACTGAACTACACTGGAACAAATGTAATTTATAATGTTTATTGATAAGATGTAATCCAAACTAAAAAGCAGAAAAGATCTTTGATTTTGGAACAATTTAATAAAATATAACACAAATAGTAACTGAAATTTATTTAAATACTAATTTAAAATAAGTGTATTAAATTATTAGAATCTAATTACAAGGGGTGATCAAATGAAAAGGTACAAAATGTTGTAAAAACTTAACCGTTTACATATTTGCCTATGCCGCCATGAGAGAATATAGCAAGACATCTAGGGATGCAATTGGAGTCTTCGGCGCGAATAGGGGCATGCGGGGGGCCTGCAGTAGAGGGCAGAAACTCTCATAAAAAGCTCCCTCCTACGTCTAATTCACATGCGTGTGAGGACAGGATGACGTTCACATTGCAAAATTCGGCAATTTAGGGCAGCAAGGCGTTATCCGATTTCTGACAGCGGAAGGTATTAAACCAGCCACTATTTATCACAGGATGATAACCGTATACTGGGAAGACTGTGTGTCCCACAAGTCAATGAGAAAATGGAATGTCCGTTTTCGCCAAGGAACTGGCCAAGTTCAAGGAAAAACGGCTTCATCATCCGCCCTACAGTCCGGACATGTCGCCCTGCGATTTCCATGTGTTTGGTCCACTGAAGAAACATCTGAAAGGGAAGCGCTTCAACTCGGAGGGCGTACTCAAGGACGCTGTGACAGACTGGGTCTCGTCACGGCCACAGGAATTCTGGGAACAAGGAATTCTGCAGCTTGTTCATCAGTGGGATCGTTGTGCTCAGGCTTATGGTGTATATTTTGAATAAAGTCTACATTTGTACCCACTGTGTTGTTTCGTACCTTTTCATTTGATCACCCCTTGTAGATTCTGTATCTACATTAAATACATTGGTTAATTTGACTTGCTTCATTTATTTATTTGGTTTTGGTATTTAATTGGTTAATTTACATATGCACATTCATCAGTTGACTCTCAGATATAAAATCGAATTTATTAAATCTCTCCATAGTTTGTACACTAGAATTTAATTTAGCAAGCTGAATTATTCCGAATTTTACTCTCTTCGAAGCTTCTTAATTACGTCAAAACATACTAATTCCCCCCCCCCCCTTTCCAAAGCACTGGTGAAATCCTTACCGCAATAGTTATTGCATTTCGCACAGTCACAGGATGTCTAGAAACAAGGCAATATGAACCGAAGCCATGTGTTTACGATGATATGTAAACATGCTGTCTCGTTTTAAAAACGACATCGACAACTTCCTTTAAGTATTCTGGTAAGTACCGCGAGTCTTTAATGATATACCACAGGTGTTTTGCACCTTGCAGTGGCTGATCGATCAGAAACGCTAAAACATTCACTCGCTAATGCTGTGTTGACTAAGGAATGGCGCATTTGTTTGATCGCAAGAGAGCTGCTGGAAGTACCAGGATTCGTATTCGCAGTACACATTTTTCTTTTCTTTGTAACACAGTCCTTTTCAGTTTGAAGAATTTTAAGAGAGTTTCCTACATTAACAGGTGCAATAGTACCATCGCTTTCACATGTAATTTCTTGACTAGACCGTTTAAGATAATTAAGATGTCTCTCTTTTCTGTCTGCAGTTTTCTGTAAAGCCTCGGTGACAGGTCTGTCAAGTGATGCTATGTAACCCATTCGTGAACTTCTTTGATTGATGATAAATGGTTTGCTCGTGAGCTGGAATTTTTTTCTGGGGATCACACTTACATTCAGAAAAGTTTGTGCATTTGCACGCAACAATATCAAACAGTGCATCTTGAGTGTGCTTGATAAAATCATGCACTTTCTCTCTAAACGTTTCACTGGTACTTACTCTACATTGACTCTTTAATATATTTTTTCCATGATACAAGGTGATCATATCTACTATTCGTTTATGAGAAACCGTAGGAATAGATGCTCTTTGATAAATTGACACTAGTTTTGTTGCGACCATATCAGCAATTAATGAAAATGCAGGTTCTTTGTTACCTTCTTTTGGAGCCAAGTTGAACCTTTCTTGGGCCAAACATCTTGCAATGTCTTCATAGGTAGGCAATTTTGTCGATGAAAGTTCTTTTGGTTCACCAAAAAGAGGGCTTATAAATGTCTTTTTCAGTTTAAATTTAGAAATCTTCGACATTCTTCTGCTCTCTTTGCGTAATATTATAATAATTATGCTTACTTTTTTTCGTACTTGATAATAAATAAAATAGTAGAGTAGTATACAACTAAATCTTATGTCTAATAACATTTAAACAAAGGTGATAAATGAAAACGTTATAGTTACTGAGTTAAAGTGTAGTACTTACACCACAAAGTCTGTAACAATTATTGCAGGCGATTAATGAAAAAACCTAGCATGTTATGACTTTTTCTAGATATCATGTGATCAGGAGAGAAAGGCACAGATGCCCTCTATCTTTTTCGGTGGTATATGTGTGAACACTTATAGGGCTAACCAAGTGGCACAAAAATATAGAAATCCAAACAAACGTAGATTGTATGCAAAATAAATATTAATATAATAATCCAAGCTAATGAGGAAAGTGAAAAATAAAGCGAGATATTTGCCTTTAAAAGCAACAAATGATCAGTCGTCTATATTGACAGAATTTTCTAAAGTTAAGCATATTTGGCTTAGTTACAAATAATTCCTATTCTATGCATTAGGACTACGTAAGTTATTTTTTATAGTTTTATAGCAAATATAGTGGTTAAAGAAGACAAGTTTCATGGGGGGGGGAGAATTATGCCAGTGCTTTATTTTGTGAAAATTTTCAAATTTTAAGCCGTTTGCGGAGGCAAAAAAAAATTAACTCATAGATTTCAGGTTTTAACCTGTTAATCCTCATTTTAAGAAATCATTTGAATACAAAAATTGAGAAAAAAATGCCAAAACGTATAGCTAAAGCCCAGTATACCGCATACAAAACTGAAATAAAAAAGTGATTTTCTAGTAAAATATTAGGTTATTATTTTTTAAACTATTTTTCCCCAAATAAGAATCACTAACATTATCACATATATTTATTTCAGACACAGAAAAAAAATTGAGCCTTGTCGGGTTAAAATAGAGGTTGCCCATGGCAAAAGTGCAACTGAATGTTATTGAGGATTACTGGAAGCCTGTGGTGAAAGTGCGTTACTATTATGCTGATTGTGGCATACAACTGGGAAAGTGTCATTCTTACGCATGCTGTACCTGCATGATAAACATCCACATTTATTGCAAACAATGTCACTCTCCTCTTGTAATGATGGTAATGGGGAATCTTGGCATCCTCCCTACTCACTTGACATGAGTCCTTCCGAAGTTGAAGGAACCTCCCCGAGACTGCCAATTTCATGAATTTTCATCTGTACTCCATGCAGTAGGGTGCTCTGTCGTTGATATCAACACCATGCCAGTGGTCTAAAGTATTCAATTTATTATACCAAATATATATACTATATGAAATATATTGGGCAGGCGTGTTGTTGGTCGGTGGCTCGATTTTGATATCATGAAGTCACCACACCTTGACATATGACCGGCCGCTTGCCAGTCTTGCTTTGAAATTGTCTGTACATATCAAATTAGCCATTTCCATTGTTCAATTTGCTGTTTTTCATACAAAGTGCCATCTAGTGGACATGTTTTGAACTAATTTTTTTAATCAAAATTCCTTGAGCGCATCTACTGTATTGTCTATATACCAAATTTGGTTACAATTCGTGCATCATTTTAGCTGTAGAACCCTGTTTATAGGAGAAGTTTAATTATAACCACCCTGTATATATGAACTTGCACCTTTCAGATACTTCGCAAACAATGCTTTCCTGCATATTACAACCTTCTATCGTGCTGCATCCTTCTAAAGCACTTTTATGTAGTCTATCTTTTATTATTTTACAACAAAACTTAATTACATTTCTTTGTATAGCTAAATTTTAAAAATTTATTATTGATATAAGTTTGATATTTATTTTAAATTATTGTTTAATATTTTCATGCCTTTTTTAAATAACATCCTTTTTTCCTTAAATTTGCATAAAAACAAAAAAAAAACCTGTGTTTTGTATTATTATTTTTTTTTTTTTTTGGGGGGGGGGGGGAGGTTAGAAGACAGTTTGGACATAACTTTTTTTTATAGGTATATTTTAAGTCTTCTAAAATAGTTTCAAATTCTAATGTAATTCATACTTTCTGAATATAAACTTGATCAGGGTAATTTTTAAATATTTAGTCCCCTTTAACTAGTAAATTAAAAAATGATAATAGTTAAAATCATAAAAATATATAATACTAAAATAAAATTTTTACTTAACAAAACAGGATAATACATACAAAAAAAAAAAAAAATCCTTTTCATTTACAAGAAGTAAGATGTAGAGATTTATTAATGGAAAATACAACTATCACATCATGCATATTATTATATAGGGACATAGAGGGTTAGTATAATCATGATCAAATTTTAAATAGTTATATTTTCGAAATTACACTTATTACAGTAAGTGATTGTCAAAGTTAAAGAAAAATATAACAAGCTTATTTTCCAGCTATAAATGTTCAATGTGTGACGTTTCCAGTGGTGGATCCAGTTTTTTGTTTTTGTTTTGCTAAATTTTGAAAAAAGCTTATTTCACCCAAACAAAATGTACAATAAAGCAAAATTTTAATCTAAACGATGTAAAAATTTTGAGGAGGAGTTAAGTTATAGAAAAAGATCGTTTTACCTATTTAAAGTGTATAATAAAGCAGAATGTTACCCTTTAGCAATCTCTTGGGGGGGGGGGGGCTGAAGTGCCGTAGATCCGCTACTGAATTCCTCTGTTGCATGACAAAATCTAATTTGCATTCAAGTTCGTTTGATGCATCTTTTAGTATTACTCTGTCAATGATCCTTAATCCTACAAAAAGGCTGTTATGATCTACTGATGCAAGTAACGTTGCAGGAACTTACAGAATGCTTTTATGTAGCATTAGGAACCATTGACTATATCATATTACAAAATGTGTGGAATGAACTTTATTATAAATTAAATGCTTGTTGTGTAACAAAAAAATCACACATTAAACATTTGTAATTTTAAAAAAAAATTCATTTTGTGTATTACTTATTGTAATATGTGTTATAGTTTCAAATAAATAAATATTTAAAAGTCCAGTCATTTATTAGTGCTAACCCTGTATAATTATGTATTGATAAAATTAAAAAACTTTATATAGATTAAGTTTTCAGTAATGGCAGTACAAAATTCTTGCGTAGTCCATAGGGTAAAAATACAGTAGAACCTCGATTAACCGAGGCAATAACGAAGTCCAATTTTTTTTTCTCCTTTCCAAAATGAGCTTGGAAAAAATTATACACATTTTAGTTCGCTGTCCATGTTCCATTTATTGTTTTGTCCCCCCAAAAAAATCCATTTTACTTTTTAAAATTTACTACTAGAGTTGATTTCCTTTTTAAATCTTTTAACTGTGAGACATAAGTTCATATATGTTTATTTTTATCATTTAAAAAACGTTCTATTGCTTTTTACTTTAAAAGTTAGTTAAATTCGCAAGCACAGAAGGTTTTATACATAGTTTCTATTAACCGAGATTTCCGATATCTGAGGTACTAGCAGTCCCAATTAGCTCGGATAATCGAGATTCTACTGTAGCAAGTTGATTCTACTGTAGCAAGTCATCTGTGTATTGTGTATGCATAGGAAAACCAGCTCTGAACTTGATTACTGTGGAATTCATACTTTTTTTTTTAAATTTCCTAATTAACTTTATCAATTTTCTTTTTCAGGAAGATGAGCAAGCTCCTGTGCAAGATGCAACAGCATTGTCCCAAAATTAGTAGTTCTAAAATGGTGTGTGTGTGTGAGGCAATACTTTTTTAGACCATGGAATGAACAAACTAATTGCTACCTGACACTTTTCAAAAGATAAAAGTTGTTGATACCTTCAACTCTTAAGAACTGCAGTTTCATTGTGCAGTCTTTAACTCTTGTCTTTTATTTTATTACATTTAAAAGTAATTGGGTGTTCTTTTATATTTTAATTTTGAACTGCTCTTAGTCAAAATCTGGTTCAGAAAGAATGTAAAGTTTTTCATAATTTTCTTTTAATAATTAAATAAAAGTTTTTATTACATGATTGAAAGAGAACTTGTATAATTGAAAAATAAACTTGTCATATTGAAAGTTTTTAAGCAGGCTTAAGGTTATGACCTTTTCTTCTAAATTACATCTTTATTGAATGTTCTTATATGTTTTATGTTTAGTTGCTGCTTTATTTAGAAAAAAAAAAAAAAAAAAAGCTGTGAAATCTCATCTTGTTTGATATGACTAAAGACGTTTTCATATATGTGATGCTAAGTATATATTTAACATTTTAAATAATGCCCATTGGGTTTAATCTCCTTTATACATTACTAAAATTAAAATAAGTTTTTTTTTTAATTTTTTTATCAGCCAGTAATGTGTGTGCAATCAAAGAATTTTAAGTGATTATAATTTTTAAATATTTTTTATCCTTCTCTAGTGTGCAGTTGAAACCACTTTAGAGTTTCTGTAGTGTTACTGAAAGTTTATTTTTACTATAGTCCTTATGGTACCTGATTATTTCATATTTCCTGCTCCTTTTCCATATCAATTCATCCTGTTAATTATTGCACATTAATGAACTGAGCTGTAATGGTGGCAGAATCCGGCTCACTAGGTTTGAGAAATCTTGTTGCAGATATGATTTGTGTGGCTATTGTACAGAAAACTGCTTACCATATTTTTCTCTGATCATTTTATTGATATTTGCATTACATTTTGCGTGAATGAACCGAGTCTGTGAAAAACTAAATGACAATGATGTAGAAAAAAGTAAATATTTTCGTGTTGTAATATTTTTAGAAAAATGTATATGCTTGATTATGAAGCAAAAAAAGTATATATATAAATAAAAATTCTTGTGACAAAATTTCTGGGATTTTATTTTATTTATTTATTTATTTTTTTAACCTTCTTAAATTTATTTTTGCAGGATGTCCATCGGCAACTAAAAAGGAGACTTTTCCTACTAAATTAGATAAGGCGACTTGGGATACTTTTTGGCTAAACAGTGTAATTTTCATGCTATTTTCGAATATCCGGTGACTTTTTCTTTACTCTAGGCAACTAATTTGTGATAAGAAAAAAGACTTTTTTTTTTTCTTTATTATTTCTCTTTCCTTTCCTAGCTTTATCCACAATCAGGCTGATTTCTTGTTGTATCCTTAAGGCTGTTTACTTGAATCCACAGTTATCCTGGAGTACTAAAAAGTGATTTTGTCATCATGATATGTTTTTCTAATCAGTAAAAATCTTATGTATGCAGGAAAACTAGAAAGCATAAAATTAAGAAAATTATGCATTTTTGGCTACTTTTTTGTTGGTAATGCTACCATTGTCCAGTGCAGTCAGGAGGTGAAAATAGTAGCAATGGTAGCATTACCAACAAAAAAGTAGCCAAAAATGCATAATTTTCACCTCCTGACTGCACTGGACACCCTGCTATTGTTTAATTTTTGTATTTTCTTCTCTTAGCAATCAGTTGGTAATATTCTTTTACTGGATTCGGGTAATCTAGTTATATTATTCATCTTCACATCCTTTCATTCACCACTTTAGTCTTGGGCAACTGACTGACCTAGAATTCTGAGAAAAAATGGAAAATATTAAGAATGTATAGGTAAAATTTATGATCAGCATTTTTAATTCTATAAGAAAGAGAAAAATAGTGGGGGGGGGGGGCTATATAAAAATTTGATTTTTGGATTTACTCAAATTTAATCCAGTGAAAGTTGATCAGTGGCTGAGTGAATAAGATACTGAACAGTAGTAAATGGCTAAAATGTGTGTATGTCGATTTAATGCTCTGGAGTTTTGGGCTTTTTTCTTTTTTTTTTTTTTTTTTCCGAGATGTAATATGAATATATGTTAAAGCACTTTAAAAATTCTTCCACCAAGGCATTCCTCCTTTTAGCAGATGTCCTAGTATGCTTTACTTTAACAGGGTGTCCACCGGCGACTTTTGCTACTAAATTAAATATAAGACGACTTTTTGGAATGAAAAACATCATTTTCATAGTATTTTCAAGTTTTTGGCTATTTATTCCTACCTTATTCTAGGCCACTAATTTGAAATTCAGATTTCGCAGGGTGTCCAGAAGTCGGGAATATGCTTGAAAATATAGTATTTTCGGTCAGCGTCGGAAAATCTCTCTTCCACACAGGAAGAGCATAGCCAGATTGGCAACAGATCTGCTGTAGAACAATTTTAGGTGGAAAAAGAGGTGGAAACTATTGATACAAACAAAATTTGTGTCTGTTTTGTGACCGCTCCACAGAACTAAAATCGGCGATTGCGAGAATGCTAGTCCTTTGTCGCCTGCATGCGCCCCTGAGATGTTTATTTTCACTGTACTACACGCTCAGCAAAAGCCCAATTGACTTTGCGAAAATGGCTGGTATTATTCCGCAGCCGTTGAGATTATTTTGAATTAATCAATTGGGAAATTCAAAGTTTGGGCAAATTCTCTCCCATCCCTGAAGTGTTTTAAGTTGTGTTTCTGTAATTACAAACTACTACACAACAATAATTATTAAGACTCTTTGCCTCGTACGTCTCCCCTAGTCTTCCCCTTTCTTTCTATTTTGACGTAACAGCACGATATCATGGGGGCACGTTGCCCTCCCCTAGTTTGAGGCCTCTGCATGCATATTGAGAAAAACTGCAGTTGACGAGAAAATCGCATCGTTTTCGTTTTAGATAAAAATTTGCGTGATTTTGGAAAATGTGTTAGCAAACCAACCGATTCCTATTATTTTGCTATTAAAAAACAATTTTTCGTGCTTTTTTTTAAATAAAGCTTAACGGTCGTTAAAAGTTTTGTAAAAGTGTAGATTTTACTGAATGAAAAAAACTTGTTATTTTAAAATTAAAAGTCCACCACACTTTTGAATTTTCAACACATGAAGAAGAAAGAATAAAAGCACTAACACATCTTAAATATGCCAATTTTTACGATTTTACGGGAAACACTCGATTTTCTGCGGATTTCCCATTTTTACCGATTTTACGGGAACCGGAATGAATGGTTAAATCGATAGATTCTCATTTTTTGCGATTAAAAAACTTGAAATTTTTGTGTATTTGTTGAAATAAAACATAATGACGTTAAAATAAATAAAAAATTTGTGAAAAACACACATAAAATGATACTTAAAACAAGATACAATCGTTTCGACTGAAAATTTATTCAGTCTTCATTTGCCTAAGGTCTTCGTCTCATAAAACAGTGGGAACTGAAAAAGATAAACAAGTCAGTCAAAAACAGAGAATACTGTTTCTCGCCGGCTTCCTTGGCACTGAAATCTCTCAGATTCTGGATGGAATTTTAAATTAAGATGGTTACAAACAGGGTCCGCGCCTCCTGCTAAAGTAAAAAAGGAATTTTATGCTCTATTTAGTTTTTGAGTTCAAAATGATGCCTCTTCGAAGCCGGCGCCCCGATGCGATGCTTATCTTGCTTACAGTGCCAGGTTGCCTCTGGTTACAAAAATAAGATGGTTTAATGATAAAAACCTACAAAAAGGTACAAATTATTTTCGTCCAATATTAATTCTGAAGAGCTTCTGGATATATTCCATTAAGTTGGAAAGTGTATTATTATTCATGAGTGTCAGTAAACAAAATTAAAATTGATATTTCTAACATCCTTTTTCTGGATATGATACAATAGAAATAGAATGGGAAAAGGCTGCACAGAAATTCACTATTCGAACTGAAAGAAAGTTTCAAGAACTTATTCAGTTGTACTCTTTATCCAAGTCAACCAAGCTAAAATATTATTTTAACACCAGTTAACGATGATAGAGCATCAGTTTACGTGATACAGTGGGTTTCTTACAAATCCATTCCTATATTAAATCGGAATGCTTGTATGTCAGAGCGATCTTGAAAATGGCTCTAAGGATTTAAATTTTGGATGGTAACGCCATCTATTGATCGTTTGGGAAACACAGTTGATGTGATTTCGTAAAATGAACACTTAAATAACTTTGGGGAGGATTAAAAAATAGACGTCGCCGATGTTTATAGTAAAAATTAATTTCGCAAAGAAACGAAATAATTGATTGATGAATGAGTGATCCGACAGCGATGTAAATCTTTGGCAATCATGAAGATTATTGATACGTGTCAAGGCATTTACGTAACCATTATTTTACACTTAAGGAGCCTTTAGATTCAGAGCATGGCTCAGTAGCCAGGTACCAGGGGCGTAACCAGAAATTTTTCATGTGAGGGGGGGGTTACGACTCCCCCCTTGGCTACGCCCCTGCCAGGTACTGTATATTAAATGCTGCAAATCTACTTGTTGAAAAGGGTTATATTTTTGCAAGCCTTGCAAAAAAATCTGATGTGTCCAACACATGACTTCCTTGCACGTCTATTAAATCAAAAATGTTTTTTATGCACTTCCTCTAAACGTATTTGTTTGAAAGATATAAAATATCAATAATAGTAAGATGTAGCGATTTCTAGCCAAACATTTTGATATCGCCAAGCTGAGTTCAATTTGAAAGATTTCTTTCTGACACTTTTTTTGACGATATTTCACCAAAAGCCGACAAACTTGAGATAGTTTGCGAGATTTTGGGGATAGCCAAAGTAGTCATTGACCACAGACTTTCAATGAATTGAATGCATCCATACACCTTAATGTATTTAAAGTCATTTGGCTCACCCTGTAAATAAATTCCCAGTTGATTGCTGTCAAAAAAGATATTGAAAACCGTTAGATATTATAATATAGTTCTAAATACAAAAGTTCAAAATTCTACTGGTTAAAGTTTTAGAAATATACAAAATACGAAATAATTTTTGGCGCCAAATTTGGCGATATTTCGGCGAAACTCGTCAATGTCGACGACATTTGGCGAGATATTAAGCATGGACCAACAATAACAGATTATCGCCAAATTTGGCGATTATCACTCGCCAAGAACGATGACAAATGGCGATACTTTGGGCATGGACCAAATGACTGACTATCGCCAAATTTGGCGACATTTCGGCAAAACTCGCCAAGGTCGAGGACAGACGACGAGATTTTGGGCATGTACCAAACAATGACTGTCTACAATTGTATTATATTGAAGATGTCCATAGACATTAAAGTACTGAAATTCTTTTTAGTGGTCCTGTAAATAAACTCTCCAGTAGATTTTAACCAAAAATCGACATGCACAGCTAGATGTTACAACAATCTTATATATGAAATTTCATAATAGTTTTTGAGATTTGAGAGTTAAATATGCACACACGTACACAAAAAAGTCTCCAAGCTTGGCGACTTATGGCAGTACTGGAGGGAGGCACGTGACGGTGGTCGGACCATTACCTAACTTATGTGGTAGGACGGTATTGTGCTTGAAATGGATGAATCTCCTAAAATTGCCATTGACCGTAATGTATTGGAAATCTTTTGAGTGTTCCTGTAGCAGAACTGTAAATGATAAACACACTTTTTTCAATGGAGAAATTCATTTTCTAACTCTTTACAGCATATATCACTTCTGAGTCGTTTGAAATAGCCCAATACCTCTAAAAAACACTTTGATGAATTTCGGCCCATAGAGCGTAATGTATTTCGAATCTTTTAGGCGGTTCTGTAGATAAACTATCCACTCGAATGGAACCGAAAGGGGAGGTGCACAACTAGATGTTACAACAATCCTAAATATAAAGTTTCAACATTCTACGCCTAATAGTTTTTGAGATATACGAGTTTAATGAATTTCGGCCCATTGAGCGTAATGTATTTCGAATGTTTTGGGCGGTCCTGTAGATAAACTATCCAATCGAATGGAACCAAAAGGGGAGGTGCACAACTAGATGTTACAACTATCCAAAATATGAAGTTTCGACATTCTACGCCTAATAGTTTTTGAGATATGCGAGTTTAATGATTTTCGGCCCATAGAGCGTAATGTATTTCGAATCTTTTGGGCAGTCCTGTACATAAACTATTCATTCGATTGCGACCAAAAGGGGAGGTGCACAACTAGATCATAGAACAATCCTAAATATCAAATCTCAACATTCTACGACCCATAGTTTTTGAGATATGCGAGTTACGTACGTACGTACAGACGGCATGAAAAAACTGACCACAATAAACTCGCCGTTGGTCAAAATGAGTTGCAGACGCGTTAATATGATCGTGCATGCTAGCCTACGATGAGATGCATCGAAAAAATTTTTTAAATTCAATTTAGAGGTAGTCAAAATCGGTTTTTTTGTCGAAATTTGGCCCCCAAAATTTTTCAGGATCACATTACTTCCTTATACTACGTACAAGGAAGTAAAAATAGCATGCTGATAATTTGTCACGTGACTCATTCAATTAAGATATCATAACATAAAATGAAGCCTTGAATTGAAGCAATTATTTCAGAAAATGAAGCAATTATTTCAATTTGCCTGCAGAAAAGGAAATCCCTCCGTTGGGGTCTTTCTAAGGGGTCTCACCTGTATTTACGCTAAGTTTCGGAGGAAACCACAGAAAACTCCGAACGGCTAGGTCGGTTGATGCAACTTGGTTTTGAAAAAGGCACCTTCCGTCTCCTAATTCAGACACTGGTCGGGCCGGAATTAATCAGATTGCGTCTCAGTAGCTGGTATTGCAACAGAACATTCAAAGACACCTGCTTTATAGATCCCGCTACAATCAAAATGTTTATAGTCTGATAAGAATACTTCTCATATTTTAAAAGAGAAAAGCCTGAAACTCATTATTCTACAGCTTAAAAAATTTTGTCAAAAATTAAATATTTTATATTTTTCAACCCTTCTTCATTTAAATGATTTAGGAAAGGACACTCTGTATTCAGTGAAATTTTCATATACCCCTAGAATGAACAGTTTATTTTGTTGTCAAGATGTAAAGAAATTGAAAGCAATAATTTATCTTCTTTTTAAAAATTTTAAATTAAGCTAGAGATAGCCGATTTCATCTTTTTTTAGAATCGAAAGTACTTTCCAAGGATGTAATGATAAAAAATTTCCCAGCAATAATTAAGCAGATACGAGTTGATACATGTGCGATAACACTCTTTTTTTTTTAGGGGGGGGGGGATATATGATAGTTAAAAATTAAAAAGAGCAGTACTCAGTGTCACCGGAATACCACATGCGTGCAAAGTTTCAGCTTCAGATCGATAATAGTGGCTTAAAATTCATAAACAAATTTTGAACTGGAATCAGGGCCTATCCCTGGGGGGGGGGGGGGGACACACACTTAAAATGCAGTCGGCAAAATTGCTATTCTGGACTTCCAAAACTCTTTTAGCCGGTCTGCGCCGAATACGTCATTTTGACTCTTTTTTAAATTTTTGCCACACTCATTTATCTTTTAAAGCGTGTCTGGAAAGCTAGTTAGCAGTAAAGCAAGATTCAAACTGCGTACGAAAGCTGCATTCCGAAGCCATTCTACCCTCCCCGGAACGGACCAGTCGGGCTTTGTTAGTCACCTCAATCAGGGCCGGCCAGATAGGCAAACAAGTAATCATTGCAACGGGCACCGTTTTTTGTTTATGAAGGGGCACGATTTCCAACTTAAAATCATAAAAGCAATTTTGAAAAAAGTAAAAGGGACGTCTTTTTCTACGTTTGCAGGGTGGAGTGGGTGTCATGTACCGCAGGGGCCGTCCCTGATCTAAACCAGACCGGTCCGTAAAGAAAACAGTATATTACGGTGACGTCCCAGCCCCTAAAAAATCACGGTTTATGACCCGGTCCGTAGCAAGAATGAAAATTGGAAGCATGACCGGTTTAGAAATCAGAATCTAGGCTGTCTGAATTAATAGAATATTTCATTTCAAAATAATCCGGAAATCTGCTGCCAGTGGTGTAGTCGCGGGGGGTAGAGATCTGTGCGGGCCCAGGCTTTTGCAGCACGATTCATTCAAGGCACGGGCTGACCTCAGCATTTTCTAGAATGGACCGGAACAAGCGTATACTCTTAAAGACGGTCCTCTGTAGAGATGGGCGGTTCAACTCATTTTACTGATTCGAATCTCGACTCACTCACTACTTCGATGATTCGAATCTTGAATCAATAAAACAACTAAAGAAATTTTCCCTCTCTCTGCGCCGAAAGCCGTACTATTTAAACACCCTTCACCCATTCATCGGGTTTCTTCTCCGCTGAGTTCTCGGGCAGTTAGCATCTCTCTCTCCTTGCTCAAGTAAAACTAGTGTTTAAACTGCCCGAAATGAAAATACAGGGGAGCTTCGTATGACCCCCTGGGCCTGTAAGATTAAAAGGTTAAGTTTGGTGTCAAAGTATTCGAAATTTTATGTATCGATTGGGGTGTACATCTAGGGGGGTCGAGAATCAATAAAAACGCGCTCCGATGGATAGTTTCAGAGATATACGTTAATTATGGTAATTAGACTAATTAACCATGATTGAGGCTTAAAAGGACTGCAAACATGTAGAAATTGGCTCTGGGATGGTTTCCAGACTTTGGAGATGCCGCCGGAGGAGGCTAGTGTTTAAAATGCCCAAATTGAAAATATAGGGGAGCTTCGTATGACCCCCTGGGCCTGTAAGATTAAAAGGTTAAGTTTGGTGTCAAAGCATTCGAAATTTTAAGTATCGGTGGGGTGTTGAGTCTAGGGGGGGGTCGAGAATCAATAAAAACGCGCTCCAGTGGATAGGTTCAGAGATGTACGTTAATTATGGTAATTAGACTAATAAACCATGGAGCTGTTTTTTCCGCGATCCGGCATCGTCATCAACGGAGAGAAAGCAGTAGCAAAATTATCACAAGCTGGTATTGATCTCAGGATTTTCTTATCGCCGGCCTCAGAGGCATAGCCAAGGGGGGGGGGGTTAGGGGGGTCATAACCCCCATGAAGAATTTTTTGCCATACAAAATGTATATTCTTCACTACATTATCATACACACGTATACATATATATGAGTTGCAGTAGTCATAACCCCCCCATGAAAAATTTCTGGCTACGCCCCTGGCCGGCCTGTATTTTTGACCTTTATCGAATTCGAGATTTCACTGAAATGAAAATGGGAATATCGGATATTTGATGTTGAAATAAAACCGATATGTCGATATTTCGTTGGCCCAGTCCTACTGAGGGGCTGCTGCCCCCCCCCAAAAAAAAATGGGACCCTTTACTTAGCTTACAATTGAACTTTATCTTTAAATTTGATACCCAGCCCACCCCGAAATAAAATCCTGGCTACGCCACTGTCAATAACACTAACTACGCCACTGCTTATTTAGACCCTATTTTGTATTTCTTTGAATTACGAAAGAAAATAAAATAATTCCCCTTAAACGACAAACAAGGTAAAAAAAAAAACTTAAACGAAATCTGCTGCAATAAAGCGAAATGTTATTTTGCTTACTACAAAGTCCTTTTGTGAGAGCGCTTAATACCGCCCCTGTATCACTTCATTAAAAGTGACAAGCACAATCCTAACTTTATTTCATTCTATTTCCCTTCACATGAAAATCCAGCCACCATGTAAACTTAACGTTTTTTTTTTTTTTTTTTTGAGGGTGGGGGCAGGGGGACATATATTGAAGTTAAAAGTAGAAAAGGGATGTTTCATTAAATTTTAAACAAATATTAAATCAGCCAGACAAGTTGGAAGGAGGGATTTTCTTAATTTTTTTTTCGGGGGGGAGATTGACCCCTCTTGCCCTTAGGAAGTAATGCCTATGCCCCCGCCAAAAGCAAACGATGTTCGACCCACTCCACACCCACAGACAGATGAAACTTTAAATCCGACCACCAACCAAGAAATGAAACACCAAAGATTCGAAAAAAAAACTTCAATTAAATGAAACATCCTTTCAACTCTTTTCGACTCTGAGTCGATAGAAGATTCGAAAAAAACCCTCCAATTAAATGAAACATCCTTTCAACTCTTTTCGGCTCCTTTCGACTCTGAGTCGATAGAAGATTCGAAAAACTAACGAATCTCAACGATAGTATACAATCACCGAAACAGAGCGAAACACTGAATCAGTAAAGATTCGTTGCTGCACCAACTCAGTGACCAACTCACCACACCCACTCATTTGCTGTTTCAAATCATCTATCGACTCAGAGTCGAAAAGGAGTTGAAAGAGTAAGGGAAAATCTCTGGGAACGGCAAAGGGAAAATAAGTTTTTCTTCCCTTCGCACTTGGAATGTATTTCCCACTTGAGGGCTTGAGATTCGAATCAGTAGAGAGTGAGTGTAAAGACTGAGCCACTCAGTACCAAGATTCGAATCACTGATTCGACTCATCGAATCATTGGCCATCTCTAGTCCTCTGCGCTTGCAAAATCGAGCCTTTCCGGAAATTTTTGCTCTCCTAAAATTTGGACAAGACCAAACGATTGGCTTGTGATTCCCCCCCCCCTTCCTTAAATCATGATTAATATACGACCTGGACCGGGTCTCAATTTTTTATTTTGATTAAATGCCGGGCCGGGCTAGACATTTTCGGCCCGTGAAGATCATGAGCGGGGAGATGCCGTCTCACTACTTTTTCATTCGAGCTTATGTCAGCAAAAGTAAGCGTTCTTCACTTTTCATCATGGACGCATGATTTTTGAGTCTTCAGTTGCGAGTGTTCCTAAACCTTTTTTCTTAAAACTACACCGTTTTTCTTTTTGCGTGTGTGCAGGCTCTACGAGAGGGGGCAGACGGGGCGACGCCCCTGGGCCCGTGTTCAGCCGAAGTGCGTCCGCAAATTTTTCAGAATGTGTTACGAATTTCATTTATAGATCCGTAATTAAAATCTTTATTTTAAAATAGACTAAATTTTGAATACATAATTCTAGAATGATATAAACGGCAGAAATGTTAATTCTACCATTTAAATATTAGTATTTTTACAACCTTCGAACATGCATTAAAAGTACCATTGCATATAAGAAATACTTCCCTCCCACTCTCTTTCCATTTAGCATTTATATGAAAACCATTAAAAAGAGCAGTTTCTCACACACACACAAAAAAAAAATTCCTTCCGTCCATGTAAATCCATGTATTGTTTTTACCAAGTTGCTGATAGCATAGCCTGTATACACCCTTTTTTTTTCCAGAGCTTTCCTAAAGTGCTTTCAAATAGTGTTTTGCTTTTAGCAAATGGTGTTTGCTTGCAAACTTTGCTTTTCTTGTATGCATTTATTGTGTTCCTAAATCTTCAATTTTATGCTCCAAAATCATGTTAATTCTGATCTCGAATCTTAGTTTTCCTCTCGGAAACTATTTTTTTGTGCTCCCGAGGTGCTCCCAAATGGAATTTTTCTGCTCCCAAATAGAATTTTTCTGCTCCCAAATGGAATTTTTCTGCTCCCAAATGAAATTCTTTCTGCTCCCGGGGTGCTCCCAAATCGAGTGTTGGAGTTAACATCCCTGAACTCCTCATTCTAGTATTTACAGGAGTTTTGAATCGGCACTTTTCCTAACTTTTGTCCCTTTGACGTCCTACTTCCAGTACATACAACCGAGTGAGAAATTCCTTGCATATTCGCATCAGTCAAAAGAAAGAAGAGGGAATGAATAAAGAGCACTCTGCACACTGGGTGGCTAGATACACAAAAGGGAAAGTCGGAGAATCAGCTCTCTGCAATTGACACCACATACGTCCCATGACACCTGTCTCGGCATTTTCTCCAAAGCAAATAGTCATCTCACATGTCCATAGTAATCTAATTAAGAGTCTTCTGTGCACATGTCTATGGGAGAAATACTGAGAATAAGAATGCTCCAATCTCATATATTGCACTGAGACAAACTATGAACTACCACTCTGTATGAATTAGGGCCCGTTCAAGAATTCACCGGTTGGTTATGCACCGGTGCTACCGGTTGCGGTCATTCTTTGGTTAAGTGACGTCAATCACTACGGTTGTCAACCGGTTTCGGTCATCCTCACCACATCCAATTCCAAGCCAAGAAAACAGAAATAAACATTGGCAACACTACGCTAATAACCGGAATAACCCACCTCGCTAGCAGGGTCATTCTGGTTGCGCTCTGGTCACGTTGAGCAGACAACCGCTACATGACCGAAACGTTTTCGAACGCGGTTAATTCCAGAGCTCCGCCCAACGCTCCACCTTTTCAAACGCTCTGGTCGTGCACTGGTGTTACCGGTGCACAACCGATGAATTCTCGAACGCGCCCTTAGTAATAAGTAGTGCAATGAGGCCGTAACTGGCCTGAGGCTGTCGCCACCCTTTGGTCCAGCTCGGTCTTTTCTGGGAAATAGATGTATTTTCTTTACTTCTTTGAAATGCATAGGAAAAAGAAATTCGCTTGTACAGTAGAAAATAATGTGTCCCCTATTCCTGTTAGCTCGGTTAACTGGACAGTAACCGAGCCAAAGTCGATCAAACATATACTTGGAGGAGCCTTAGCATACCTTGATTAGAAGAAAACCATTTTTAGCTTTAAGATATAATTAATACATCAATTTGGTAAAAATGAATAAATTAAAAAAATTTCTAGCATTTAACAAAATGAAGTAAAAGTTTCCTGCAGTGTAAGACTGAAGACTGAAACCAGTTTTAAACAAAAACATGAAACTAGTTGTAAACAAAAGAAAACGATAAAAAGTGCAGTGCACAAAATGTGATATGTAGTTGTTTTGATAATGACTAAAAGAATAAGCAAAATAACGGTCATAATGGAAAGAGAATTTCCATACAAACTATTGGAGCTCCGTCAAATCCATTCTCCAAGAAAAGATCATCGCCGATCTGGTAACTATATATCTAGATTATATTTGTACTACTTTTATTATGATTTACTTTCATATTATTCATATAGAAATAACCCCAATTTTTTTTTTTTTGTAATTTAATTTAATTTTAGAAAAATGATGGGTAAGTTATAATGAGAGATAAAATACAAGAGTATAGATCACACCGTTAAAATAGGAAGAGATGGCAGAGCAAATACTGGGGGTCGCGACCTTAGGAGCTTCAAAATTAATATATGCTTAATTTTCCATTTTATCTTAAATTAAAGCAAAAATTAACTTTTCGAGCTAGAATTACTTTCCTTATTCCAGTTTTTTTCCCCTCCCTTCAAGCCTCACATTCTTTTTAAGTGTCTATTTTTTAACACTTTCCAAAGAACTTGAAATGTTTATGCTTTCGTCTGTCTGCCTGCCCGTGCTCTAACTGCCGTAAATATGCATCGATCGAACTTTTATATAATAATGAAAATTACCATACCATGTACCCTATTGAAAAGGATGTAGGTACCATTTATAGTTCTTTTACAGGAGCACACAAAATAATTCTAATGCATTGCAGCTTATGGGCAGAGAATGTTTAGAGTGCATTTTAGAAGCGTTCATCATTTCAAGCAAAACAAAATTGGTATTTATTATTGAGGTTTATGAGAGCATTCTGTCCATCGGCATGGGTGGACGTAGAGTTGATACCTCTACAGGGCTCACAAAATACTCATAGATCACAATATTTTAGTTTCTTGTTGGCTTTAACCTGTTCACTACCGTCGTTGCTAAGACGCAATGGCAGAAATTCCTCCCTCCTGCATAAATCGTTGCTTCTCGGCATGGGTCTTTGAATGCCCTGGCATGGCCCAGTCATGCGCTTGTGCAAGGCTGTCGCCAGAGCAGAAACATTCTAAGACTCACGCCGGGGAGCAACGATGGACACAGAAGGGAGGAATCTCTACTGTCGCGTCTTTAGCTACGTTGGGAGCGAACAGTTAACTGTTCGTCATGCAATAGCATTCCTGCCAACATCTAACTAAGAAAATCCAGTAGATTTATGTGGTATCATAATCTTAAAGTCCTAATTACTTATCTAAGTCAAAACACTCTTCGAAATTTTTTCACACATTAAATTTCGCCATCTATTCTATATATAATTTTTTTTAAATGTAATTCGATATGGCATGACACAGTTATGGATTTTACAATGAAAAGTTTGCTTTTTATAACAACTTATGTTTGAAATTTCAATCACACATAAGGTCGTGATACTAAAAATTGAATTTGTAAAAGACCTCAGAGAAATAGAAGAATTCTTTTAACATAAAATGAATAAAACTTCAACGTTTCTTTACGTCCACAAGTTTTTTTCTTAAATGTTCGAAATTTTACAAAATTTCTTCTTTTTAGACAAAAAAAAGTCGTAAAATTTTAGGACTTTCTCAAAAAATGATACAATTAAACGACTTGCCATCTAATTCTCACATTTTCAAGAATCCTTCACAAATGAGTAATCAATATAAGCACAAATCTTTATTATGGGACCAAAATACCATGGTATACTGGTCCATATTGAATGAATAGACCCAGAGAGCGGTACTCTTTCAAAAATGGTGGGGGAATAAATGTGTCGATTATTAAAGCTTCAAAATTTAAGAAAACCAGGAGATTTTAATGCAAAATCAGGAGACCAGGAGAAACCATCAAAATCCAGTAGAGTTGGCAGGTATGCAATAGTATATACGCAAATAAGACAGTGTTGGAAAGTGTTTTATAAACAGTGCTCTCGGTATGGCTTCCTTTCCTTTTTTTAAGTAAAGGTAAAGACACCAATAAGGGTCCCCCCAAAACTCATTTCCGCCAACCCAAGCTAGGACAGATAGTTTTGTCGCATATGGATAAGCAAATATTTTCTTCATTCCTGAGAGAATATTTTATGACTAAATTAAAAGTTATGAATATTTTATGAAAATTTAATTACTTTAGACAGAGTCAGGAATGTAACCATCCCTACCCAACAAAAATGTGGATTTTTGTTGGCAAAGTGATAATAATCGAGCCTTTTTGTGGAAAATTCTGCCTTTTAAGTACGACCTCTGCAATTTATTCATGTACTAATTCACTTTATTAATGTAAAAACCAGATTGATCATTAATGCGCAAATAATGTGAATCCTCTGAAAGTCGAACTTTTGCGGCTCCCTCTGTACAACTTAAAGAGGTATTTATACTGTTTCTATGTTATGGGCATGTTCTGTTCCTCGGAAAACTGTCCAATATAGGGAAGTGTCCAACTTGGGAACCAAATCGGCAATTTTTTCAGTCGGCAATTTACCTCTCTTCACCCTCCCAAGATTTTCTTCTGGGATCGGCCCTGACTGGAATGTTATGCACAGTTAATTAAAAACTTAAAAAACAAATGATGATTAAATTAATTTTTTGTTTTCAACTAAAAAATATTTATGATAACTATATTATAAATACGGCATTTTTTTATAGTCGCTGATAAAAATGCTAAACATTAATAAGAAACATAGGACAGAAGCTTAGAGCATGCACATTTTCAATATAAAGTGGAATTTACTTTTAACTCAATAATATTTTTTTGTATCTTAACTACTTAAAATGATGGGTTTTTTTTTTCTAATTCTCTTTTTAGTTTTTTTCATTCTATTTAAAATATAGAATGATATGTATATATATTATTCATACCTGTTTACTTTCACTATTAAACTGCTTAGTTTTGCAGTTCCAAACGGGAAATTTATGAATATATTTAAATATTTATAAATATGTTTTTGAAGGAGTGTTGACATTTTGTTTCATTTTACCCAAGTAAAAAATTCTTCTAAACTTTGTGATGTCAAAGTCATGTTTCTGATCAAGTTTCCTTTGTTCAGACCTTCAAAAGTACCATGTTAAGTACTCGAAATTTTCAAGACTGAAACAAGACATATACCAATGGTCCACAAAAAGTGATTCGGCGTAGTCAAGTAACGAAAAATAACCAATATGAATGTATTTGCTTTGTTATACTTACAGGTATGCTGATGTTTATTTAGTGCTAATCATGAAAAGTGAAACATAGTACAAAAATTACTAAGTTTCATGAGGTAAAAGATTTTTTTAAGATGAGCAAATCTGTAAATATAAAAATTATTTTTTTTAATTTTAATACTCGTTTGTAGCAGACCCTGACTATCGCACAGACACTTGGTGCACGTGCCCTGGGCACACATGCAGAAATAGGCACATACACACACACACACACACACAAAAAAAAAAAAAAATTGAGTTTTAACACGATATACAGGGGCACAAAAATTGAGCCAGCTAAAGGACACAAAATGTGAAAAGAGGACTGGGCACAAAAGTGTTATAGTTAAAGTCAGGCTCTGGTTTGTAGATATAAACTAGATATAAAAGAAATGAAAACATTTAAAAATAATTAGCAATAATATAAAAGTGTTAGAATTAGTGAAAGGTTTTTTTTAGGAGGGGGAGGGGGCCTCAAAATTGAGTTGCGCCTTGGGCCTCTCAAGAGCTAAATACGTCACTGCAAATCCGTCAAACCGTTTCAGCGTGGAAGAGTAACAAACATTGACATTTATATATTAGTAGGATTATTTAATTGCCGGCTCCCTCCCCCCAAAGAATCGACTAAATCAGCTGTTTGTTCATTGAAATTCTGGTTGGAAAAATTTTGTTCAGTATGCACCAGCATCCCAATTTCAATTTTTTCCCATTCGTCTTGAGAACTAATATTTTCCCTTTAGCGTATTTTTATTTGAACCTTCATCCTTCAATACCATAAATTATTTTTTAATCGCTTAAAAATGTAAAATAGTAAAGAAAAAACTTAATTGAAGATGACAGTCTCAAATATGAATGAAAATGATACAAAATAATAGTAGTAATAATGAAATTGAAACAGGTCTCCATGGTCCGGATGAAAGGGCTTCGCGAGCCGTAATTTGGAGTCCCCTGTCTTAACCCTTTGAGGCACAACCCTTTCCCAATGCTGAAAAAAGGGCAATCGTTGCCATCGTTCGACTTAACTACCAGCAAGATGGCACACGATGAACCTTTCGATCGTCCGCCATCTTGCTGGTAGTTAAGTCGAACGATGGCAACGACTGCCCTTTTTTTCAGTATTGGGCAATCTATCTCAATCTGTTCTCGTATTCTTCCATTTTTCAGCAGATGTCAGTGCTGTTAAAAATAATCGTGATAATTTTTTTAAGGGAAATGACGTGCTAAAAAGTAAAGGATTCTCGTGGAGCTATGTCACCCGCAACTATTTTTATAGAAATCAAATTATTCTTCGTGACTGGCAACAATCAAAACGTCAGAGTTTGTTGTTCTCAGAGCGGGAACACTGCGCGTTAAAGGGTTAAACCATAAGTGATCGAAACATACTTTTTCAATTAGAAAAGTGTCAAAGTTATAGTAGCTTTTAGATATGACAATTCTTTTTACAAGGGGTTGCATACATATTAAAATAACAAAATTTAATTTTCATACAATTCCTCATTTCCTATCTATAATGTTTGGGAAATGTTGCTCTGGGTCTAAGAAATTAAATTTTTAAAAAATCTGATGTCTCCGAGAGAAGAAATAGTTACCGAGATATTTAAGGTTAAAAATAGCAATTTGCACCACTTTAGCTGCTGTGTTGGCGTCTGTTTTCTGAGGAAAAAAAATCTTTACTTTAGGTGACCAACTGTCAGTTGATAAAAGTCAAATAATGGTCTCTCTCACGGGCGCCGACTTCTAAAAATTATTGGGGGGGCTCGTATCCTTACGGAGGTGGACGGGGGGACACAAAATCCTTCTCTCCGTCAGTATAATTAAGGGGTTCAGAAATTTTAGAATTGAGATTTCAAAATGTGCTTTTTTAACATAACGCTTTCATGAAAATAAAAGGAATTCCATTTATAATTTTTCAAAATTTTTTGAACTCATTTTTAAAATTAAGTATTTGAACTCAAGATCTCGAATCAGTCTTCAGTACACATATGGAGAAAGCAAATCTCCCTTCTGAAAGAACAACTGAATTTTAATTAAGTTAATAACAGCAAAACAAGTAAAATCTTTTTCGAAATGTATTTAATGATAATTTCATAGGAAAGAAAATGCATGCAGTCAAATGTGGAAAACTGTTCTGCAAAACATTACTCCAGCTAATATTTCAAAATACCCTAGAAGTACAAACGAGACGAAATACTAAAATCTGGATTATTTTATTTACTTGCAAACATTCATCAGAGATAATTTTTACTAATATAAAATAGTATTTTTTATTTTACTACATGATGAAATACCCATAAATTGAATCGACTTTAATTAAATGTCGCACTACTTTAAGACAGAAAAACTGATCACATTTAAATTACATTTTTGACAACTTTTTACAGATTACATTTAAAATTATTTAAAAAAAAACATAAACAAAGAAGTAATAAATACCTCCTTTCCATGTATTAAAACAAATCAAACAAATATACAAACCATCATACAAAGTTACAAGTCCTCTCTTCGACACATACATTTTAAACGGATTTCCGTGATTTGAATTGTAAAAACAAATAAATAAATAAAATATACTTTTAAATTCATTCTCATAGTATTTTCACAGCAGGAAAAAAAATTAATTTTTCAATAATATCATCCTTGTTAACATTTAAAAATGATTTAACAAAGAAATCCAAGTGCGAGAATATATCAAAATTCAGAGTCTACACTATTTTAGGTCTTCATAAACATTTTAATACTGAAAAATTTCATTTTACATTAAACTAAGAATACTCATATAATCTTTCAATAACATTAAAAATGAAAAGAAATGTTGAAATGTGGTGTTATGGCCAACTATCTGCGTGAGGGATCTAGGCCGGGGGGGGGGGGGGGCTTCGTGTGGAACTTGGCATAGAAAACTCGACATATAAAATCTGCATTGCACTTTAAATCACACTTCTTTTTGGGAAAACCGTTCCAGATTACCTTAACAATTATGAAAACAAATTAAACCAGCACATAAGCAATTGGCAAATCAGAGACGCTCCTGGCAAAATGGACACATAGTAATCATTTTATAAACTAAAACCATAATGAATTATGCTATTTGAAACATATTTTGATGATATTTGTGCAACAATATATGAAAATTTATTTTTATTCAGTACGGAGAAAAGTTGTATAAAATATAATCGTGGTTTAAATTTAAAAGTGGAATAACACAGAAACAGATATACAATGCCAAAATTATCACTCTGAATTATTGTAGATATTTACAGACAATTTTTAAGAATACTCAATAATATGAAAAATGGAAACAAAATGAATGAAATCTAATTCGAAATCATAGTCTACGCCATATTATTTTTAAAACATATATAAAAACTCCACTGCACTCTAAATCACCCTTCTATTTGGAAAATTGTTCCAGATTACCTTAACAATTATCAAAACAAATTAAACTAGCACACTAGCAATTGGTAAGTCAGAGACGCTTTGGCTAAATGGATACATAGTATTCATTTTATAAACTAAAACCATAACGCATTATGTTATTTGAAATTTATTCTGATGATATTTGTGCAACAATATACGAAAATTAATTTTTATTCAGAACGGAAAAAAGTTGTATAAAATATGATTGTGATGACTGGGGTACGAAGGGTATTTTGTTTATAAGCCTTCTTATGATTACCATAGCCCGTTCGTGTAAACATAGTGCTAAAAGTTCTCCTTATTGAATTTGCAAAATATACATCCATCTAATGCAAGGTATCACTGAAATGTGCACATAAAAATTCAAGCTAAATAGTCAGCTTCAAACTTTCTAGCACATATTCATTCAAATTTCAATTAAGAAGTGTACAATGCCAAAAAGTGTTTCTTGTGTACGAAGTCAATAATGAATCAGAATTATTTTCTCAGAGTTACATATACATATACTGTATAAATATTAACACTAAAATAGCTTTAATAATGTTTGATATTTTTTTCCTTCTAAATTTTAACGCAGGCCTCTAAAATGGTAGGAGCCCACAGGTGAAAGCCTACTCAACCTAATGGGTAATCCGGCCCTGTTTAGGTATAGTCCCTCTTTCCCCATGAAGCCCCCTCCTTCCTCCTCTATAATTTTTATGGTTTTGTAGCAGTTACGCTAGTTTGATATTCCATAAATAATAATTTACAAACATAGGTGCTTCATAGAGTGCTTTTACAGAAGAGGGAGGCTATTTGCAAGTGTGGGGTGGAGGTGGGGGTCGAATACGAGTATATGTATCACACGCCCAATTCACACATTTTTCTAAAACCATTTTTTGATTTTGATCGTTTTCTTTCATTGTGGTTTCGAGGCAACTACCCCATTCACCCTTACGTTAATCATGCTCGCTGTGACTCCCCTTTCCTTTGCCCTCTATGTATGGATGAATATGGATGAATGCACATATTTACAAAACGGCTGCATATTTTTCTGCCAAGGAACAACGACTGAGCACATAGTCAGAATATTGTGTGCATACTTTAGTGTTGTTATAAAATAAAGTAAATTAGTCAGAGACTAATGGTTTTCTAAAGAGGAATTCTCTTTCAGCAACACAATATGATATGTATGCACATGATCAAGGCCTCTCTGAATTTTGGGCCTTGTCCAAGCTCGGCTTGGGCCCTCGTTTTTTTTCTTCCTTCTTTCTTGGCGAGATGGTTAATCTAGGCCCATGAACACTGTGACCCCCCTCTGGAACCGCCACTGGCACCATATGCAGCCAAGAGTAGCAAAATAATGAACCGAAATTCGCCTAAAACAACGAGTCTTCTTAAAGATTTCATGGTTTTCAAATGTTCGTTTCTAAATTTTCGTATTTATGTGTAAACTAACAAAAAATTTTTGAAAATCGTAGGGAGGCTGGGAGACAGCTAAGTAGTGCTCAGCCCGCGTAGCCCTCCCCCCCCCCACCTCTGATTACGCCCTTGATGGGGGATAGAGTTTTATATGTAAAGAGAGAAGATAAGAGCAAGCAATTATAAAATATAATCCAGAAGTTGTGCTGCTCTAAGATTTTTATGAAATCATTTTTTATTTAGCTCCTAACTGTAGCTAAATCAGAAACGTTAAGCGTTCGATATTAGTAAAGTTTTGATAAAGCGTTTAAAGAAATGAATACTGTCTATATCCGAAACTGTATTAAACATCAATTTTTCATCTATCTCAAAAGATTCTTCGTGATTTAAAATCTTCAAACTTAAATTTGACTATCAATTTTCTGCTTTGAATTGTTTTTAAGTCACATTTAAACGGTTTATTTTCAGCATCGAAACTTAATACTGCTGGGAAATGGGAATGTCACAATCGTTTGCAGTTTTGCACAATGGGTAAATCTCCCTTATGGTCAGACATCTACAGAAGAGTCTGTATCTCACAATAGAACAAAAGTGAAAGCTTTTGCTGTACTGATTTAAAAAAGAAAGATTACATTACATGAGAACGACCCTCCTAAAAAAAACGCAGTCCTCTCCCTACTAGAAAGCAATTTCATCATCAATTGTGTCACGGTGTAAAATCTGAAGGGTTCTTGTGGGGGAAAACACCCGTTTCTTTTTGCCTAGCTATCTAATGGTCATTTGTTTGTGCTTGCGCTCTTGATAAAGAAGGTTGACATCCGTGCCTTACGGCATTACAGGCGCCCAACGTAATTCCTGAATCCCTGTGAAAGAAAAAGCGGAGTGGGAGACAGAAGAAGCTAGCGATACATTCTCTATTTTTAGGATTCTTAAGTTTAACCTATTTGGAGGAAGAAATATGATTTGACACAAAAAAGTTGGAGTGAAGTTTTTGAAGGGGCTCAGCCCCCTGAATAAAAATATTGGGGGGGCTGAAGCCCCTTCAAGCCCCATGAAGTCGGCGCCTATGGTCTCTCTATTAGAAAATGACTATTTAATGCATTCAAAGTCGTGAAATTAAGAGATTTAGTTGTACCTAAACCGTTAGGTGCCCCGCATTTTGAAATTATCAGTAGTTCAATGTTTTAGAGGTCATCCACTAATTATATCTAGCTTTCGGAACCGTAATTAGTGGTTCGTACTCCAGACGTAATCTGGTTAGAAACTACCAGACATATATTACAAGAAAAATTCTGGCTAAAATCGAATTTCCAGGAGTCAAGTGTATCTGTCAAATGAACACTGACATAAATTAACGTCAGTTGAAAAGTTATTTAATTTTTCTCTCTCTTGACTTAGTATTTGCCGACAAAAAAATTTATTTGCGATATCTCGGTAATTTTTCCACTCGGGGACATCCGAATGTCCCATAAAAGTTTTGTGCTTTTTTTCTTTTTTTTTTTTTAAGCACTAGGGTGCTATTTCGCTCAGCGAAATAGCACCCTAGTGCACGAGAATTTTGTGTGCGCGATCTTGTCGACTAGTTTTGTAATATGAACTGTCGCGTCAAAGATATTTTCAAATGTGTTTGCCAAGATGACGGGGGGGGGGGGCGTTAATAAAATATTGAAAGTCTCACGAGGTTTGCAGTTTTTGATAATGGATCGCTAAATTTGGTGCCAAAACGCGACTATTTATAAATATATTTCGAGTATAGTTAGAAAACGACTGGCGAATATTGTAAAATAGTTTTAGTAGGCGATTTTAATATAGATTTTTATTCCGAAGAAATGTTTTATAGAACAGAGAAGACAAATACGGTACACTCATAGATTATGATACACTTTCCAAATTGTATTTATAACGGTGAAGTATCAGGGTGTCTACCGGTCAGTCAGGAAAATGGGAAATAGGTTAGGAAAGTCTAGAAAATGCAAAATGGGTCAGGAAAATTCTCTAAAATAATAAATTTTCCTTTGTTTAAACATTTCTTGTCATTTTTTTTTTTTTTTTTTTTTTTTTTAATTTCTTCGGAGTCCGAAGAGTGAAAAATACGATTCAGAATGTTTGTGAGTTTTGTGATGCTCACAGCTGTTTCACGTTATGTGGTGAGGTGTTTTTTGTCACAGAAGAGCCAAAAAGTTATCTGTCTACACTGCAAAAAAAAGTCTGTTAAATTGACAGAAAAAAACTGTCAGCCAGGACGCCAGTTTATTTCCGTATATTTTACAGAAATCTTCTGTATATTTTTCCTTATATGGAAGATTTCTGTAAAATAAACTGAAAATCTGTAAAATTTATAGAAGGTTTCTGTAGAAAAAACGGAAATAAACTGGCGTCCTGGCTGACAGTTTTTTTTTCTGTAAATTTGACAGACTTTCTTTGCAGTGTATGACCAGTGATAAAATATAGAAATTTTCACTAGTATTCCTTTTCATTCTTGCAAATTTGAAGTGTAGTAGACTAAAGATAAAACTTTATATTTGAAATTCGGTATCTGCATTTAATATTGTCATTTATATGCGTATATCATATAAGTACCGCCTGTATAACACATTGTCAGTACTGGTTAAATTTGAACTATAGTGTCTTACTTCAAACTCATAGTTTGTTTTTTTGTTTGTTTTTTCTATCTAACTTAAGTACATCAATAATTTTATTACAGTTGAAAATTTATTTCAAGTAAGTTGTAGAAAATATTACAATATAAAAAGGGGCTGATACTGTTGAGGGATTTCCCAAAGTAAACTGCATCTACGGTCAAGAAATATTTTCTGGAAGTTCCCAAAAATCTGGAAATTGACTTTCAGAAATTTAGTAGACACCCTAAGAATAGTTTGACTATGCCGGGCGAAAATTGTTAAACAGTTTTGGTAGGCGATTTTAATATAAATTTCTATTCCGAAAAAGTGTTTTGTGGAACAAGGAAGGTACAGTGGCGCACATAGGATTTTCTCTTTGAGGGGGTCCAACTTATTAATCTGTGACACCAATCACACCACCTTAAAAAATGTGGAACAAAATATATTCTCATGATTGCCTTTGAAAGACTCCCCGCGCTTCAATGGCAAATTTTTGAATTACGTTTTTATTTACTAAGCTTAATTGCTACAAATAAGAATTTGATAAAGTTTTACAGCATCTTAAAATGTCAAAGATTTAACGAAGTAAAATGATTTAACGAAGCAAAATTGATAACTCTCTTGGGAGGGGTCCGTACCCCCTGAACCCCTCCCTTGTGTGCGCCACTGAGGAAGGAAAATACGGTACACTCATGGATTATGATGCTCATTCCAAACAGTATTTAAAATGTCAACGTGATATAGTTGGAATATTGCCTATAGTTCGAATATGCCTGGCGAAGATTGTAAAACAGTATCAGTAGGCGATTTTAAGATAGATTTCGATTCCAAAGATGTGTTTTATGGTACAAGAAAGAGTTGATTCCTATTTTAACGCCCTCACTCTCGCCAACCTAAAAAATCCTTGCCCTTGGGCGAGCTTTGCAGACATGGGTCTCTTGCAGTTATGCACAAATTTCTGCGCTCCCAAAAGAACTAGATGAAAACCAGTGGCGGCTCGTGGGATAAAGCAAGTACAGCCGGGCTGCACTTGAAATTATCAGCACATACTTTAAAATAATTTATTCTACTAACTTTCTTAAATTCAGATTAGAATTATGGAATTCCTGTGGTAAATTTAAAAAAAAATCTAAAAAAAAAAAAACGTTTTGTAGTAACGGCCGGATTGCTCATTCAGAAAAAAAACCCTTTAATCTTCCCGCAATTCAACTGCGAATCGGTACAGCCGTGGCCTCCGAAGAGGAGAAAGATTCTCTCTCTCTCTCTCTCTCTCTCTCTCTCTCTCTCTCTCTCTCTCTCTCTCTCGGAGGCCTCGGTACAGCCCTCAGCGCTGATTAAGGAATTGGCAGCACCGTTGCCATGGTAACGAGTACGTAAGCAGTTCCTCCGGCTAGCATAGGGTGTTTTAGCTAAGACACAGCCGAAGAAAGGGTTTCTATCTTTTGCAGCACTCGTGAATTCGACGAACTGATTGGCTCGGACGATCAGTGAGGGAGAGAATAAAGACACAGAATATATGTTCTAGCCCAGCGTTTCTCAACCTGAGGGGGCGCGCCCCCCGCAGAACGTTTGCAGGGGGGGCAGGGGCGTAGCCAAGGGGGGGGGTTAGGGGGGTCATAACTCCCCATGAGAAATTTTTTGCCATACAAAATGTATATTCTTCACTACATTATCACACATATGTATACATATATATGAGTTGCAGTAGTCGTAACCCCCCCCCTGAAAAATTTCTGGCTACGCCCCTGGGGGGGGCGAGAAAAACTATAGAGCAAGTAGTGATGCATGTTTTTAAAAAATCATCTTATTTATTCTTATTTTTACTCAAAAATATATCCATTTTCGCTTAAAATGTTCATTATTAAAGATTAAAAAACTCAATGTATGCTGAAAAATTTGAGGGGGAGGAGCGGCACTGTAAGTTAGCCTTTGTTGGGGGGGGGGCACGACGTTAAAAGGTTGAGAACCGCTGTTCTAGCCCATTCTAACGGAAACAATAGCTTTGCTTTTTTTTTTTATTATTCTGGAAAGGTTGAAAGTTTTTAGCCTTATTTGTTACTGTGTCCATATGTTATTGGAATCTATGATTTAACCGTTTTGAAACATGGAGCCCCATTATTATCCAGTTTGCGTCTTGCTTGAAACTCCGTTTAACACATGCAAAGAAGATAATAAACGGCAACCACTAAAAGAAAATAGACGGACAGGTGGAATAGCCCCTATAGCCCCCTCCCCCCGTAGATCCGCCTCTGTATGTGTGTGTGTGCATGTGAGTGTACCCGATAACTCCTAACTGTGCATTAGGGTGGAGTGAAAATGGCAAAAAAAAAAAATTCTTTTTTTGATTTTTATATTTCCTCACCCAACAAATGGTGCTGTTTGGCAAAAAAGTCACAGAAAAAAAAATTGTAGTCCATTCACAGATTGTCTTCAGGTTCCACACTGGGCTCAAAGAAAGTAATGTTAACGTAAAAAGTAAAAAAAAATCAATTTTTTAAAATTTAATTTTAATGTTTACAATAACTATTTTCTGACTCAAAAACAGTTCTAACTACTAAACAGAAACAGTACGGCAATGTTTATTGCCGTTAAAAAAGAAAGAAAGAAGAAAAAAAAAAGTCACTAACTTGCAACCGAGCGTCATAAGTTTTAGGGTATATTTTGAATACATAGCTATTAAATATTTACATATTACTTCCTTTTTAAAGACAAGAAAGCACACTAAATACAGAAAAGGAAATGAGACAAAATTTACCTTTCGAGTATTATTGACTAATAAAACATTTTACTTTAATCAGTCTTCAATTTTGGAGTCCCCATTGTTGACCGATTCGCAAGTTTAAAAGAAAAGAGGATTGATTTGACTTATAAAAAATAAGTAAGTTTTCTTTCTTTTTTTTTTTCCCCTCTTCTCTTCTTCTCAAGTTATCATTACAAAAGAAAATTCTCAGGAAACTTCGAATCAGACACGGATTAATGCAATTTTGAGGATAGGAGCGGCTGATTGAAATTTATGTCCATTTTATGGAAGTAAAATAGTATCTCTTACATTTTTATGGAATTTCTTTTTTTTTTTTTTTTTTTAATCCTGGGTGAGGGCTTAATCCGCCAGCTTTCAAATTCAGTAACAAGATTTTCCATTCCTGGGGGGGGAGGGGGGTCATATGTTTCCGGCTGCACTAACATTTTTGACCACGGGCCGCCACTGATGAAAACTAAAGTGAACAAATGAGCGATAAACGCACCAGTTAAGGAATTGAAGACACTTAATTATTAAAACTACATTAACTGGCAACCCGAAATAAATAAAAATGTAACGGAATGCTGTACTTGCATGTTATTCCAAATCGCCATTTTAATTCTAAATTACTATTGCCACGTAAATACAAAAAATCGTCATTTTAACTGCATATGTTTAACTATCGCCCCCTTGGCGAAAGTCAGAGCGCTAAAGTTGGAATCAAACCAAGAAAGACAAACACAGCACACTCATGGATTATGATTCACATTCGAAACAATATTTAAAACGGTGAAGTATAGTTGTAATATACTTGGCGAAGATTGTAAAATAATTTTAGTAGGCGATTTTAAGATAGATTTCGATTCCAAAGATGGGTTTTATGAAACAAGGAAGAAAAATACGGTACACTGTGATGAATAATGATGCATTTTCCAACTTAATGGAATAAAGAAGAAAAATAGAGGCGATGCATAAATTCTGATACGCTTTTAATATATATCACTGTAGTGTATATTTAAAATCTGAAAGTGTTTGAGATTTTCTTCTTCTTTTTTCTCTCTATTCCAAAAAAAAAGTAAAGGCCGCTGGCGCTGTCAAAGCTTGTGGACCTAGCTCCTCCTAAACCGTAGGGATTTGAGTTTCTACTAAGATGCCCACAGATTCAAAAAATTCCGAGGAACCTGCTAAGCTGATTTAAATTTCGAAAATAAAATTATTTTAGAAGATATTAATAAAAAAACTGAAAAAATAAACCGAATGGTTGCCAGATTTGGCATAAACTCATTCATTCCTTTGCAACAAAGCGTTTCCAAGTATCTAGAATCGCGTGAAATTTACAAACATGAGTTATAATTACGCCCATTTTACGCCAAAATTAAAACTATATGAAATAAGTAACTCAAAATGTGTTACACAAAGTTGACAATTTTCAAATAGTAAGTTCGCTTAGACAACAGGAGTTTAGAATTAGCGATTATTCGTTTTTCCAAAACAGAAGAACTAATATCTTGAAAATGAAAAATAATTAATATGCAGATTATTTTAAAGCCGGTTCTCGTCCAGCTGGATTATTTGCTACCAGTAGAAATATTTGGCGGCGTTAACTATGCCATTATAGCAGTTATAGTACACTTTGGATATTTGCTAGCGCGACGAGATGGTATAATTCGTGGTGTTAAGTACGCCAATCTGCAAACGATTATGTAAATGAAAATATGGATAACGCTTTTCCGGTAACCTCAAATGAACAGTAATTATAGGTTGTGAGCATGTGTAAATCGCCAAATAATGAAAAGTCGTCATTGGTGACAGGCTATTCTATCTGTTCCGTAGCTTTTATTAACTTTACATGTACGCAAGTCGCCAAATAATGAAAAATCGCCAGGGTGGCAAATTCGCAAGGTGTCCAATAGGTTTTACATTATCCTAACTAATATTATAAATGCGAAAGTGAGTTTGTTTGTTTGTTTATGACGCTTTCACGCCTAAACCGCTGAATCGATTAGGAAGCATTTTGGGGACCCTGGAGATGGTTATAGGCTACTTAGAATTTTAGATTTTTAATTATTAATTAAAAACCGCTTTTACGTTGCCATGCTTGGCGAGTTTCGCCCGTATCAAGTGATTCATGTTTTGAGCTAACAAGAATGCTATTACTTGAATAAAGAAGCACGTGCATCTGAAAAACATTAAATAATACGGAAATTATGCCAGTTTTATGCCAAATATATCTATCTCTAATAATAAAAATGAATGTTCTTCAGACAAATCTACAGAAAACAGAGCTTTGAAAATTTGAACATGCCTGGACCCATGACTTCGGTAAAGTGTACCTGAGGCTCGGAAATTTTAATTACTTTTCTAACTATTAATTAAAAACCGTTTTGATCGCCCGCACAAAATGATTTATGCTTTTGAAATAAAGAAGATATTTTATTTGCAAAATCATATGCATTTGGAAAACATAAATAAGTATGGAAATTATGTTGATTTTACGCCAAATTAAAAAGCATAAATAAAGAAAAGTGTACTTACGTATTATCCCGGCGGTCCGCCAAGACGAGCAATTTTTTGCCGAGATAAATGCCGGGCACATGAAATTATTAATGGTTTTGAATACGATTGGCAACAGTTTTGTAACTCATTTGACGAAAAAACAGTTTGGCGGGAATGACCGCCGGGATAATAGGTAAGTACCAAGAAACGTCCAGATGTGTTTCTTAAAGTTCGTAAATTTCCAAATCCTACAAATAATATAAATGTGTACGTTTATGTGTTTAGATGTTTTGGACTGAATCACACAAAAATGGTTGGAAAAATTTATAATGAGGATAGCTTATGCCCTGGATTAACATACAGGCAGCCTTTCAAGTTTATAGCATAAATAATTCTTTTACAAACACACTCAAAATAATGCTAATGCATTGCGCTCTATGGAAATTTTGTAGCAACTAAACCGATTTTAAAACTTTCTTCACTGATTGAAAGTCCTAGGCCTATATGGTCCTAGGCGTATATGGAGAATTTCTGTGTGGAATTTTCTAAGGGATCCTAGACCGTATTTTCGCGAGGTTTTTGAAAAAAATACGGAAAACTGCGAGCGGCTAGGTCGACAGGCGCGACCGGGGTTTGAACCTGGCACCTCCCGCGTTCTAGTTTTGAGAGCAGAACCTCTTAGACACTGGGGGGACCCTGAGTGTTATAGGCTAACTTTTATGCATATATCGCAAATAGTTCTTTTACAGGGATACTCATAAGAATTACATTACGCTCTATGTGTATCTCTGTAAGTACTGAACCGATTCCAAAACTTTTTTCCCTGATAGTAAGCTACACTATTCTTGAGTATTATAGGCTAAAATTAATGCATGTAGCTCAAATAGTTCCTTTACAGGAACACTCAAAATAATTCTAATACATTACGCTCTATGGGTATCTCTGTAACTATAGAACCGATTCTAAAACTTTTTCGCTAATAGAAAGCTGCACTATTCCTGATTAACATAGGCTAAAATTCATGCATATAGCATAAATATTTCTTTTACAAGAAAACTCAAAACAGTTCGCAAATACTGTCGTAACTGTCTCTATTCGCGAAATCTCTCTATTCTAAAAAAAATAAAGGCCGCTGTCAAAGCTTGTCAGCTTATCTCCTCCTAAACCGTGCGGATTTGAGTTTCGACTAAGGTGCCCGCAGATTCGAAAAATTCCGAGGAACCTGCTAAGCTGATTTAAATTTCGAAAATCGAATAATTTTAGAAGATATTAATAAAAAACTGAAAAAATAAACCGAATGGTTGCCAGATTTGGCATAAAATCATTCATTTCTTTGCAACAAAGCGTTTCTAAGTATCTAGAATCGCGTGAAATTTACGAACATGAGTTATAATTACGCCCATTTTACGCCAAAATTAAAACTATATGAAATAAGTAACTCAAAATGTGTTACACAAAGTTGACAATTTTCAAATAGTAAGTTCACTTAGACAACAGGAGTTTAGAATTAGCGATTATTCGTTTTTCCAAAACAGAATAACTAATATCTTGAAAATGAAAAATAATTAAAATGCAGATTATTTTAAAGCCGGTTCTCGTCCAGCTGGATTATTTGCTACCAGTAGAAATATTTGGCGGCGTTAACTATGCCATTATAGCAGTTATAGTACACTTTGGATATTTGCTAGCGCGACGAGATGGTATAATTCGTGGTGTTAAGTACGCCAATCTGCAAACGATTGTGTAAATGAAAATATGGATAACGGTTTTCCGGTAACCTTAAATGAACAGTAAATATAGGTTGTGAGCATGTGTAAATCGCAAAATAATGAAAAGTCGCCATGGGTGGCAGGCGTTCCGTAGCTTTTATTAACTTTACATGTACGCAAGTCACCAAATAATGAAAAATCGCCATGGGTGGCAAATTCGCAAGGTGTCCAATAGGTTTTACATTATTAAAAATACAGCTGAAACATATGTTCTGATTTTATTACGCTTTAGCTCCTAATTAATATAACTTTTGAATGGCAACATTAAATATCATTGTGTTTCTGAGGAGTGCAAATAATTTTTCCAGCGATTATAAGCGGAGTCCGCAATCCAGGATTCCCATAACAAAATATCTTCCGTGTTATGAGGGGTGGGTGTCTACTGTAGTGTGAAGTTTAAATTTTTTATGTACCAATGAAGATGCAAGAACCAAGCAATGTGTAGCTTAGCTCAGTAACATTCTATCTGATCCAATCTTCGGGTTTTGTCTCTTAAAATTATGTCTTTTTTACGAATAAGCCTGATTAGGGGCCGAATCCCTCAAACGAAAAGCGAGCGTAGCGAGTCTGGGGGCCTTGGCCCCTAGTGCCTGAAAAAAATCTAAATTTAGTAATTTTACATACTCTGTTATTTTAAATGAAGTATACTACCATGCATTATACTTCATTTAAAATAAGTAAAAAGCAAATAATATTTAAATGCAGTTTCTTTAGTCGCAAACATATTTGTTATTCACACATGCTTCGTTTCTCTCGGGACCTAATTCTAAAGCCGACGCGGACGAAGTCGCGGGTAGCCGCTAGTTAAAAATACAGCTGAAACATATGTTCTGATTTTATTACGCTTTAGCTCCTTATTAACAGGGGTGTAGTGGGGCCGGAACGACGTTCCGGTACTGTTCTGAGAACCGGAACGGCGTTCCGGAACCCAAATAAGATAATATTATTATTTTGTTGTTGTGTATCTTAAAAAGAAAGAGAAATTCTTTTATAGCCTGCTCCCGCTAACAATATTCCTGTTCCAATTCTACGAATACCTTTATAGTTGAAATCATCCCAATGAACAAATAACTGAGTCTAATCGATTAGAAATTCAATCCCCTGCCCTTTCTCTTCTATATATAGTCTGAAGAAAATAAACATCACCATCATGAATGCAAATAATAAAATACACAGAACTATTAGATTCTTAGAATTAATGTCGATAACAAAAGGAACACAGATTTAAACACGGTGGTAGCAGTGCAGGCAATGAAATTTGTGACAACTCACCTGACCAGCCAGTGGCGGATCCAGGCAGAGCCTGATCATAGGTGGACGGGGCCCCCCGAGCAAAGAGGTTATTTTGGGGCCCCTATACTATCACAAGCATTTTTGTTTGCTGTTGCATTTTCCCGACATAAAAATAAAACATTTTTAAAGAATATTAATATTGAATTAAAAATTACCTATTTATTTATACTTATTTTAGAATAAGACTATCTATTTAAAAGTGATTTTAATATTTCTTTAGTCCGTTTGTATTATTAGCGCATGGGTGCGCTAATTCAACGAATGGCAGTTACGTGGCACGAGAGCAAAGTTTCTCACTCCAAAAAATTTTCTTGATGCACCAAAAAGTTCGAACTTTTCTTTCCTTCATCGTGAAATAAAAAATGTTAACTAATGGATACTTTTTGATAAGCATGTATTAGGGCGATACCATACGTTTTCAAAAACTACTAACTTATTGTTTATTGATCCACGAGTCTTAAAGACCATTGAATTAGAAGTACAGAAAATAAATCTCCAAGTCCATTTATTGTTAAAAATTGTGTAGATATTAGAAAGGAAATTTACTTGCAAAAAATTTACTATTTGCTGTATATTTGAATATGTAATAAATCGTGATAACAATAAATCGGTAGATTTGGGGGACCTTATTTTTCCGGGGCCCCGGGCTATTGCCCCGCATGCCCGTGTGGTAATCAGGCTCTGGATCCAGAGTAGGGACTAAGAAGCTTCGGCCTCCCAAGGATAGTTAAAGGGTAACATTCTGCTTTATTATACACTTTGGATACGTAAAATGAAGTTTTTTAAATAAATCATCTTCTTCCAAAAAATTTTACATTGCTTTAGACTACACTTTGTTTGGGTCAGTTAAGATTTTTTTCAAAATTATCCATAGTCTCTTATATATTGACTAGCAGACCCGCACGGCGTTGCCCGTGAACCCCTTAAATTATGCGATTTACAAAATCTGACATGTAAACTGCAACTCCAGATTAGTACTCTAGGCCGCAATTATATAACAGAATGTGCAGATAATGGTTCCAGAGTTTCAGGTACGTACTTACAAACGCACCACTAAAAACAACTCACTGCTGTGACGTCACACATTTCTCCCATATGAAAAAACGGAAGGGGAGTTTCGCATAGTATTCGAATGGCAGAACAATTTTTCACAAAATAATTTTTTAAACCACAGTTTTTAAGTATTTTTTTTTTTTAAATTGGCCAGGTATTGTAAAAGGAATAGATATAGATGAAGAAAAATAAACATATAATTTGCTTTAAAATTGCTGGAGTTATTAAATATTTCATCCAATTAAACAAATTATCATGTAAAATCCGCAATTTTCGATTTAAATGTCTGAAAATTAGGAAATGTTAGGTCATTAAACGTATTAAATACCATAAAAAAATTTCATGAAAAGGCCCCATTAGGAAAAACGCGCCAAATAAAGAAATATCGCCAAATTTGGCGCTAAAAATAAGTCCCCAAAATTAGGTTTTCGAAGACCAACGACCCATAGAACCCGAGATTTCCAGAACATTACATATCAATGCAACAAAAAGCAAAATTTAACTATTTAACGCATAGAATACGAATTTTAAACCCCAAGACAGCGGGTTGCTCCCAAAATTCGTAACATAGGGTAAGAAAATTTCCTAGAACGGTTTTTAATTAATAATTAAAAAAAGTAATTAAAATTTTTAAATTCTGATTCTCAGGTGCACATTATCGGCATTCATGTGCTTATATATTCAAATTTTCAGAGTTCTGTGTGCAGTAGATTTGTCTGGAGACCGCACACAGACAGATTTACAAACATTCATTTTTATTATTATAGAGATAGATAGATTTGGCGTAAACCTGATGAAATTTTCGTGCCATTTCATGCTTCTCAAATGCAAACGATTTGTTTTATAGTAGCATTCGGGCGAAACTCGCCAAGCATGGCAACGTAAAAAACGGTTTTTTACTTTTGCGGTTACCACTCACTTCAAGCATAAATCTTTTCATGAGGCCAAAGTTCGCCAAACATGACGATCTAAAATCGGTTTTTAATTAATAATTTAAAAAGTAATTAAAATTTCAAAATTCTGAGCCTCAGGTGTACAAACATTACCGAAGGAATGGGCTCATACGTTCGAATTTTCAGAGTTCTGCGTCCCCGTCCAGTAGTTTTTTCTGGACATCGCACGCATGCAGATTTTCAGACATTCAATTTTATTGATATAGATGGGCGCAAAACTGACTAAATTTCCGTGCCATTTCATGTTTTCCAATGCATGCGATTTTGTTTCACAGTATCATGCTGGCGAAACTCGCCGAGCATGGCATCCTGAAAACGGTTTTTAATTAATAATTAAAAAAGTAATTAAAATTTTAAAATTCTGATTCTCAGGTGCACATTATCGGACTCATGGGCTTATATATTCAAATTTTCAGAGTTCTGCGTGCAGTAGGTTTGTCTGGAGACCGCACACATACAGACAGACAGATTTACAAACATTCATTTTTATTATTATAGATTACTGACTTAAAAAGCGGGGTTTTATTATTAGTTTTAGGTGTTATAAACTTGCCCCCCCACACACACACACACGAGGAGTCACGCGTTCCGGGAAAAAAAATTTTAGCACTACAACACTGCTTATTAATATAACTTTTGAATGGCAACATTAAATATCATTGTGTTTCTGAGGTGTGTAAATAATTTTTCCAGCGATTATAAGCGGAGTCCGCACTCCAGGTGAAGTATAGCTCAGGACCCGTACAACACGGATTCCCATAACAAAATATCTTCCGTGTTATGTAGGGGGTCTACTGTAGTGTGAAGTTTAAATTTTTATGTACCAATGAAGATGCAAGAACCAATCAATGTGTAGCTCAGTAACATTCTATCTGATCCAATCTTCGGGTTTTGTCTGTTGAAATTATGTCTTTTTTACGAATAAGCCTGATTAGGGTCCGAATGTCTCATACGAAAAGCGAGCGTAGCGAGTCTGTGGGCCTTGGTCCCTAGTTTTTTTTTTTTTTTTTTTTTTTTTAAAAGAAAGAAAAGCTTTTCCTTTCAAGAACTGGCACTTTGGTAGTCAAGATTAAATTATAAGTTATTGTTCTGTTAAAATTAGACACGCACTGTTCTGCTCTTTTTTCACTTCTCTGACATTCACTTTCATGATCAAAAATAATAAAACATTCGTCAGTGTTTACACGCTTAAAATTCATGTTTAATATTTGCGACTTTTTAGTTTGAAACTTTTAATGTTTATGAGATGATTTTCTGCAATGAAAAGAGCGAATACTTGCACCATCTTGCTAATTCAAAATATCGAAGAAAATATCATTCAAAGGTTCATTAATCTGAAATTTCATTTAAAAAACTATTTTAAAAAATTTTAATCTAATTTTCGGAATTTTGCTGGTTTGAAAGTTAGGTTATTCATGGACTTGAGCAGTTCTAAAAATCGGAATATACGTAAACTTTTGCAATCTCAAAATCCAAATTTTTGGGGCGGTTATGAGTTTGATGATTCACCTGTTTACTGCCTTTTTCTAGTCCGAAAATTGTTCGATTCCCGAATCTTTACTATTCTGAATATGTGTGGCTTCTTTGTGCACCTAAACGGTGTATTGCGAAAAAATTGTGTGATTTCGGTACTTAAATACAAATAAACTAAGTAAAGTACTTCAAAATTTATAGAGTGTCTCTTTGCAAGCTGCATTATGCTCTGAAATAAGTGATAAACCTGTTTCAGTAACGAAACAGAAAAAATTCTTAAAAATCGAAAATGTTCCAGAGTGTCCCCCTTCGAAAACTTTTGCTGTACAATTCCATAATTAAGTATTTTTTTTCTGGAAGTTTCATAAAAGGCACCATTTTTTAATTTATTTCAGCGTGTAGTGCAGCTTATTACGAATCATTTTGAATTTTTTCTTCGAGTCCCCGGCAAGCGACGTACGTGTGTGTATGGAATCATCTTTATTTCATGTGAAACACTCTGCAGACTTTTTCCACTGCCTGTAAAGTGATACAAAAGACGTGGATAAATAATGTTTTAATTTTTTAAACTGCTCATATTGAACACCTTTATTACATTTTAAAATAAATATTTAAGTAACTTTTTATTTTCATAGGTACAAGTACAAAATCTGTACATACTTTTTTATAGCAGAATGCTGGACATGGTTGGTTACCAGTATTTTGCGTTTGCATTATCATCATCCAGTTTACTGAAGCATACGTAACAGTGGAATTAGAAGACAAGCATAAATTTGTGCGTTAATGATTTGTAGACACATGTTTGTTAAAAAAAAAGAAGTAGATGAAAAACTGCCGTCCCCTTAACTACTTGAATGAAACCGTACCATATATATATATATATATATATATATATATATATATTATTGTAAAAGGAAGTGTATCAGACCGTACACCTACAAGAACCAAGAACGGGCAAAGGGATGGGCTTGGAATTAAAGTAAAGATAAAGTGCTGTTCAGAACTGCTCAAGTAGAAATAAAACAAATAAAAGGCACACAGTCGAAGTCAAACGTAATAGTAGTAGAGAAGCCTGGGAAGTTTTATCGACGTAAGTATCGACTTTAGTCATTAAATTTATTGTAGTTTTTTTTTACTCTAGCAGCTTTATTTGAAACTAGATTACTTTTTCCAACTACCTCTTTTTATGCTAAAGTTATTTGCTAAAGTTACTTGCTAAAGTTATTTTTTAACTTTTTCAATTTCGAATATCGCTAGATATTTATACGGCTCTTATTAGCATTATCTATATGAATAAAACTAGGCGCTTTTACTGCTAGTAGCAACAAAGTATGGTTAAATGGTCCAACGCTGAAAAAAGGCAGCCGTTGCCATCGATCCATTTAACTACCAACAGCATGGCGGTCGATCGAATCGTCCATCTACCGCTGCAGAGCTGAAGTTTTCTGACAGAGCTGGCTGCGTACATTAATTGGAGTTCAAAAATTTTTACGATTTCTATCCGTTTCAAGCCTTTGGGAACCCAGTACGACCGTCAAATAAAAGTTTGTCACTCTGTCCGTGACGCTATTTTTGTTCGCGCAACATGTAAAAATGATAGAAGCGAGTAAAATGAAATTTCATTTGGTGACATGATGAATGGTCACTCAACTTAAAACTGTAGGCGTCGTTTTTTTTTTTTTTTTTTTTTTTTTGTTAAATCTAAGATTCTACGAAAATCAGTCCCGGTCTTAGAGTGGACGAACGGTGGGACCGCCCCGGGCGCCAAATTATCTTACAGTGTAGGTGTGAAGGGTATAGATGCGAAAGTCACATTGTGCTCTTTTTACGGTACTGAGTTATTCATATCAACATGTTCATCTTTTTAAAGCCAATCGAACTGTGCAGCGCCGGCCTAGCAGACTTGGCGCCGTAGCCGAAGGATTTTAACAGCGCCCGTTTAAAACAAAAGTTTTTGAACGTGCCCCCAGAAGTGCCACATGGGCAAGACCGCCCACTAATAGTTACGCCACTAACCCTGTTGCGGCTAATTAGACACATCCGGTCATGGTGCAAAATGGCAATGCCGTCAACATATTCCTCCTATGCATCTCTTGTAGCAGCGGGGACGGCTTGTGGGCGGAGGACTTTTTTAAGGAGTTCTGACGTGTATTTACGTTGTATCTACATGTGCATAAAACCGCCTGAAACTCTAGATCAGCAAACGGTTCATTCGATTGGGCATGTATAAAAAATGTCACGGTCACATGATCGCCATAGATTTTGGTGTGTGTTTTTCTCTAGCCTGCCATATTTCAACAATACACAGAAGCTACAACTTTGCTTTCTAAATTTTTACCAGTATTTTATTTCCATTCTTTGTACTCCTACAATACTGACGAAAATTCAGGCTTTTTGGAAATTAGTATTACATATTAACCCGTCACACAGTGGCGTGAGCCAGATTTTTTTTATCACTAGGGTCCTATTTCGCTCAATCCCAGATTTTTGTCTACGCGATCTTGTACACAAGTTTTGTAAATATGAACTTTTCGAATGTGTTTGCCAGATAATGTGGAGGGGGGGGGGGTGGTAAGTCGCACAAGATTGGCAATTTTTGATAATGGATCGCTAAGTTTGGTGCCAAAACGCGATAATTTATTATAAAGGGGAATATAGTTAGAAAAGGCATGGCGAAGATTGTAAAATAGTTTTACTAGGCGATTTTAGTATAGATTTGAATTCCGAAGAAGTGTTTCATGGAACAGAGAAGACAAATACGGTAAACTCATAGATTACACTTTCCAAATAGTATTTATAAAGGTGAAGTATAGTTTAACTATGCCTGGCGAAAATTGTTAAACAGTTTTGGTAGGCGATTTAGTAAAGATTTCAATTCCAAAGAAGTGTTTTGTGGAACAAGGAAGGAAAACGCGGCACACTCATAGATTACGATGCACAATCGAAACAATATTTAAAACGGTGAAGTATAGTTGGAATGTACTTGGCGAAGATTGTAAAATAGTTTTAGTAGGCGATTTTAAGATAGATTTCGATTCCAAAGTTGGGCTTTATGGAACAAGGAAGAAAAATGCTCTCATAAATAATGATACATTTTCCAACTTAATGGAATGAGGAAGAAAAATAGGGACGACGCATTATGATACGCTTTTAATATATAGCACTTTAGTGCGTATTTTAAATCTGAAAGTCTTTCAGATTTTCTTACTTTTCTTTTCTTTTCTTTTTTTTTTACGTTCTTACTGGAGTCCCAATTACATAAAACGGATAGAAATCGCAAATTTTTTAATACCAAGTAGTGTACAGGTGAGAAAAGTGGACCATAATTCGATTAACATTGATTACGCTTGGAAAAAGTAGTGAAGACGAGGCCTCAGGGCTTAATTTCTAGCAAAAAAAGTACCGGAGCCTAATATTCTCGAGCTTATGCTCATATACAGCGGCGTACTGTAAATCCGAGCTATCCCTTCAGTACGGGGTAGGTAGAACATTCAATTAAAATAATAATTCAAATATTTTCCCGTCTAATAGTATTTGACATACTTTTATTATTTCATGGCACAGTTGTCATATCACTGAAAATGGTAGACGGCCGAAGTGTGAAGGTCCCGGGTTCGGGTCCCATCGCGCGGCTGTCGATATAACGGTCTGGAGTTTGGGTAGGTTTTCTCCATATGTAACGTGAATACGCGTTGGAACCCCTTAGAAAGTAATCAAGTAATCTTTATGGTGTTATTTTACAAAGTTTTTTATTATTTTATTTTACCCTTAGAAAGTCCTCCTACCAAGGCATCCCCCATCCTTGACAGATCGCCCTAACATAGCGTTGCTATAATCACACAAATGAATACTTCACAAAACGGTTAATAATAAATGATCTGAAATTACCATGGAGAAATATGAACAATATACAGTAGAAGACCCAAAATCTGCAAATTGAGAGCAGACCTTGTACAGATTTTAGATTTTTGCACGTTTTGCGGCATAATATGTAATTTTATTTTCTCCTAAATAAAAGAAATAAAGTAAAAAAAACTGTTAATGTAGAAGTGATTGAAATACTTAATTAAAACAAGTGAAAGAAATAATGTCATAATTTTTAACACATGAAGAAACAAAGAAATTTATATACCATAATTATGAAGATAAGGAAATTCAAGAAAATTCAAATTACTTAGAAAATGTTAAGCATTTGTTGAACAATTGCTTGTTAAAAATGTGGCATTTGGTATGATGTAATTTGAGTTTCTTTTTAAATACACATACCTGTGTGTTAATTAAAAATATTCCACAGAGCTAATACATCAGGAGCTTCCTCTTTTTCTCTCATGGCTTTTGATTGAGTATCAATAGCACTGTGACGGCCATAAGCTAATCATGAACGAACAAATGATTCTGGTTCAAATTTGTTGATCGGAGGACCGACTAATCTAATGAACATCAAATTTGATAAAGTTTCAATGCTAAGTGAAGCACGTTGGGAACTACAAATTAAGTTCATGGTAGAAAATCCTCGTTCACATTCGGCGCTTGAAATGGATTTACAATTGATGACTGAAATCACTTTTTTCAAGTCACTTTCCATTTCTTTTCCAGATGATGACTTGAAAATTCTGAAGTCTCTTAAAACTGAATCTTATACATAATCCCACGAGTTCATCTTCACCATACGTCACTTCAGTCAATTCAGCAGCAGGCCAAAACTTTGGATTTAGAACTTTAATTTCACAGATAAATTGTTCACAATCTGATCCAACATTTCTCGACTGGACCGAAAGGAGCCTACTTATTATTGAATCGGCTAAACACCTGTAAAATTGTCCTGGGTCTATTTTAGGCACAGCCTTTCCACTTTCATGTATAGCTATACATTTTTAAACTTGGAAACGTTCACACCTTCTACCTTCAATGGCTTCAGATGCATGTCTTCCAGGCTTCTTAAACTTGTATTTGTAGTCCTATTTGCCTATGGGCATCAACTAGTGTAGTTTGTCGGTTCTGCAGCTCTAATGAAAGTTCCGACAGTTCTTCCAGAGCATCATACATAACGCCAAGATTTAAGATAAATGTATTGGTCGCTAGTTCATTCGCCAACCCACAAACTGTGGCTCTTTCTTTGGCATCTCTTTTTTTATCTGTGGAGCTCTGTGTAAAATGTTTATGTAGACTTTCATAGTCCGTCCACACTGCTTTCACAGATTGAAAACTTGATGCAGCACAGCGGACATCGAAAATACGCCCAATCTTTAGTAATTCTTCCCTGTATTTACAGCACACTCAATAAGTTGTCGTTGATTTTTTGGTGAACTGTCATATATGTTTCTTAATTTGCCCATGAAAATTTTAAAGTTATTTATTCCTGCAACTAATTTTACTGCATCAGCAACGCTGAGTTCTAGGCGATGATTCATACAATGCCAAATAATTATATTAAGAAACATATCCAACAGTTTTTAGCATAGTCCTTCTTTTCTGCCAAATATAACAGAAGTTCCATCCAAGTGACAGCAACTAATTGTTATGCACCAAGTGGGGGGTTGTGCACCAAGATACGTCACAGATAGATCGGCTTCTTCTAAACTGACGGAAATCGGTTCTGTGTGGTGTGCCTGTTAAAATCGATGTGTGTATGAAAAGCGTAAAAATGACAAATTAATATGTAATGATGGGCTCCGGAGCCCAATATTCATGAGCTCCGGTTGTTTTGCCTAATATGTAAAATTTCGCTCAAAAAAAAAAAGAAGTACCGGAGCTGAGCTCCGGCCCAAATTAAGCCCTGCGGCCTCACAATCATTTGTTGCCACAGAGTCCCCTAATTTGTATTAAGAATGGGTCTTTATCATCGGATATTTCCACAGCACAAAAACAACGTCTATATTCTATTTCATATTTACAATTGTAAAAGGAAGTTATGCATAAAACAGCTCTAAAATTTCTAACTAAAAATTAGAAGATATAGAGCAATTCCTATTTTGTGGGTCCGGTTCTCATTGCCAAGAATAAGGCCAAATTGGGCCTCACCATGGCACAGTGGTTATGCCACTGAAAATGGTAGATGGCCGAAGTGCGGAGGACCCGGGTTCGGGTCCCATCGCGCGGCTGTCGATCTAACGGTCTGGAGTTTTGGTAGGTTTTCTCCAGATGTAACGTGAATACGCGTTAGAACCCCTTAGAAAGTCCTCCTACCAAGGCACCCCCCTTGGCAGATCGCCCTAGTGTAGCGTTGCCATAATCACACACAACAACAAATTTTTGAAAAATGTAGGGGAGGGGGAAGGGTTCAGACCCTAAAAACACCCCTACGCCACTGACCCGCCAGGACTGAGTACTTCAGCTAGTTTATTTGTGTAAATACTGTTAGTTTTTTATGCTGCACAGGGCCGGATTTACACATTTTTGCGCCCTAGGCCAAAGGACATAATTGTGCCCCCCCCTCGAAAAATTGAATAATAGTTCCAATTTAATATGCATTCTGTCATTCGTTTTTTCTCATCAGCACCATATGTCACGTAAAAAAGTGTTTTATAAACTACAGTTTTTTTTTTAAAGATTGTCAGATAATTTACATTATCTATTATCATTTCGAAAGGAAGACCCTGTATTTTACCATTTAAAGCCCCGAAACAATTCAGTTTTGTGAAACTTATGAAAAGTCATCGCAAAACAGAGGATTGCATTGTAAACTTCGTGCGATTTTTGAACACGTTAGACGTCCTTGGACACGTTAACCCATTTGTGCCTGGATATTTATGCGACTTCTCGATTTTTACTGATAACAGAAATAATAGATAAATTTCTGATGTCAACTTCTTGAACAAGGGATGATTTTTTAAAAAATCATTAAGCATAAAAATCGCAATATCAGCATCCTACTTTGTCATGTTAAAATATTTTGCAGAGTTCAGGCTCAATACTCATGAATAAAGGCTAGCAAAAATAAATAACATTTTCGACTAATAGCGAAAATGCCGTCCCAAAAAAGGGACACTAGGCATAAATGGATTAACTTTCTGCAAAACATCGGCATCAATTTCTGTTCTCAGCATTTTTATGGGTAACATATCAGAATCAGAATGCACTTTTTCTGGTGATCTTTTAGATGGAACTAAGAAACCAGAAATGCTAGTTTCATTAATTGCGCGACGTTTCACCGATATATTAGGTTGGTGGGAAAGTAATGTCGTTTTTCCGTATGTCAATATTTTGCCAAGACAAAACTATTCAAGATAAGAATACGAAATTCGGCAGGTATGTGAGTTCTTAGCTAGATTGGAAAGCATTTTCCAAAATTCGCAACGTATAGGGGATAGGGGGCCAAAACATCCTTTTCAATATCCTACGTGATCTCAAAGAAGGAAAGAGATATCCATAAAATTCTTGCTGCAAAATACAGCCCTCGCGAATGGCTAAAAATCGATTTCAGAACATTTCGAATAGGATTCTTCATGGAGGGTAGACATGAAAAAAAGGGGAGGGTGTCCATTTTTTTAAAGGAAAAAAAAAGCATTATTTATAAAATTATTCCTTTAAAATTTAACAAATGCGTGTCCTATGCCTAGGCACAGCTTGTTTGTAAATCCATACTTCTTAAAAAATTATTTGATTGATTTCTATGTAAGAAAACGACATTACTTTCCCAAGAACCCAATATTTTGGATGAAAGAGTTGATAATGCATTTTCAAATTTTTTAAAACTATAGACGCATTACACTCAAAGCAACAGACTTTTTCTCGAGCAGACATATTTACCGTTCTGTGCGTGTGGTTCTTTTTTTCGGGAACGTTGGGATGTCGGAAAAGCACAGTCAGTCAGACGCCTTTTCGATGATAACTTACTTTGAATAATTGTTCTCTCCGGTACCCCTCCTTTCCTCAATGTGATTGTTCTGCAGCGGACTTCTTAGTTCTGCAACACATGTCGTCGACTTGGACATGGTCTGTGTCGTCAACTCCGATATCGGGATTGACGTCTGTGCTGGGGTGCTCTGCGAGTAATTCTGTGTCTGCGAGGGGGGGGGGGGGGTTAACGGATCTCCACACGTGGGTTTTCTATAGATAAGAAATTGTACTAGGGGAAAAAGGAATTTTTCGGAAGCCATAAACGTGTTTTTCTTGGGCAATAATCATTTAAAGTAAGTCGTTTTCGTTTCTCCTTTCCAGTCCTTTTCCTCATCCGTGATTGTTCTGCAGGGGAGTTCTTTGTTCTGCACCCTTTAGACCGCTGCACCCAAGGCCATGGCCTAGGTTGGTCTTATGGGAAATCCGGCCTTGATGCTGCAGCATAAATCAAAGTAAATATGTAATTAGTATCTATGATTAAATGGTAAATTTTTCGTTTGAAAGTGATACTTTGACTCTGCTCTCGGCTAGTTTATTTATGTTTGTATTCGTACTCAATTTTTAAGTAACTCTTGGTAATGACAAAATGAATTTTTAGAGTGCATTCTTCTTTTTTTTTTTTTTTTTTTTTTTTTTAAAGCTTCTAATCTCGTGAAAAGATGTGATTTTCAGGTACTCAAGCACAACTCATCCAAACTTGTCTTTCGCGAATATTTAGTGAGACGGGGGGGGGGGGGGGGGGAGGTCAAACACGTTTCCATTTATGCTGATGTAAACTCTTGTAATGCACTCTTGAGAGTAAATGATCCGTCTCTAATTTTATTTTTTTCGGAAATTCGAGTTTCTAAAGGATTATTTTAGAACCTCTTTTAACTACTGCTGATATGCTAAATCCTGTCAGAGTAGCATAGGAAAAAAAAAAAAAAAAAAAACTCCGAAACCTTGCATATGTAATAACTTATGAAATAGCTGAAAGTGCGTATTATAGTATTACGAATTTTTGGGGTAACACGCAGGGACCGATCTACACACTTGGGGGTCCAGGGCACAGATACTTTTGGGGGGCTCCCCGCACAAAAATTTTCCGCAGAATATTACTTAATTAAATTAAGTTAAAACCAATGATCATTCCTAAGTTAACCATATTACGTAAACATTTACAAATCAGTAAAATGTCACGACAGATACCACTTATATGAATTTTTCGATTTCGAAATGTTTTTATGGGTATTTACAGCCGTCACACACCTTTGAAAAGAAAAAAGGAGGAGCATGCTGAGGTGTCCGAACGAATTTGCGAATATCGAATGTATCGAATGTCGATCGAATGCATAATTTTTATCGTTACAAGTTACATTAAATTAAAAATTTTGAATATTTGGGATGAAATGAAATAATCAGAAATTTTTCTCTTGAGAGATAATTTTAGTAGCTATTATGATTACATAAAAGGAAGTTTTGGGGCCCCTAAAAACCGGGGGCCCAGGGTACGTGCACTGAATGCCCCGCCGTAAATCAGTCCCTGGTAACACGCTAATGTGGGGTGAAACTAGTTTAAAATTCGTATTCTACGCGTCAAATAATTAAATTTTGCATTTGTTGCATCAAAATCGATTAACTAGAAACAGAGATACGAAGTTTTGGGTTTTCCCGTTGGTTAGCATAGGGTTTTCTAGAAATTTCGAGAAATATTGGTCCTAGGCCTTAGCTGACTTCAGTTTTAGGGACTCCTTTTTTGAGCCAAATTTGGCGATATTTTGTCAAAACGTCGCCAAGCTTGGCGAAATTTCTGTCTTCCACCTACATCTGAGGTATCACACTTTCGGATAATTCTTCTTCGAATAAAATAACTGTTTTTAATGTTTTTGATGAGGAAGTGTTAGAAATAATAATTTCATTCGCCGAAATTGCTTTGACACAGTGTACTGCATGGATATTTGGAACTGGGAGAATTTTCTCCCAATACTGACACAAAATTGTTGAATTATATGCAATCTTTTCAGAAGCAATATATTTTACATGCACATTTGGTACTAGTGATGAAGCCACTGATACATACTCTTATAGTGTGCTCACGAACACTTTCCCAGCCTTTACTTTTCTCCACACTGTTCTTTTTATTGTGCCTCCTAAGCCATCTACAACGCCTTTTCCATGGGAGATTGCAAAGAAGTTCCATGTTAAATTGACATTGTGCTCCTTCTCATATAAATATAAATTAGAAAATAAATATCTTTGTTTGAATTGAGAACTGGGTCCACCTGAAAAAACTTGTATGTTTTTAATGTTTGGATACTCAGTTTTTAAATAATCGAAAAGGCAATTTATACATGTTTAAAGTTGACAATAACAATCAATAAAGGAAACATTTTAGTGATTAGTAATAATGTAAATAAATTATTGTAGTTTAATTTTTTTTTAATTAGGCATAAATTATGCATCTATAACAAGGCATTAGCACTGAAAATATTGGTGTCGAATGTAAATAATTTTCGTGGTGTCGGGTGTAAAAAATTATTTACATCCAACACCGTGAATAAAAAAAAAACTAATGTTTAAAATTAATTTGGATTGCACATTTTAATAGTAAATGAAGTGCAAGGAAAATATTTTATAAAATAACCTAACCAATTTTATACAGCTACAAGTTTTAAGAAATTTAGTGTCGGGCGTAAATTTATCAAATTACCTGCTATATAAAAGCTCCTCGGGACAAAAATATATCATAAAAGTCTAATTTTGTTAAACTATGCTCTTCTAGAGTGTTATGGCAACCATTTGAATTCATTTCAACATGAAATATATATTGTAATTATATATCAAAATACCAATTTCAAAATGATATTTAAAAAAATGAGTCAGCAGCATGACTATAATGTCTTTATTTAAAGGCCTATAACTCCTGCAGACTTAAATTTTAGTGACAATTTTTATTATTTTCTTATACTTTAATTCATAACCTTTTAAATGGTACCTCATTTGTGAAAAAAAATTGATTTTGAAAATTTGGTCACCTTCCCTATTTCCGTAGAATTGCCCTGTTGGTGTATGTATCTGCATATTATTTTTAATTACTGTGTTTGCTTATCTGAATTTAATTAGAATATTTTAGCTTATTAAGCATAAATAAATTATTTTAGCGTGCTTTAAAGGCTCTATTTATATTTTATCAGTAGATACTTAGGAATAGTTACATTAAAAAACTAAATTTTAACTACTTTTGAGAGTACAGTACTTGACAGCTATTGTCATTACTTTAATAATCTGTAGATTATTTTTTATTAATAAATTGATAGATATAATACTTTCATTTGAAGAGAAAAACTACATAAACCTATAGATCTTAGATCCTTTTGATAATATAGTTTCCTCTGTTGGGACAGTTTAACGTTAAATATTAATTGGAAAATTATGAAAGTAAAGTTGAACTGAAAAGAAATCATGCGGTAACTTCGTTTAATTTAATTATCTACTATTTAACGTACTTTCATTCAGATTCACCATCCCAGAATTAAAAGAAAATCATAATAGCATTTAAAAACAGCTAATGAATACTAAGAAGAAATGAATCCAAACATTATGAATCATATTCAGGATTTTAATTTTCATAGACAAGTAAAAGACCTTATAAAACACTTAAAAACAATGTCAATTGCATTGAACATTAAAAAAAAAAAAAACAGCTACCATTAGCATATGTGTGCCATTATAAAGATGTGAACTTCTAAGAAATGAAGGTTTAAAACCTTATTATTAGGGCCCGGATTTATATGCAAAAAAACTAGAGAAATATGCACATAAATATGCACGAAAATAGGCAAAAATATGCATAATAATATGCATAAACAAAATATGAAAAACTCAAAAATCTGCTAAAAAATAATGGAATATTCATTAACATATGCAATAAACATATTTCCAAACAAGAAAAAAAATACATACCTAACATAAACTATATTCTTAAAAATAAGAATTATTTATTACATGCAATAACTACATATTGCTTTAAGGGTTCAAATACTGGATTCACGGATTGGATGGTGGTTCAAGATTGGTGATTTTCACGGAAAATACTCTTTAAATACAGAAAAAGACATTTCTACATCACATGACATAATCGGCGCGTATTTATAGCTTGATACATCTTTTATATTCAGTTCTTCAGAATTCGATAACTCTTCAAAGGAAGATTCTCCTTGAAAATTTGGCTTAATGATCCTGAGCTCTTACTTTAAAGTCTGAATTTTTCCAGCCAGAGTAAGAAAGTTTTTCTTCTATCAGATCCAGTTTTGATCCCAGTACATCTTCAAATTTTTTCTCCAGAGTATCTGTATATTGAACTGATTGGGAAAGTGTTAGTTTCTGAGATTCAAGAGCTAAAATTGTCTTTGGTAAAACAGAGAAATCTGTCGATATTACCGCTATGTCATCTGTAGTAGATCATTGCATAAGTAGCTCTTGCGCAGTTTTTATCGACGCCGTTTCAGTTGGATCAAGATAGCTACAAACAAACCTTTTGATCAAATCGAAATTATCATAGTAAAGTACTGCTTGGATCCATGTACCCCCTCTTGTGATTACAGGGAAATATCAAGTCCGCTTGATATTCCCCGGAATTGAACCCCGCTTGATATTCCGGGGAATATCAAGCGAGGTTTTGAAAGCCTGTGAACGAGATGGAGCTTTCAGGGAAATTTTAGTTCAAGCAGGTTCAGGTTTGTATCAGCGCCTTCCGGAAAAGAGGGGAATTTGGAATTTTAGCTGGAAAAAACAGAAAAGCCAATGAAAATAAATTTAACGAGCATGCTTTTGTTTGCTAAATGCCAAAGAGTTAGATTTGTAACAGTGGCGGCTCGTGCGATACAGCAAGTACTGCCGGGCTGCACTTGAAATTATCAGCACATACTTTAAAATAATTTATTCTATAAATTTTCTTAAATTCAGATTAGAATTATGGAATTCCTATGGTAAATTTTAAAAAAGATCTCAAAAAAAAAAAAAAAAAAAAAAAAAAGTATTGTAGTAACGGCCGGATCGCTCTTTCAGAAAAAAAAAAAAAAACCCTTTAATCTTCCCGCAATTCAACTGCGAAAATCGTTGGTACAGCCCTCAGCGCTGATTAAGGAATTGGCAGCACCGTTGCCATGGTAACGATTACGTAAGCAGATTCTCCGGCTTAGGATAGCATAGGGTGTTTTAGCTAAGGCTCAGCTGAAGAAAGGTTTTCTGACTTTTGCTGCACTCGTGAATTGGACGAACTGATTGGCTCGGACAAGAAGTGAGGGAGAGAATAAAGACACAGAATATATTTTCTAGCCCAGCGTTTCTCAACCTGAGGGGGCCGAGCCCCCCGCATAACCTTTGCAGGGGGGAGGCGAGAAAAACTATAGATAAGTAGTCATGCATGTTTTTAAAAAATCATCTTATTTATTCTCATTTTTACTCAAAAATATATCCATTTTCGCTTAAAATGTTCATCATTAAAGATTAAAAAACTCAATGTATGCTGAAAAATGTGAGGGGGGGGGGGAGCGCCACTGTAAGTTAGCCTTTGTTGGGGGGGGGGGCACGACGTTAAATGTTGAGAACCGCTGTTCTAGCCCATTCTAATGTAAGCAATAGTTTTTTGTTTTTTGTCTGGGAAGGTTGAAAGTTTTTAGCTTTATTTGTTACTGTGTCCATGTGTTATTGGAATCTATGATCTAACCGTTTTGAAACATGGAGCCCCGTTATTATCCAGTTTGCGTCTTGCTTGAAACTCCGTTTAACACATGGAAAGAAGATGATAAACGACAACTACTAAAAGAAAATAGACCGACACCGAAATTGTCCATTCATAAGAAAAAAGCAGGTTCGTCTCAGCATGGTCGTAGCTTCCATTCATCAGGATTGCACTATTCTCGTGGCTATGGGGCAGTTTTTATTTACAAAAAAAATGTTTTATTGGCCGTGTTTAAACGTTGAGATAAAAAAGAGCGTTTGGAATGGTACTGGATAGGATGGATTAACCACCATCACACGAGCATGTAAAACAAATGAAAGCTCAATCAAGCATTTAAAAAATTCTTTAAAATTTAAGGAGTTGATAAGATGTGGGAGCTAAATTTCTGACGCATTAAAGGAAAACTCTCGACTTTATATTGCTGAATTTATCAAGAAGGTAAGCCGGAATAGACGCTTCATGCAATTACCCATCAAAGCACTATTGTTTTTAAGTAAGCAAGAACTGGCATTAAGAGGACATGGCGAGCGAGAAAATTCTTTGGGAAATTTTAAAGAGCTTTTAAAATTAATGATATCTGAATTAAAACAACTCCTTTTTATGAGGACATCACTGACTGATTCGCAAGTTTAAAAGAAAGGAGGATTGATTTGACTTATAAAAAATAAGTAAGTTTTTTTTTTCTTTTCTTTTCTTCTCGAAGTTATCATTACAAAAGAAAATTCTCAGGAAACTTCGAATTAGACACGGATTAATGCAATTTTGAGGATAGGAGCGGCTGGTTGAAATTTATGTCAATTTTATGGAAGTAAAATAGGATCTCTTACATTTTTTATGTAATTTCTTTTTCTTTTTTTTCTTTTTTCAATCCTGGGTGAGGGCTTAATCCGCCAGCTTTCGAATTCAGTAACAAAGATTTTCCATTCCTGTCCGGAGGAAGGGGGGGGGGGAATCATATGCTTCCGGCTGTACTAACATTTTTGACATCGGGCCGCCACTGATTTGCAAGCCAGTATATGCAGTTATATGCACAAAAGTCCAAAATATGCGGATATATGCGCGAAAGTCCAAAATATGCTGATGTATGCATTTATATGCAAATGCATATAAATCCGGGCCCTACTTATTATATTCAAAAGTAAAAGGAATGAACAAGTCATTCTGCTATGCCATCTTGTAGTTTATTTACTACACTTGAAGTACAGAGGTGAATATTTAAACTAAAAGCAAAAGGAAAAAACATGCATAGATATATGTGTGCAATAATGACTTCATTAAATCCGAAGATTGATTAGACTCATTGGTTTAAATCCTAGTTTATTTTTTTCAAAACATCGTACAAAAGTAAGTATAAACGTAATAGACACTATCCAGGGCAGCCAGTAATTGGCAATTTTCGTGGCTTTTCCCAGGTCTGTGGAAATCAGAATGCCGCGATTTCTTTCGTACTCGAGAGAACCCATCCTCGCTGATTCGCAGCTTGTGTCATTGTGAATTTAGAGTTACCGTCTACTTATGTTATTTTTCTCACTGGAATATGGGCTTGCTATTGTTTTTTTAAACACATTTTCCTATTATGGCAATTGTTTATAAGACAATTTTGAGGCATTATGGGTCGGTATGACCGAAACTTATATAAAGGTCTGTAAATAGTAATGTTTAAGTTTTTAGATGTCGGTCTTTTTCAACTATATGTTGAAGGCAGGCAGCCACTAGAATTGTGAAGTGCTTGTCTCAAGAGAACTGCTCGGGCCCGGTACCGGCATGGGCGCCGGCAGCATAGGGCAAGGGGGGGCAATGCCCCCTGGATTTTTGTATGCAGTGTTTTCCCTTGATTTTTTGCTTTTTCCAACATGGTAACCATACGTTGAAGTAGTCTTCCCGCCCCCCCTGGGAAATATTCTGCCTGCGCCCATGGGTACGACGGGTACTGGATTGATAAATCTTTTGTCAACGGGCCAGTGGTGGTGCTAGACTTTCCCCGACGAAGGGTCACCACTCCCCGACGGGGGGGGGGGGGCACAAATATACATCTACATATGCTGAGTGGGGTATCCAAGAGGGGGCTTTGACCTCCCTCTTTGATGACATTTTTGTCACCAAGTATGATATGGAAATTAGCAACTATTTGCACCGCTTGAAAATATTTTACTTTAGAAAGTGATTTGTTCACAATAAATCATTTTCTAAACTAAAATATCCAGGATCCGGGTAAGTTTAGAGGAGATGGAGGGCAGCATAATGTTTTATACTGTGAAATATTTCCAGGAATCGGATCGACATACATAATCGGACATTCAGGCCCCGGATATTTTAAAAAACCACTGCACAATCTTTCCTGGTAGATTATTATTTAAACTGACCCTAATTAACGTATCTCAAAATCCTTTTACATTACACAAATATTTACCCTAGGCCTCAGCAAGCAAAAAATTTCGGTGGATGGAGGGGATCTGTAGTGCTAAAATTAAATTAACTGATCTCTAGAATCAACGCAAATAAACTGATAATGCATTTACTGAAATTTTGGAGAGGGGGGGGGGTCAAACCCACATGATCCTCCCCCCTGGTTACGGCCTTGCACGTTTTTATAAAATCTCGAAAGCTTACTTTTAAGAGTTCTTCAGGTTAACGCTTTAAATATTTCATATGAATAAAATTCCTTGAAAAAAAGTTTTTGCATTTTTCTTTCCCGCAGAAAAAATATCAGAAACAAAAGTTTTTTGTGCAAGTATATTACTATAAATTCACTGAAAATTTATTTTATAAAATTAAGTTAATATGTAAATTTAATTACAGTTTAACTTCGCCGACCTAACCGTTCGGAGCTTTCCGTGTTTTTTTCCGAAACTTTGCATAAATACGGGTTAGGACCTGTTAGAAAGTCCCCAACGGAGGGCAATCCCACTCCGGCCTAGATCCCTAGCGTAGATAATTGGCCGTAATCTACATTTCCATTTACAAACTGATTCCCTTTAATTTCAACTAGTTATCTCAAAAACTCTAGTATTTCTGGCCAACATGTTTTGCTGTAGAAAGATTAATCGAATTGTTAATTTACGTAATATTAATATTTTAAGTCACAATAAAGGGAGAAAAATGCAATTGAAATGTTTATAGGTAGAACCACTTTACAACAAACATTTTCTTTTGAGAAAAACGATTTTGAAGGCTCGCAATAAAGTAGTATACCGAAACTTTATCGCCTGTTTCTAGGGCTTTAAAATGATTCTACTTCAATAATAATTCATGTGGTGATAGTACTTATTGAAAGCTACAAGATGGCACTGTATCTCAATTTCGAAAAGAATTGTTGTGAAGTGTACCCCTTTTAAACTTCAGTTAATAATAATAATAATAATAATAATAATAATAATAATAATAAATTATAAAAATCTCCTAAAGAGAACGTAAATATATGCGCTATTAATTTTTTTTTTTTTAAAGCCAAGCACTCATGAAGAAAATTAAACACTTTCTTCATGAATCTAAAATAAAATAAAATAAAAAATATCGTCAGCAAAATATAATCGGACAGCTTATAATTTGCCAAGACACAACAAAAATAATTATTTTTAACGAAACTAACCTTGATAAAAATTCACTTTTTTATAATACTCCAAGATAGTTTTGAAACGAGGTTTCCATAACGTGATGAATAATTTTATAAAGCAAGCTCATTTACTAATAATTCATAGTGAAAGTGTCACTTTTAAAATTTCAACATTAGAAAAAAAGAGTTAATTAATAAGGCGACTAACAAACGTAATATTAATCTGTTTAAAAGTTAAAGAGTTGAATTCTGATCCATATAATTCTGTAACTCAATAACCAGTTTTAAACACATACTATTAGTTTATTTTAATAGTTTATATTAATGCTGGTGCCATCCATGGATTCAATAGCGATTTGTATAAAGATTCAAAATAAGGGAAGTTGCGGTGACTTACGATACGCCGCTGTATATAACATACAAATCTACACGCAAATATAAAACTTTTATTGTATTTATTTTATTTACTTATTTTGCAGGATAAAAGTGAAATTTTCGGAAAGACGATATAGGCGCTGTTTACCATAATTTTTATTTACTTTGCAGTAAAATAACTGAATTATAATTAAAAAAAGCTAGTTATTTTTCCCATAACGATATAAAAATTAAATTATCAGTCAAGATTAATCAGTTTCCTTTAACTTATATTCTGTTTTCAGATCTATCCACAACCATCTTCATACTGGACTGGAGAGGGCTTGGTCTATCAAAGGGACTGGTTATTATTATTATTTAATTTTTTAAAATAATTTTTTTCTTTTTTTACCCCAAGCAAAATGTAATAAATTCTAATTCCCTTGCAGCTGTTAATCTTCTTGGTGTGCATAGCTATGAACTCTTAGCTAAAGAGGGCCGGTTAATCCAGTTAGATTTCTCTATATAGTGCGAATTCTCACTCGTTGTATATGTATAAAGTATGTTACCAAATAAACAAACTAAGTATTTGACTAATTCTTAAATTACAAAAAAATAAAAATAAAAACAAATCTTACTGCAAAATTTTTGTAAAATTAAAGATTAAATCGTGCATATTGTGTTCGATTGAATCTATTTATAAATAAAAAGTATATTTAGAATTTATTCAAATTTGCCATCTAAGAAACAGAAAAGTACTAACTTTTTTATTTTATTCGGAAGAAGTTAAAAGTTAAATTATCTAATTAACCACTTAGTTATAAAAATATCTTTTTACTTTCTCAACAGTTATAAGAGTTCAAGTAAGGATTACAGAGATAAAATAATTTTAAAAACATAGAATACTTATTTTATAAATTGCATTACATACGAACTTATAAATAAATGAAACACGACCAGTTTAAAATATTTCTAATTAAATGAAAATTTTTAGTTAAAGCGTTTAAATATTCATGGGTTTATAAATATTTTGAATGCCAGAGATGATGAACTGTAAAATAATTTTATAAATATTTTGTCATGTCATATTGTTGCGGAATTACTCTGCTACTCCTGGTACTCGTTCTTAAGTCCAGTTGGTGTAAAAAGTTCAAGAAAAAAAATCACTTGTCAGGAAGGAACACAAACTTTATTGCTCCTAGAACTTCGTAGAACAATCAGCTGTACACAATTCACAAGCACAATCTAGTAGTAACGTGCTTTTAACAATCCGCTTAGATCAGAAGCTCTCACAAATGCTGTATTTCTCACACAAAATAAGTCACTTTCACAGGCAAAAATTTAGTGGAAATATTCAAGGGATATCGTACACAATCCCTTAAGACACGGCAATGAAGAATTTACACACAGCACTTTAAAAACAGCTTCATAAAGCAAGCTAAAGCACAGCTTCTATAGCACTATTCACAAAGCAAGCGTACTCAGAGCTCTTCACACATTGAGCGTTTAACTCGCACTGAACTATCGGAGCAGCGCGCTGGTGGAATTTATAGAGGAGGCAGAAGCTGCGAGCAGCTTCTAGAATAGTATATTTCTCGAAGATTCCAGATAAAGCGGGACTTCTGATTACATCATAGAAGAGAAATGTTAGGTTATTATGCGTTTTTAATGCAGGAAAAACAACTTCCAGGCCCCATTGGGGAAATCGCGCCAAATGACCAAAAAGTCGCCAAGCTTGGCGACTTTTGGCAAAATATCGCCAAATTTGGCACCAAAAATAAGTCTTCAAATGTGAAGAGATCGAAGCCCTAGGACTAATATTTCTCGAGATTTCTAGAACCTCCATTGAAAAACAATGGAAAACTCAAACCTCCATATCTCCGGTTCTAATTGACTGATTTTGATGCAACAAAAAGCAAAATTTATCTATTTGAAGCGTAGGATACGAATTTTAAACCATTTTAAGCCCCAGAGCAGCGGGCTGACCCTAAAATTCGTAACATTGCCCCCTTCCCAAGGACTGCACGTCCCGGGCAGTACAATCCCCCAGTTAGGAGGTCACACAAATATATACAGTGTCCAACCTTTAACCAAATCTTAACAACATAATTTAAGCAAATAATCAATAAACACAGTAAGCAAATACACACTAATAAATAAATAATAGACATAATAAACAATTACACTAATAAGTAATAAATGTAATAAACAAATATTCATTAATAAAAACCAATATATTACAAATATGTACACTAGGGTGGATCGAAAAAAACTTTTTTTCGAAATCTTTATCTCCTGAGGTCTTAAAAGTATTAAATTGATATAAATAAGACATGTGTAAAATTTAACTGTTCTTAAAAGTATTAAATTGATATAAATAAGACATGTGTAAAATTTAAATGTTCTACGACAACGTCTTGGGGTTGCGCATCGAGCTTGAAATTTAGAAATTTTTGAAAAATATGACTTTTTTAAAAAATCGACCACAAAAATTCCTTTCCGAATTAGTCCCCCGAATTATTAGGTTCCCAAGGTTTCAGAAGCTGTATATTGTTATGACTAAGACGTATGCAAAATCTGAAGGGGCTGTGACAATTTCTAGGAGTCGCACATTGAGCTTGAAATCTATAAATATCTGAAAAATATGCGTTTTTTGACAAAAATATACAGAAAGCAAAAAATATATTTTTAATAAATTAGTCCCGTTAAAAAATAGTCAGTGACGTTCGCAGCTATAGTACAACCACAATCGTAACTACATTACCCAGGACCCAGCTTGTTGATTTGCCTGTTATCCGAGTCCTGCCTGTGCCAGACCAAGCATCCAATTATTGGAGCATGCGTTTGAATGAATAATGTAAAGCCCGACTTCAAATCAAACTGCGGCATTTTATGTCAAGTGTAATAATCTAGATCGTAAGAAACCATCATCTGATGTCAAACTCTCCCGAATTTCCAATAAAATTTTTAAAATAAGATGGTGACACATGGCCAAAGTATGTTGAACCAGATTAGATTATCAGCGAGATATATTCTTTGTGGCAAACATTTGGGTGTAATTTGCCGTCAACAAATTTTTCTATGTATGTGGTTCTGTTCTTCCTCCTATCAAAACATAATCCAAAGAAATTTTTAAAGTATTTTTCCTTTTCTTTCTGTAATTCACTGCGAATCCTCCGAGCCTTCCTCTATTATATGGGTCGAGAATCAGTTGAGAAGGTTTCTCTCCATATGCATTACTTCTGCTTTCTAGGTTGTGAAATAAAGGTTATACCAGAATTGCTGCTTCCCAGTCCGTAATGACTGTGTCGCTGACTTGTGAAAGCACTGAGATCTTTATTCTAACTTGGTCGTTTTTGAACCCATTTTCCAAAGTGGCGGTAGATAGGCATTCAGCATTTTCTTCAGTGTTTCGTACTTCTCTTTCGTTATTTTCTCTTTCCAAATCAATGAATAAAGTTGGAGACATACCTGGATAATGGAACTTTCACCTCTTTCTCCAACAATCTCGAAATTTCTCTCATTCTCCATAAACTTGTCTTCTTTTCAGTTCCATCGCTTGTCACATATCTAGCTTCCCTCTGGTCTGCCAATGACTCCCGTTCTGCATAAGGTATGAACTTCTCTGAGCCACACCTGCTCCGGGAAAAGTCAGCATATTTGGATATTGTGATATTCAATAGCTGGGTAAGAGAGAGTTTTTAACACTTTCTTCATAAAAAATATGTCCGTCTCTATCGCACGATTTATTTAGCTGCTGAACTTACTCACGACCTTTACCAACTATCTTTTGAATTCTTTGGATTAACACAGTGGGGATACTGTCCATGATCCAAATTTCCTGTAATTTGATTGCCACAACTAAGATTATTTCTCCTTCTGGTGGATCCTGCTCTTTACTCAGAATTTTTTCTTCTTAAGTACGAAATAGTAATATAGAAGTACGTCTCCTCGGGTTGGTAACTTGGTACAAGGTAATTCTTTCGATATTCCCAGCTCTTCTGAGAACGCCGATTTTGTTCAATATCTTGTAGCATCGAGTTTTACTTTATTCAGGATCGTATCAGTGCAAGGCAACCTCCCCTTAGTTTTTTTTAGACTAAACTGAAAACACCATCTATATGAAACGTCAAACTAAATGCCTGTTACATCAAAATATCTCGTGCCTGGTTTAACCGAACGCATGTACATCGCCATCATTTGGCAGGCGAAGCGGCGCAAGATGTCTAGAGCACAGTTAGCGTACTGCGCCCACGACAAAACGACAGCATAACGTGTGCATTATATCAAACTATTCGTAAAGCCATTTTTTGTGATTTACTGAGCTTCTCTGGACATCTTTTAACATATAAAAGGACCAAATTATTTTTAACAAATGAAATTTGCTTTCTACATATTTTTTTCAAAAAACACATAATTTTCAGTTTTTTATAGATTTCAAGCTCGATGTGCAACCCCTAGAAATCGTCGTAGCCCCTTCAGATGTTGTATACGTCTTATTCATAACTGTTGCGTCGTTGCTTAGTGGTGTGTTTTATCAATAAAAAGAATATGCGAACTTTGTATAAATGCAAAGATCTATAATTGAATCTTGGTTACAATAAGTAAATATTTACAAATATTACAAAACATGAAGAAAATGATTCTGCGAAGTGCATATTGGCTAAGGAGCCAAAAGTTGTCGACCGTCAGGTCGTGCGGTTGTAATGCGTATGTCAAGTGTCTATGCAGTTCAGATTGTCTGTGAGTCCAAGTGACTGGAGCGCCACTCAAAAGGCGTCACTGGGTGCGTATGTGCGGGAGCATATACTCCCATCCTATCAGGGCCTTAGTCCTGATATAAAGGAAGAGGTGAGAGCTTTGCGATAGTACGCTTCAGAACACTGTTTTTGGTCTGTACTGAGGCAACTCGCACAAGACCATTGTTGCCAGGATGCGTCTCAATGACACGTCCGACCTGCCAAATGCCAGGAGGAACCCCATCTTCGTGAATTAAGTCGATGTCGTCCTTCTTGATGTTTGGTTGTGGAGTCTGCCATTTTTTGCGTTCTTGAAGGGAGCTGATGAAATCTCTCCTCCACCGCTTCCAGAAGCCTCGCTTGAGGTTCTGCAGGAGCTGCCATCGGTTAGTTGTTGTAATAGATGGATGATTGTCTGGGGGAGAAAAGAGAGTGTATCCTGAAAGGAAATGAGAAGGGGTGAGTACATCGATACAGTCAGGATCAGAATTTTTTACGTGGGTAAGAGGACGCGTGTTAAGCAATGCTTCTATTTGGCAAAGTAAAGTAGACAGTTCTTCGTAGGTCAGGAGTGTTTCGCTCATAACTCGTTTGAGATGAAATTTCACACTACGAATTCCTGCTTCCCAAATACCGCCAAAGTGAGGTGAGGCAGGCGGTATGAAGTGCCATTCAATAGATGAGCTTGAAAGATAATGAGCAGTCACTTCATTTTCTGGCAAAGAAAGCCAAAACTGCTGTATTTCGTTCAGTTTTCGTCGAGCACCTACGAAATTTGTAGCATTATCACTATAAATGTGACGTGGAGCACCTCGACGAGCACTAAACCGACGAAGAGCTGCTATGAACGCGTCAGCTGTTAAGTCACTGACAGCTTCAATGTGTACTGCTTTTGTGGATAAGCATATGAAGAAGGCTATGTAGCCCTTTGTAGTTTTTGAGCCACGACCTGGACTGAATTTCAACGGTATTGGTCCGGCGTAATCAGTTCCACAGTAGAAAAAGGGTCTCTCGAGAGTTACTCGACACTTGGGTAAGTTACCCATTAGTTGGGTTTTGGTGGAGGCCTTAAATCTGTGGCACTTCAGGCATTTATTAATGTGCTTGTTTATGAGTCTCCTACCACCAATGATCCAATAAGATTGTCGGATATGAGCTAATAAGGTAGGACCGGCATGCAGATAAGCTACATGAGGTTCTTTGATCAGCAGTTCACTGAATTTGTGTTCATATGGCAAAATGATGGGATGTTTTTTTTAAATTGCAACTCAGAGTTCTGCAATCGACCTCCCACCCGTAAGAGACCGGTTTCGTCCAAAAATGGGTGAAGAGAGCGCAATTTGCTTTTGTTTGAGAGGGATTCTTGATCTTTGATGCGTTTTATGTCGTCAAAAAAATGACTATTCTGAATCGATCGAATGATTGTTTCTTCGGCAAACTTGATTTCTGGAAATGTGAGAGGATTGGAGTGTATTGCCAAGTTTTTGTCTGGATCTTTGCTATTTTCAACAGATATTTTGCAGTTTTTTATGAATCTCTGGCAGAATGCTAAAATGCGAATTATTCTAGATAACAAGGAGAATTTTCGAAATAAATTATCAATTAAATCATTTGATGTACTAATATGAAGATTGAAGATTGGATCAGATCTTTGTTCTGTTTTTACAACGTCATCTATCTCTTTATTGTTTACTTCACTCTTAGGCCAATTAGTTTCGTCTAGTCGAAGCCATTGTGGACCACTGAACCACAAATTGCAATTTGGAAGATATTTCGGATCAATGCCGCGGGATGCGATATCTGCGGGATTTTCCTTTGTAGGTACATGTCTCCAATGTTTAATGGGAAGAACGTCCAAAATTTGGGAAGTCCTGTTAGCTACGAAAGTTTTCCACTTACGTGGATGAGCCGATAACCACGAAAGAACAACCTTGGAATCAGTCCACGCGAAAACCGAAACGTTGTTGTCTTTGAGCGTGTTTAATACTGACACAAACAGTTTTGATAGTAAATGGGCTGCACAGAGCTCCAACTTTGGAATGGATATCTGCTTGATCGGAGCAACTTTTGTTTTTGCGACTAGAAGTGTAGCTTTAGTAACTCCATTGTATGTTTGTCGACAGTAGATTACTGCCGCGAAAGCAAGAGATGACGCATCGGCAAAGCCGTGGAGTTGTACTTCGGAATCTGATGCCAGAGTGACAGATCTAGGAATGGAGATGTGATTGATTTCATTGAATGCTTCCTGAAATTTGTACCAATCATCAATTAGATGCTGCGGAATAGTTGTATCCCAATCTCCTTTGGTGAGCCATAATTTCTGATAGAATATTTTAATCGAAACAGTGCAAGGAGAAAGTAACCCCAAAGGGTCAAATATGCGTGCGGATTCCGATAATATTCGTCGTTTTATTATAGGCGGTGTAAGTGCTAATGTTGCCTTAAAAACAAAAGTATCAGTGCTTGGATTCCAAAATAACCCTAAAACCTTCGAACTGACGTTAGAATCAGGAGTTATTTCAAAGTTTGCATTGTTGGAAGATTGACCTTGAAATTCGGCAAGGAATTCTGGTGAATTTGAATTCCATTTTCTAAGGTTGAATCCGTGTGATTCAAGAAGAGAAGCAATTTTTTTGCACGTGGATATTGCTTCTTGTGTTGTGTGGGATCCTGCTAAAAGGTCATCCATGTATATGTTTTCTTGTAAAATTCTAGAAATGTTGGGATCTTCTGTGTAATCAAGAGCGATTTGTTTGATACAACGAGTGGCTAAAAAAGATGCTGGGGCTAAACCGTAAGTTACAGTTTTTAATTTGTAAGTGCGCATTTCATCTGTAGAATTGTACCTCCATAAAATTTGATGATAATTTTGGTCTTCTCCTGATACTAAAATTTGCCTGTACATTTTTTCCACGTCAGCGGTGAAAACTATTTTGGGAAATATAAAATTTATTAGAATATCAAAAATATCCCGTTGTATTTTAGGACCGACCCCTAAGATTGAATTCAAAGATAAACCGCTCGAGGTTTTGCACGAACCGTCAAATACTACCGTTAGCTTGGTAGTAGTACTGGATGGTTTGATTACTGCGTGATGCGGGAGAAAGTAATGTTGTAATTCGGAATTATCGCATGCATTGTCATCTAGCTCCATGTGACACAAAAGTTGATATTCACGCATGAAATCTTTGTATTGAGTTTCAAACTCTGGTTTATCTTTAAATTTTCTTTCCATTGCAAGAAGTCGAAAACTTGCTGCTGGCTTTGAACTGCCAAGCTCCGATTTAGATTTATAAAACGGTAGTTTTACGACAAAACGATTTTGTGTATTTGTTGTATATGTCTGTTGAAAATGTGTTTTCACAAATTCTTCTTCCGGTGTGAGCATTTTATTTTTGGACTGAGGAATATCCTCCAGCTCCCAAAATCTTCTAAGTTCTTTGTCAATATTTATTTCGTAGATGTGGAGACTAGATACTGAATCAGTTTGCGTGCATTCGCTAGGCAATTTTCCCGAAACCATAAACCCGAAGATTGAATTCTGTGCGATCAGATTACTTTGAACACAATTTACTTGACCGGGAAGCAACAGAGAAAAAAACACATCTGATCCCAAAATACAATCAATTCTGTTTGGAATATTGAATGTAGTGTCTGCTAACTGAATGTTTTTAAAATGCAATAACTGCTCTTCATTTATTTTCGAGCTTGGTAATGGAGCTGTCAATTTATCCAAAATATATGCGTTCACCCGGATCTTGACCTGCGAGTCATATGGAGAAAATAATTCCATGTTTACACATCCTTTTGTGACCGAAATATTCCGGTCAGCTAGACTTTTTACTGGAAATCTAGCGTTTTTCCTCGCGATTCCTAATGAGTTAACTGCACTCTCAGTGATAAAGGATGATTCACTGCCGGAATCGCACAAGACTCGAAGTTTATGGGCCTGGCCCGATGAATCATTTATTAATACGCAGGCTGTTGGTAGGAGCGAAGATTCTTTTCGATCCGTATTAATGAGTGAGTTATTTGCTTGTAGTATGTTTTGACTAGCCGCTTCTTCAGCTGGGCTGACGCCAGAAGCTGATGATGGCTGAGAGGCCTTTAATGGGGTTGAAACTGAAGTGCGGAAAGTTTGGAAATTCTCATGTAAGCTTGAGTGATGTTTTTTATCACAGTAATGACATGAATAAGGGGACAGGCAGGAGGAATTAGAATGTTTATCAGACAAGCAGTTGGTACATAACTTATTTTTACGTACGAATTGATTGCGTTCTTTGATCGTCATTTCTTTAAATTTGATACATTTAAAGAGCAAGTGAAAGGGCATTTTTTTACACAACAAACATTTCGCTGCGTGATACACTGGTTTTGAAGCGTTAACCTTTGGGTTTTTATTTTGTGACTCATTATCACAGTACAATTCTAGAGAAGCGCATTTATCGTTAATAAATTCAATGAATTCTTCGAATGTGGGAAAATCGTTGTTAACTGTATGTCGTGCCCATTCTTCGCGAGTTTTTGGGTCAACTTTCTGTAATAATATATAAATGAGCCAAATGTCTCTAGAATTAGCTTGTGTGTCTATTGATTTAAGCTCGCGAATTACCTCGTCGGAAACATCGGCAAGGCTTCGCAGATTGATAGCATTTGCCTGATTGAAAGCTGGTTGATCAAAAAATGTTTTAACTAAAGAAGAAATTATTTGTTTTTTCCGATCGTATCTATTCAAAAGCTTATCCCAGGCTTCTTTGTAACTAGCCTCGGAAATTGGAATGTGTTTGATTATAGCTGCAGGTTCGTCAAGTAATAGGCCTCTTAAATATGAAAATTTCTGAATGGTTGATAAACTATCATTATTATGAACTAATGATGCATATAAATCTTTAAATGAAAGCCAGTCTTTGTAATTGCCATTAAATGACTGAATATTCACTCTCGGTAGTTTAAAATTGTTGATTTGGCCGTTAGTATTAGAATTACTAGATGCAAAATTTGTAGTACTGATATTATTAATGCATAATTTTTCAAGAGCGTCTTGTAGTTTGGCTTTGGTTTCGTAATATTTATCTTCAAATTCTTCCATTTCTGACTGTTCTAGAGGAAGATTTGCGTCCGCTTTGTCAAAATCATTATATATTGATTCAAGTTTTTCGATCTTGTTGTTAAGATCATTTTTTTTTTTTTGAATGTCTGATTTTCATTGTTGATGTAATTGTAAATGCGGGTCAGAGCTCCTTTCGCTCTGCCTCGGAGAATAACTGCGTTTTTTTCGGCATCTTCCGCTGAATTTATTGTTTTGTTTTTGTCATCCATTACGCGTGTAATGGAAAGAATGTGAAATTACTTGCGATCAAAACCAAAGACAAACTATTGCAAAAGGAAAGAGTACTTATCTTTTTTCCAGTCCGTTCATCCGTTAATCTCGCCGGTGCCTCCAAAAAATGTTGCGTCGTTGCTTAGTGGTGTGTTTTATCAATAAAAAGAATATGCGAACTTTGTATAAATGCAAAGATCTATAATTGAATCTTGGTTACAATAAGTAAATATTTACAAATATTACAAAACATGAAGAAAATGATTCTGCGAAGTGCATATTGGCTAAGGAGCCAAAAGTTGTCGACCGTCAGGTCGTGCGGTTGTAATGCGTATGTCAAGTGTCTATGCAGTTCAGATTTTCTGTGAGTCCAAGTGACTGGAGCGCCACTCAAAAGGCGTCACTGGGTGCGTGTGTGCGGGAACATGTCGTAGCCCCTTCAGATGTTGTATACGTCTTATTCATAACAATATACAACCTTTAAAACCTTGGGAGCCTCATAATTCGGAAAAGAATTTTTTTGGTCGATTTTTAAAAGAAATCATGTTTTACAAAGATTTCAAAATTTCAAGCTCGATGCGCAATCCCAAGACGTTGTCGTAGAACATTCAAATTTTACACACGTCTTATTCATATCAATATACAACTTTTGAGACCTCAGGAGATAAACATTTCGAAAAAAATTTTTTTTCGATCCACCCTAATGTACACTAAACATGGCGTAAGTAGTGAGTGAAAGAGAGTTGAAGAAAGAGGAAGAGAAGAGAAAGACAGGAAAGAAATGAGAGTTGGAAGAAAGGAGGAATTACGCCATAGTGACCATGGTCTGAGCTAATTACAACCGCAGTAGATGGCTAGCCGATCGTAATGTACAACTCTTGGCTTCGAGTTTGGTGACTTACGAATCCGTACGATGGTTCCATACCGGTTTAGCCGGTTTAGGACTGTGTAAGGACCGTCCCACGGCGATTGCTGCTTGGGAGACAGGCCTTTCCGTCGAGTAGGATTCCATAGCCAAACTTTGTCACCTGCGTTGAACTCGTGTCGTAGCGATTCTTCATCTTTTCCGTGTTCAGGTTGATCCGCTTCCGAGCAAAATGATGCATGTCTTCAAACCGTGCCCGAAGATTTTCCACGTACTCCTCTGGCGATGAAGGCGCATCTGGAGGGCGGCCGAACACTAGATCGGCGGGAAGACGAAGATCTCTGCCGAACAGCATCTGGGAAGGTGTGAAGCCGGTAGTCTCATGGACGGCGCTCCTATAGGCCAGCAGGAAGAGGGGGAGTTTCTTGTCCCAGTCCTCTTGATTCCTAGATACCAGGAGCGAGAGGTTGTTCAAAATTGTGCGATTGAAGCTTTCCACCATGCCGTCGGATTGAGGGTGTAAAGACGTAGTCTGGGTTTTGTCTATTCCGAGAAGTTGACATAGTCCTTTAAAAACTGCAGAGGTAAATTTCGTTCCTTGGTCGGAATGAAGTTGCAGAGGGGTTCCATATCTGGAAATCCATTGTTTGCACCAATACATCTGCTACGGTCGTAGCTTCTTGATCGGGAATAGGAAACGCTTCGGGCCATTTAGAGAAATAGTCAATGACAACTAGGATGTATTTGCTGCCATCCGAAGTTCGCGGAAGAGGTCCCAAGATGTCGAGGGCAATTCTCTCGAAAGGCGCTCCTACATTGTAACAATATAGTTTTCCACGGCTTCATTTCTTCGGGCCTTTACGGGCGGCACAGGCGTCACAAGCTTGACACCACTTTTCGACATCGCCCCGAGCCCTAGCCCAGTAGAAGCGCTCGCGAACTTTCTGCAGGGTCTTCATTACGCCAAAATGGCCCCCAGTTAAGCCATTATGCAGCTCTTCTAGAATCTTCGGAATCCTCGAACGAGGGAGTACTAACTGCCATCGGAGCATCTTGCCGTCGTCCGACTCCCATTTACGATACAGGACTCTATTCCTCAGGAGAAGCTAATCCCATAAAGCCCAGTACTGTTTTGTTGCCGGACTGCAAGATGATATTTCTTGCTAGCTGGGCTTATCGCCGGATTTTTCCATAAATTCCACAATTGGTTTGATGTCGCTATCTGCTAATTGGTCAGCCCGAACATTTTCGTCACTCCAGGGATCTTGAGATGCTGCCGATGATGTAACTTGGCGGACAACGGGATATTTCAGATGGTAATTTTTTTCTCCGCCCTGGAGCAATAGCGACAACTGTCTATGCAGGGCCTTCTCGACAAAGCATCTGCATTTCCATGAGATGCACCTTTCCGATGGCGTATTTCGATGTCATATTCTTGTAATCTCTGTATCACCTGGCTATCTGGCCCTCTGGATTCGTGAAATTTAGAAGCCAGGTTAAAGAGGCATGGTCCGTTCGGAGCAGGAACTTTCGGCCGTACAGTTAATGATGGAAGTGCTCCACGGCCTTAACGATAGCAAGAAGTTCCTTCCTTGTAACGCAATAGTTATGTTCTGCCTTTGAAAGGCACTTGCTCCAATAAGCAATGACGTGTTCTTGGCCATCTATCTCCTGAGACAAAACTGCTCCGACACTCTCCTTACTCGCATCTGTGTCCAGGATAAATGGCTTGTCAGGGTGAGGATACGACAGGATCGGTGAAGATGTTAGGGCCGTCTTGAGTTCGTTGAACGCATCCTCACATTCTGCAGTCCATAGAAATTTTTGTCCAGTCTCGGTCAATTTGTGAAGTGGCCTTGCAATTTGAGAAAAACCCTTCACGAATTTTCGATAGTAAGTACACAGACCGAGAAAACTTCTTAAGTCATGGATATTCTCAGGACGACTCCAGTTCTAGACTGCGGACGTCTTTTCGGGATCGGTTCGGACTCCGTGGGCGGATATTATGTGCCCGAGGTAACGTACTTCCGACGAAACAAATTGCACTTCGATGGACTTAGTTTCAAGTTTGCCTCTTTGAATTTCTGCAGTACCTTTCGAATGTTCTCGAGATGCTCTTCGAAAGTCTTTCCGACGATGATGATATATCGTCCAAATAAACGAGACATGCTTCGTAGGAAAGGCCTCTCAACACTGTCTTCATCAGACGCTCGAATGTAGCCGGTGCATTGCAAGAGTCCAAAAGGCATAACTTTGAACTGCCACAATCCTTGTCCCGTGGTGAACGCAGTCTTTTCACGGTCATCGGGATGGATTTCTACTTGCCAGTAGCCACTCTTGAGATCCAGAGTGGAGAACCATTCATTTCCGGATAAAGTGTCCAATGTGTCGTCTATCCTGGGAAGAGGGTAGCTGTCTTTCTTGGTAATGTTATTCAGACGTCTGTCGTCAACGCAGAACCGGGTGGAACCATCTTTCTTTCGGACCAAAACAATCGGCGAGGCCCACGGACTAGTCGATGGCTCGATGACGTCATCACGCTGCATCTCCTCTAAACGTCTGTTCACCTCTTCCTGCTTAGCAAACGGCAGCCGCCTAGGATGTTGCTTGATGGGAGAATGGCTGCTTGTGTCTATTCTATGTTGCGTTAACCTCGTACGGCCAAAGTCACCGGAAGTACGAGAGACGAGGTCTTCAAATTCAGCTATTACTTTCTCTGCAGCGCTTCTCTGTTCTGCCGTTAACTCCTATTTATAAGCCCGGGACAATTAAGGTGTTAATGTTACATATATATCATTAAATGTCGTTAGACATGGATGCTCGTAATGGTTAGGAGTGCACTTTTAATCATGGCTGCGGACCCAGAGTCATAACTTTTTGAGTTGAAGCTGGAGTAGAAGTCGGACTATTTGACCTGACATTCTGATTCTATGAAATGTGGTACAACATTATTGTATTTTAAATTATATTAACTGTACTCTATGAATTAATCTAAATTTTCTCATAATTGGTCTTTTAAACACTATGAGTACTTTTAAATGTGCTCTTGCTTTTAAACCATTGATAAGTAACATGTTGTTCGCCTCATTATATGTCATTCCCGCTAAATTACAGGACAGGATATACATTTTAAACATATATTCTTTCGTTGCAATTTTGATTTTTTGGGTATATTTATCAAATACGATTTTGTAATTGGAGTGAGGACGAAAGGTATGTCTTTATGAACTTTCAAAGTGCATTAATGCAAATTTAAATTAAACACAGATTTAATGTGATTTTATGTAAATTAACAGTATTTTAATTCACGAGTCAAAAGCTTTTGTGTCATAAATGTAAAATAAAAATTCCCCTTGTTTTACTTGTATTCATAGAGCTACAAAATTTTTAGTCTTAATTGATATTTTTAGAGATTTATGACTCGGGCGATAAGAAATTTCGGATTTTGTTCATTACGGAAACTTTTTAAAATGTATATTTAATTGTGTAATAATAATGTTACGAATTTTAGGGTCAGCCCGCTGCTCTGGGGCTTAAAATTGTTTAAAATTCGTATCCTACCCTTCAAATAGATAAATTTTGCTTTTTGTTGCATCAAAATCGGTCAATTAGAACCAGAGATATGGAGGTTTGGGTTTTCCATTGTTTTTCAATGGAGGTTCTAGAAATCTCGAGAAATATTAGTCCTAGGGCTTCGATCTCTTCACATTTGAGGACTTATTTTTGGCGCCAAATTTAGCGATATTTCGCCAAAAGTCGCCAGGCTTGGCGACTTTTTGGTCATTTGGCGCGATTTTCCCAATGGGGCCTGGAAGTTGTTTTTCCTGCATTAAAAACGCATAATAACCTAACATTTCTCTTCTATGATGTAATCAGAAGTCCCGCTTTATCTGGAATCTTCGAGAAATATACTATTCTAGAAGCTGCTCGCAGCTTCTGCCTCCTCTATAAATTCTACCAGCGTGCTGCTCCGATAGTTCAGTGCGAGTTGAACGCTCAATGTGTGAAGAGCTCTGAGTACGCTTGCTTTGTGAATTGATAGTGCTATAGAAGCTGTGCTTTAGCTTGCTTTATGAAGCTGTTTTTAAAGTGCTGTGTGTAAATTCTTCATTGCTGTGTCTTAAGGGATTGTGTACGATATCCCTTGAATATTTCCCTTGAATTTTTGCCTGTGAAAGTGACTTATTTTGTGTGAGAAATACAGCATCTATGAGAGCTTCTGATCTAAGCGGATTCTTAAAAGCACGTTACTGCTAGATTGTGCTTGTGAATTGTGTACAGCTGATTGTTCTACGAAGTTCTAGAAGCAATAAAGTTTGTGTTCCATCCTGACAAGTGATTTTTTACTTGAACTTTTTACACCAACTGGACTTTAGAACGACGAACCCCAGGAGTAGCAGAGTGGTTTCGGAACATTTGATGTCAGAATCGGGATTCTAAAGAAAGACTTTAATTTTCCAGTTTATGGTTTTGACTAGACGAAAAATGGAAGAACAACTTCAAAAGCTCATGAATATGATGCAGGAAATGAAATCCGGACAAGACGAGATGAAATCCGGACAAGATGAGATAAAAGAAGAGATGAAATCCGGACAAGCTGATTTGCAAAGGAAAATTGAAGCCGGACAAGACGAAATGAAAGCTGCACGCGAGGAGGTGAAAACCGGATTAGAAGAGATGAAAGCCGCGCAAGATGAGATGAAAACCGGACAAGCTGATTTAGAAAAGAAAATTGAAGTCGGATTGGTCGGTCTAGAGAAGAAAGTGGAAGATGGACAAAGAAAAATAGAAACCGGATTAGATGAATTAAAAACCGCTCACGAAGAGATGAAAACCGGATTAGAGGAAGTGGAGAAAAGAGTGTCGCTCCTAGAAATAAGTCAAGAAAAATCTGACGTGTCCAACACATGACTTCCTTGCACGTCCATTAGATCAAAAATATTTTCGACGCACTTCCTCTAAATTTATTTGTTTGAAAGAGATAAAATATCAATAATAGTAAGGTTTAGCGATTTCCAGCCAAATATTTCGATATCGCCAAGCTGAGTTCAATTTGAAAGATTTCCTTCTGACAATTTATTTGGCGATATTTCACCAAAAGCCGACAAACTTGAGATAGTCTGCGAGATTTTGGGGATAGCCAAAGTAGTCATTGACCACAGACTTTCAATGAATTGAATGCATCCAAATCCATACACCTCAATGTATTAGAAGTCATTTGGCTCACCCTGTAAATAAATTCTCAGTCGATTGCTGTCAAAAAAGATATTGAAAACAGTTAGATATTACAATAGTTCTAAATACAAAAGTTAAAAATCTGATGTGTCCAACACATGACTTCCTTGCACGTCCATTAGATCAAAAATATTTTCGACGCACTTCCTCTAAATTTATTTGTTTGAAAGAGATAAAATATCAATAATAGAAAGGTTTAGCGATTTCTAGCCAAATATTTCGATATCGCCAAGCTGAGTTCAATTTGAAAGATTTCCTTCTGACACTTTATTTGGCGATATTTCACCAAAAGCCGACAAACTTGAGATAGTCAGCGAGATTTTGGGGATAGCCAAAGTAGTCATTGACCACAGACTTTCAATGAATTGAATGCATCTATACACCTCAATGTATTCAAAGTCATTTGGCTCACCATGTAAATAAATTCTCAGTCGATTGCTGTCAAAAAAGATATTGAAAACAGTTAGATATTACAATAGTTCTAAATACAAAGTTAAAAAATCTACGGGTTAAAGTTTTAGAGTTATACAAAATAGGAAATAATTTTTGGCGCCAAATTTGGCGATATTTCTGCGAAACTCGTCAATGTCGACGACATTTGGCGAGATTTTAAGCATAAACCGAACAATGAGAGATTATCGCCAAATTTGGCGATATTTCGCCAAAACTCGCCAAGAACGATGACAAATGGCGATACTTTGGGCATCGACCAAATGACTGACTATCGCCAAATTTGGCGATATTTCGCCAAAACTCGCCAAGGTCGAGGACAGACGGCGAGATTTTGGGCATGTACCAAACAATGACTGTCTACAGTTGTATTATAATGAAGATGTCCATAGACATTAAGGTACTTAAATTCTTTTCGGTGGTCCTGTAAATAAACTCTCCAGTAGATTGGAACCAAAAATCGAGATGCACAACTAGATGTTACAGCATTCTTATATATGAAATTTCATAATAGTTTTTGAGATTTGAGAGTTAAATATGCAGACACGTACACCAAAAGTCGCCAAGCTTGGCGACTTTTGGCATAGTTCTTGAGGGAGGCACGTGACCGTGGTCAGACCATTACCTAACTTATGTGGTAGGACGGTATTGTGCTTGAAATGGATGAATGCCCCTAAAATTGCTATTGACCGTAATGTATTGGAAATCTTTTGAGTGTTCCTGTAGCAGAACTATAAATGATAAAGACACTTTTTTTAATGGAGAAATTCATTTTCTAACTCTTTACAGCATATATCACTTCTGAGTCGTTTGAAATAGCCCAATATCTCTAAAAAACGCTTTGATGAATTTCGTCCCATAGAGCGTAATGTATTTCGAATCTTTTGGGCGGTCCTGTAGATAAACTAATCAGTCGAATGGAACCGA